>CM060276.1:8429103-8649483 GCA_030684275.1 Acipenser oxyrinchus oxyrinchus
GTTTGACAAAAATGATTTGATTTTAAATGTGTAAAAAATTTGCAAAATATCAGTTCACATTTTAATATTGTCACTTGTAATAATATACCCTTGGAGAGTTTTAAATACCTACAACTAATATTTAATACAGTTTTTAGTCCCTAAAACAGTGAGAAGTACTATTGGAAGGAAGGCTTTTGTTTTTGTTGCCCCCGCAGACTGGAATGAACTGCCCACAGAACTCAGATCCAGTGTCACTTTCTCCTGCCATAAGACTGCTGATTTGGTGATTTGAATCAGCCTTGTGATTGTATGTCATGTGAAGTGAATACAATAAGACGTGGATTGTGAAATTGTGTGCGTGCTGTATGCTTGTATATACAGTAACTGTAACTTGCTCCTGCCTCCCTCCTGGGATGCCTTTGTACACAAGCTGTTTCCATATAAAATTGTGGTTTATCTCAGCGGGGCACAGGTGGAGTTTAACAGCCTGGAACACTCTCAATATGATTACAGGTAGCCATCAAACACTTTTATACATCATCCAAGTCATTAGACTGAAATAAAAGAAACAGGTGAAACGCTGATACTTCCACATGGAATCTGTTTTTTAGAGCCTGTGGGGGTTTAAACGTTTCAAATGTTTTGTCCTTGTCATTCTGTGTGCGAGATGCACACTCTCGATGAAATGAAGTTGTAGTGTAGTTGCTGCTAATAGGGGATGTAACTTCTAATGCAGAATACAATAGGAGGATTTACTAAGGTTAATTTCCAGGTAAATGGACAGAAGTGAAGTGCACGAGTTTGCATTCATATTCAAGCACACACATGGCAAATCAAGCACAGTCCTCGTTCGAACACTACAGGGTCTATAAACCTTTCTTGCATCTGACTTTATTACTTTGGAGTGTTTGCTGTTTTGAAGAAAACAAACAAAATTAATTCAAGACATATGACTAGGATTGGTGATCTCTAGCGAGACAAACATGCAGCCCCCAATTCATTATATTATAGGCTCAGGACATTTTCAGAGTGGGTTGTGGGGCCACAGAGTAACAAATCTGCATCAAAAGAGGGGGGCTTTGTCCAAACCAACATCTCAAACAGGTGTGTGAGACTCTCGAGTATTTTTGTCTTTAAAAGTAAATCAAATGCCAGGGTTGTTGCATCACTGTTTACATCAATTAAATATACCTTATAGGGTATTCATAATACTATAAGCACTGTTTTAAGGAGTGTTTTCCAAAAGTGTTTATGAACATTATTAGGTTAAACTGTGTTTTGAAAACTGATAATAAACTTCTCAAACATTTCAAAAATATGAACAAATACAAAAATGGTTATTTCTGCCAACAAATTAATTCTAAGCAGTGTTTTCTTGTATATTCGAATATTTGTCCAGCACTATTTTAATGTGACTTTAAAAGGGTTTGAATGAAGATTGTATCATTCTGTAGTCTAGTCCATGTATGCATTCATATGGACCTTCTTGCTTTATCCCAGGAGCCCTCTCCTGTAAACAGTGTTTACACAAGCACATCCTGGCACAGGAGCAGAATTCCACTGTGACATTGCTGACCTGACCTTTGATTTCACTCTCCAGTCAATATGAAAGGCAACGGAAATCCTTCCATTGGACCAAATGTCCTACAAGCTGTCTGGTGGGTGTTAGAGGGATCAAAGTCATTCAAGATCCAGCCTCTTGATGGGTTTACAATTAGATTTGCAGGACTGCTTGCTACATGAACACCCTCTGGACATTGTATTCAGCTACTGCACATCTTGGTTATTCGCAGGTAGCAATCTTTCAATCGTTCATCATTATATTCAGATTAGACAGACCATGAAAAGGACTGGGTAAGAAATAATACATTATTATCAGACTTGTAGGACTCAAGTCTGGGACTCGGACTCGAGTCGCATTTTTCATGACTCAGACTCGAGTCACGACCGCAAAAGACTCGGACTCTACTTGGACTCAACCCTGTGTGACACGGACTCGGAGTCGGACTTGAACATTCAGGCTCCGTGACTCAGAGACGAGTCCTTTTTTATTTTCTATTACACAAGTAATATTACAGTTACTAGGAAACTGTGCACAATAAAAACCCACCCAACAAAACATTATCCAATCATTGGTTAGCCCTGTTGTCTTTGCAGCCAATCATAGTAAGAATAAGAAATTGTTATTAAGAATAAGAAATTGTTACTATTATTTGTAACCTGCTACTTGCAGCTAAAAAAAAAAGGAGGGAGACGTGTGATCACTCCACCGGAAAAAAATAAAATAAATAAATAATAATAAAAGACTATCTCCAGTAGACCTCACCGGCTGTCTTGGCCTGCCCACCTCTGTGCATCGGGTTTTCAAAAAAAAGAAAGAGAGAGCACGGTCTTTTTTGCTGTGAAATATTAAGACAAAGCCCACACCTACCGCAGCTCTTCAGCATGTACACCACTCCAGCATGTGGCTACAGTTACCTAACTGCAGCCACCTGAGCTGGTGCGCTACCCCGGGTTGCGTGACTGCATGCAGTTAAGGCTAGCTGCCTGCCACCGCAGTATCCTCGGTGCTTACACCCTCAGTGCGCGCCGTTCTCGGTGCCTTGGAGCCTCAGTGCCCTTGGTGCTTCCGCACCCTCGATACATAGTACTCGGGCGTTAGGTGCCCCTGGTGCTTCAGCGCCCATCGGAGCTCGAACCTTCGGTGCTTCAATGCCCCTAGTGCCCTGGTATTGTGCACCCACAGTGCTTAGGCACTCGGCGCTCCAAGCTTATATGCCCTCGGTGCTTGGCGTCCCTTGGTGCTTCGGCACCCTCAGGACCTCAGAACCTCGGTGCACACAGTACCCTCAGTGCTTGGCACCCTAGGTGCTTCAACAACCCTTGGTGCCTCAGAACCGCGGTACACACAGTGCCCTCAGTGCCTCGGAGCTCCAAAGTTTAAGCACCCTCGGTGCTCCAGCACTCTCGGTGCCTCACAGCCTTGGTGCACACGGTGCCATTCGCGCACACGGTGCCATCGGCGCACACGGTGCCTTCAGTGCTTCGGTACCCTCAGCCAGTCACGCTCTCGGTACTCATCACCCCTCGGTGCTTCAACACCCTCGGGGCATCAGAGCCTCGATGCACACGATGCCCTCAGTGCTTCGATAATCAATTTATTAGACACTCCTCTGTGCTTTTGCACCTTTCAGATCCTCAGAGCCTCTTGCTGCACTCAGTGACCTCGGTGCTTCAGTCTTTGGTAGCCCTCTGTTCTTCAGCGCCTTGGTGCCTCAAAGCCTCAGTGCTTGGGCAACTGATATTTTCACCCTATCGTGCCTCAGTTTTGACACTGCGTGCACATAGTGCAACCATGATTACAAACACACAAAAGTTCCACGCCTGCACATCCTGCAGCAAGAAGTTTCCTCCGCTAAGTGGGCGAGACAATTGAAACAGGCATAGAACATATCTGACTTAAAGGACCAAATGGCTCAGGTCCTAGAGCCCAACCTCCTGCTCCGGCCCTGGCTCCGCTGCTAACACCTGCCCCGGAACTGACCCCGTCTTTACCGGTGGTCTCCCCGGATGTCTCAGAACTGGACCTGGCTGTGACCGAAGAAGACCAGGATGCGATCTCAAATCGCGGCCTCCTGGGATGGTAGCCCCTTTCCTCAGGGTGACAAAGGAGGGGATACCCAAGAGCTGACCTTTGAGATGGGTCCCAGCTCCGAGACAACCTCAGACATTGGGCTTTCCCCTCTTCCAAGCTCGATCCTGGCACTCATAGAGCGAGTTTCCAAGTTCCTACAGGTACCTTGAACGGCGGTCGATCTTCAGCATGCAGGCAGCAGTGCCCCGTCTTCAGCCCTTTTCGGTGTTCCCTGACTTCCTGGAAGAGGTACAGTCCTCTTGGAACCACCTGGCCTCAGCGCCGAGTGTGGTGAACCGGGCAACCCCGTTGGCTTCCTTAGAAGGCGAGGGGGCACTGGGCTTGGCGGAATTTCCACCAGTGGATTCGACCATCGCGGTCCTGGTGCGAGTCCCTCCAGTAGAGGGGCTATCTAAAGACCCTGCATGCCCTAACGCCCAATGCAGAGTAACTGAGGTCCATTTAAAAAAGACTTACATGGTGGAAGCACAAGGCATGCGCCTGGCCAACACGGCAAGCCTCCTTATGGCTTACTTGGATGGCAAACTACAGTTGACGCCCCTCCCTGAACCGGTGGCTTTGGAGCTGCACATAGTTTCAGGCACACTGCTCCAGATTTCCAGCTGCCAAGGACAGGCCCTGGGCCGGAGCCTGGCAAGCTGTCCCAAGCAAGGGTCCCTGATGCGGACAAATCAGCCTTGCTCAACGCGCCGATATCTCCCGGCCATATCTCCCGGCCATATCTCCCGGCCATATCTCCCGGCCATATCTCCCGGCCATATCTCCCGGCCATATCTCCCGGCCATATCTCCCGGCCATATCTTCGGGCCATATCTCCCGGCCATATCTCCCGGCCATATCTCCCGGCCATATCTCCCGGCCATATCTCCCGGCCATATCTCCCGGCCATATCTCCCGGCCATATCTCCCGGCCATATCTCCCGGCCATATCTCCCGGCCATATCTCCCGGCCATATCTCCCGGCCATATCTCCCGGCCATATCTCCCGGCCATATCTTCGGGCCAGTGGTAGAGGAGATACTCCTTTCCCGCGCTTCAGTGCAGAGACGCTGGCATCCACCCATGCCACGCACGGTGACTCGGACAGTCCCAATCCCCACTGCCCCACAGGGTGACCTGAGGCATCACCTTCAGGCTTCCACGGCAGCAAACAGCTGAGCATTTATTCTTGTACATGTTTTGTTTTACATTCGCAGAAGTACTAATTTTAAAAAGAATTGTCACTGAAAACCTGGAATGTTTTTTATGTTTCATTGCATGCCTTCCTCATAACAACACAAACATTTTCACTGGCAAACAAAACAGCATTCACAAGCACACACATTTTATTTTTTACATTTCCACAATCACAAAAAAATACACAAGAAAAGCTGTATTTTTAGCGTCATAAAATATCATAACATACGCAGACAGAAAATGATAGATTAAAAAAAATCTTGTCAAGAGGCACTCCCAAGTTTTAATGCCAAATATGTAAAGTATTATCATGTGAAGTCTGGAGACATGGCCAAACCTGTACAAACACGGCACACACACAGACTGATATTCTCACAGGAATTCAGCCACTTTAGCATTCTGGTTCAAAAAAGTAGTATTACATCATTTCCAACTAACTCCTGTGGTACGGTAATGTCTGAAGTTTCCAACAGCATTGTCATGTTTGGCTGTGAGAGTTTCCTAGTAATTGGGTTGCGCAGTGAGGATTGCTGCAGTAGCCTGGGCCACACCACCTAAAATACCTCTGCGGAGAGGAACCCGCTAAAAATAACTCATGTTTATTCCGGTGGCTGACTTTTCAGGACAAGACTCCAGCAAGTCTATACTGGCAAAATATAATGACAGCTTGTGCAGCAGCATTGGTCTGTTCTTCAAAAGATAATATCTATTATAATAACAGAAGAATGGAGACGTGCAAATTATAGTGTGCCTGTTGTGTTATGGCGTCTTTAGAGAAATCTGGGCAATTACCAATCGGCTGTCGTCTCTTTATAAACTCTCTGCCTCTCATTTAATCCAGTGATCCTGAAGGTACATACGTTTCAGTGAAGCCAGCAGTTGAGGGGCCACAGGAATCTTCAAAGCCAGGTTTCCAAACAAGTGGAAACTTGCAGTAAAGTGCAGATGTTGAAAAGAGAAATGTGTTTCTGTGTATCTTTAAAACATGAACCTGAACCTGTACCGTATAACTGAAACTAATCTGCAAATGACGAGGCACATGGGGTAGAAGATGGATTTCAGATGCCATATGATCCGGCACACTCTTGCTATGTATGGTATGTGCTTTTGGTATGTGGCTGTAAAAGGTTTAAGTAGCTCAGTTAGTTGCAGTGCTGGCCATATTTATTGCATCGCTTTACATGTTCCAGGCTTTCTTAAAAAGTTTTAACTTCAGTGTGGCTGAGCTGTTATTGCTTTCTATGATATATTGTTTAACATATTTTAATATCTTACTTTGTGTTTGCTATAGGGTGCATTGAATGTAAAAAATAAATAAATAAAAATAAATGGTAAATTATGTTTTCCATGGGCATCATCATTGAAACTGTTCTCATATAATTTGGGTGTCCTGGGGCATGACCGTTCTGCTTAACAGTTTGGTCTGCCAGCACCCCCCTCCTGCACCTAGTTCTCCCCTGAAGGTCACCAAGGGCTTGCTGAGCTTCTGAAAGTTGAGGGTCAGACTCCAAGGCGCTAGAACTGCAGGCAAGTACCGGCACTTTTCGGTCAAAAGGGCTGCTTTATTGCAAATAATTAATGAAAGCTTTCCTCTTTGTGCTCTCAATAGCTAGTGTACACAAGCTGTGGAAAGTGTTGTCATTTGCTGAACAACACTGCAGTTCAAGTGCATTATGACAGGACTTATAATTTTGTTCCACAGAATGCTTTATTATAGGAAATAAATTAACAGCTTTTTTCTACATGAGTAAATGCCTACAATTCCACAACAACAAAGAATACTGCAGTTTTTAAATTAGCAGTAACCTGGGGCTATATTTATCGATCGTGTGTAAAAACATTCCTTAAATGTATCGTACGCCAGAGTTTAGAATGTGCACACACACAATTCAATTCTGATTTATCAATCGTGTGTAAAAACATTCCTTAAATGTATCATATGCACAGAGTTTAGAATGTGCACACACACAATTCAATTCTGATTTATCAATCGTGTGTAAAAACATTCCTTAAATGTATCATACGCACAGAGTTTAGAATGTGCACACACACAATTCAATTCTGATTTATCAATCTTGTGTAAGGCACTCGTACGCACGTTTCTTAGTAATACGTGTTAGTAAATCTCAATGTCACCAGAATTTGCATTTAATACGCCCCTGTATAGCCTTATATGGTAAATGTACTGTCTGTCATGGCTCTGTTTTCTCTGCGAATGTCCACACTGCTGTTTTGAAGAATAAATGAATCGTGGGTTCCGTCTGGTCATTTACCCACTGCATTTAAGTAGAAGTAGTTGAGCGTCACATGTAACCTGCACATTAATTGAGTGGCACTCTCCCCTGTTCACGAAATGCAATTCATTCAATGTCTGTGCTTTAATCTGCCATCAGTCAGTATAAGGAAACTGAATGTACTGAGGACAAAGGACAATGATGGAGTCCAAAACCACTAAAGAGGCTTGTGAAATGCCACTCCAATCTGTCTTTGAAAGGCACTAGAGTCCAAAACCACTAAAGAGGCTTGTGAAATGCCACTCCAATCTGTCTTTGAAAGGCACTAGTGGCCAAAAAGCCAAGAGTTGCTGTCAACTGCAGGACTTGTATATGTGCAGGAATGGGATGAGTGTGCTTGGTTGGTCTGTGTAGACTAAGTCCCAATATATTGCACAATTCCAATAGGACTTCCTTGGGAAAGCTGTATCTTGCAAAAGGTGTTTCTGTGCTTTGTGCAACACTCTCTCTCTCGACGAAAAGTGGCAAGGTCTTCCAAAAGGACGAGATCAGCCATTTTCAAGTGGTTTACAATTATTCTGAGAATTTATAGGGAAAATGTTAACAGGCTGCGCGTCTGTTTCTACTTATGATATTATATTGCAATTCACAACGCACGACAGAAAGGACTAACAACAACGTTTTCTATTTAGCTTGTAATACTCGTGGTGGTGATAATCAATACTGATACCACTGCATGGATAATAATTATAATATTAAGCTAATTACATAGGCACGTCAAATTTCAGTTATACAAATTTCAGTTACAAACTGTTTTTCATTATGCAGTGATGGTGTATCTTTATCGTGAATAATAGGGGTGTAACAGGCCGAGGAGCCCCTTACAGTGTTTTGTTTATTTATTTTTAGAACGGGGTTTCCCCCTCCGCCCGTGTTATTTTGTATTTGTTTTGTATTATTATTATTATTATTATTATTATGATTTATTTATATATGACGGCGAAGCGCCGCAGGTTTTATTATTGTTTATTTGTATTTATTTAAAAATGTATTGACGGCAAAGCGCCACTGGTTTTGTATTGTTTAGTAGCGTGGATGGGTAGCCCCATCCACAGTAATTTAAACTTGTGCAGATTGTGGCCGAGGGGTAATAGAATAATTGTCAGCTAGTTAAACCCCTCGGCCACAGTATAAAAAGCCCGCAGCTCTCTGCAGTCAGGGTGGGTGTTAGGAGCGAGAGCGGAGAGAGTGAGAGTAGCGAGAGAGAAACGAAACTAAAAAGAAAACTATATAGGAACAGTGAAGGCGATAGCCCAGCCTGACCTATTCAGATTTGTATTTTGTGTTCATGATTTTGTTTTGTTTAAACCTTTTTATTTCGCTCTGTGAGCAAGTCTTTCTTTTTGTTCAAACACTTTATTTATTTTTGTTGTATTTAAATAAACGGCGCACAGCGTCTTTTTGAATCTGCAGTACTGGTGTCAGTGTTTTTGGTTCCTACTTCTGGCCTGACGTCACAACTCGTCCACCCTGTCACAAGGGGTTCGATTTTTTTTCTTGCAATACCATCATTCTAACACACGGAAACAATCGTACGCATGGTCCAGAGTGTGCATGAGTCTACGAACATTTCCACGCAAAGTTGTATGTTGATAAATCTCATACTTTCTGTTAGACTGTGCGTACTCACAGTTTAGAAAGAAATTTCTGCGTACGCACGACTGATAAATATAGCCCCAGGTACTCAAAACCTTTATTATCTATTTAACATTTTTGGTTTATATAACTATGTTTTATTCTTTCAGACTGCATTATTGATGTCATAACTTGTCAGGCTTCCTCCTTTTTTATCCATCCAGCCTCTCTTTTTGCTCCAGATCTGTCAGATTTCATTAACACCCTTCATATTCACTGCCTGCAGAAATAACAGCCACAAACATTGCTGTACAACCCAATTCTCTTGCTCCAGTTATCTTCTGACAAAACAGATTTTGTTGGTAAGATGCTGACATTATTTTATTCCTGCTGTGGTCCACAAATTTGCAATACACCATACTAAATTAAACCACTTATTAGGGAGAGGGATTATTTATTAATGCAAATAATATCAATAACAACATTATTTAATTAAAGCCGTCTGCCAGCTATCTTGAAGAAAGTAGCTTGCATGTGATGACCAAAAGCCACATGATGCCGGCAGCACAAATATATGATTTGAGAACCTGCTTATTACTAACCAGACTGCTAATTCTACCTGCAGTGCAGACAGATCCAAATTTAAAAAAGGAAACTTAACCACAGTATCATAAATGTGTCCTTGGAACAGAGATCAACAGATACATGTTAGGTTTGGCTGTAGTATTATTTGGCTATAGCGCTGAAGAAGGCTTATCATATAAATCAATTATCATCACGCCCAGACTGCTCCATTTATCTGAAGAACCGCTTATCCAGTTGTCATGAAACTTGCTAGTGACATTATTTAGCAGAAGTGAGTGAGAAACCCAGATAGATTCGCCATAGTCTGTGATCCTGGAAACCAGGGTGTTCCCTAGAAAAGTATCTATAGTTTACCCTGGTTTGCCATGTTTATTAATAGGCTTTACAATACCTCACTATTCCTGACAATGCTTACGTATGCTTGACCATCCTTATTACACTTTGCTATGCTTTTACTATGGTAAACTTATACAAGGGTTAGTCGCTACCTCTATGGGGCCTCTAAAAGGTGTCTTAATAAAACTAAGCAGCTCCCTCCCTGAGGTTTACATTTTGTACAGACAGAAATGCACGGAGGGGTAGATGTACTAAAGTGTTGCGTCTGTTGCAATAGTCGCAAACGAGTCGGAAGTCTAGGGTGAATTGTACTAAACAAGCGCAATGCTGTTAGCGACTTTAGGGAATGCTTTGAGGCAGCAGTTTTTCTTTGTGGTTCAGCCACAGATGAATATGAAATTATGGGCGTTCCTGCAGAAATTTGCAGAAGTGGCGTTAAACGAGTGCCCCACACAGAAGCTAAGATATATAATTATAATAGGGGTTAAACGAGCACCCCACACAGGAGCTAAGATATATAATTATAATAGGGGTTAAACAAGCGCCCCACACAGAAGCTAAGATATATAATTATAATAGGGGTTAAACTAGCGCCCCACACAGAAGCTAAGATATATAATTATAATAGGGGTTAAACTAGCGCCCCACACAGAAGCTAAGATATATAATTATAATAGGGGTTAAACGAGCGCCCCACACAGAAGCTAAGATATATAGTTATAATAGGGGGTAAACGAGCACCCCAAACAGAAGCTTTTGTGCTTCACAAAAGGACACAGAACTTTTTTTTTTTTTTTTCTCTTGTCGTGTTCCTGGAACCCCAGGGTTCAAAACAATCATAACTGCATGTCCTGTTTGTGTGTATGAAGTATTAGCCATTCTGTATGGGATTGTAGGTACTTAATGTGGATTGTCAAACAAACTGCAAACTATTTATGATTGGAATGCATGTTTCAGGGCGGTCCTTGCATTGCTTTAATTCAGGTTGTTCCAGGTTTTGCAATTGCAAATAATGCATATCATAAATAAGGTGGTTTAATGGTTGGTGGTTGTGTTGGAAGTTACGGAACAATATTTTAGGATTGCTGATTGTTACAAGATTAATTATGTTTGTATAATTTTAAATAAAAACACACATTGCTTATGTACCCGTAATTAATGCTGCTTGTGATATGTACAGTAAGCTTGCATTGCAGCAGCACCTTATTGCGGCCAATTAAAAGAACTGCAGCGGACTTGGGCAAAACAAAACTTCATTTAACAGTTACCAAGCAGGTTAAATAAAAAAATTAAAATACAGTTACGCTTGTCAAGTGACCCTGGGGATTGGTTGTGCCTCCATGATACATCAACAGTCGCTTGCACAGTTTGCATTCAACTTTTTTTTGGTCGTCTGGGCATTTAACAAAAAAATCCCAAACAGCAGAGGGGTTTCAAGACATTTCTTTCAATACAGCTTACACTTTACAACGCTTTGCTTTCGAGGGCAAATGAAGAAATTGAATTCTGTCTGGATAACACGAGCTGGAGGAGGGAGGGGTGGACGTTGCTCAGTTTTCAAAATTAAAATTATTAGTGTTAACGTATATTTTATAACGTATGTTTCAAACATATTCTACCATAGTACATCTCTTACACTGTCTAGTAAATTAGGTACTCAGTACATATTTTACTGACGCAGTACAACCGCTAAAGGTACCCCCCCCCACCCCCCCCCAAGTGCTTTAGCACAATATACCCTGTCAATACACAGCAGTGACACCATATAGACTTGCTCTGTATAACGATTTAATAGTGGATTTTAATACAACTTTTGTTTAAGTAAAATGCATTATGCAAACTATTGCCCACCTTGCATTGCCTTTGGGTCCTTTCAGCGGACTGAGGCAGCTGTTGCTGGCATTTCCCAGTGTGCTTGTATAGTGTGTTGCCAGTTGTGCTCAATGCATTTTTGAGGCAAACACCCAAATACCAATTTTTCCCTAAAAGCAGGGTGTACTTACAAGCCTTGAAAACACATTTCTATGACATTTCTGGTTTCTCCAACGTGCTGGGAGCAATAGACTGCACACATGTGCTGCTAACCCCTCCAGCTCATTTCTGAGCATCTGTATAGAAATAGGAAACACACCTATTCTATTAATGTGCAGGTGGTTTGTAATTGTGCACAATTTAGCACTGCACCACTGACTAACTTAAATAAAAACTGACAGTATACATTTGGCCTATAGGCTACTCATGATAATACGAATTAGTGGTATAATGCAAAATTTGTTGCTGGTCCCTTGATATTTATATTTTTACATCATGTAATGTGTAGCCTACCCAAAACCCATTAGTGCTATTTCAGCGCAATGATTTATATATTTAAAATACACTGAGCACTATACATGTATGTGTGTGCGATTTTATTGTATCTTTTTTAAACCAGACACATCCTTATGTCGGACAAACATGTCGGTTTAGCGAGGGGCTACTGTATGATTCTGAAAAGCTTTTTGCTTTTTTTTTTTTTATTTGGGGTGAAGGTGGGGGCCCTACTATAGAATCTGATGGGATTAAACTGCCTTTCACTATTCAGTCGATTCGCAATTCGCAAGGACACAACACATATTTAAATTGGTGTATTGCTGCTCTCTTCATTAATCATATTTTCTCTTAGTACATACAACAAAATGTATACTTTGAGAATTGTTGCAATGAAAATGCAAACTGCGGTATGCTTGCGCTGCGACTGGCCCATCTGAGCACATCTACCCCTCAGTGTCTTAGGAACAGTGATGTCTCTTCCTGGCAGAGTCAAACTACTTCCTTGTGCAGACTAAGCTTTTGATTTCAAATAAAATCGTGCTTGATGGATGTTTCTATGGTAGTGCTCTGTAGAAAGAGAAAAACAAATGTTGAACCTGCTTTCTCACTGAGTGTTTGGGGACTGCCCAGTGTAGATCTTCCAGGCTGTCTTTATCTATCTATATTTAAGCAATGTGTGATTCTATTGTCTGGCCAGTCTGTCCTAAATCAATCAATCAATAAACCAATATACTTAAATATCATTCCTTCACTGCATTTCAATCCCCCTCTCAGACTTTGCAATGGTTCCTTCCGGGAGTCAGTGTCAGTGCAGCCACCCCGCCTGCGGTGTCCCATCAATGCTCTGGTCTCACCTCTGGAGGGCGCCAATCTGGGCGATGGGCTAAATTGAATGACCCATGCACAACCAACTCCCCTCCTTTACTGTACTAGCTATGTGTTATGTGTGTATGTGTTTTTCAATAAAACATATACAAATTCTCTATTAACATGTGTATACAACCCAGACAATGAGAACAGCTTGCTACAATGAGGAGAGCTCTTGATGCTAGCACCAACGTGGACTGCAATTTCAGTTAAATTATACAAAGCTCTGGGTGGAGTGGTAATACTACCTTGTGCAATATACCTATTAGACAACCTCTTGACAGGAAACTGGAGCACAAAACCCTATCATTAAACCAGTAAGCATTATAATCTTATAAACAGATCACACTCCCCATTACATGAACGTGGTTATGATGGGCTGTGTAGAAATCATGTCTTCGTGTTTTTAACATGAGGAATGAAGGTGTGTGACTGCCATCTGATTATATTTGAAATCCTGATAGGTAACTAAACCACCTGGAGAGGACTCATTACATCCTGAGATTGAAAAGCTGCAGCATGTTCCTTAGGTAGCGTATCAGTCTGATAAACAGTGAAGCCCCCCATTGCCTTCATATAGAATGCCTCCCTGTCTGTGTTACAAGGATGTTACTTCATGCACAACAGCCTATACAGGACGACTAATTCCAACAGGTTTCGATTCTCTACAAGTGCGAGTTATTATGAGAATTCTTACCTCAGTCACGTCTCTACTTAATAAAATTGTCAAAACCGGTATCAAATTATTTTTAAACTCACTTTTCAAAGATAGTTATACAGTAGCTAGTTGAACTGAGGAGAATTGAAGAGTGTACATTTTTTTAAAGGTGTACTAGTTATGGTTTTCAAACATTCGTACCATTTAATAGCTTCAGAGTCATTTTCACTTCTCCAGTCATCCAAGAGCTATGGTAAAGCATATTAAAAAAAACATGGCAAACCATGGTAACTATGGTAAATGCATTATATAACCATGGTAACTATAGTAAATGCATTCTGTAACCATGGGGAAATTACCAATGTTGAAATGTACGATGGTACACTTTTATAAAGGGATGGTTGTCTTGCAGTACTTTTAGAAATACTAAACTAAACTTCAATTCAAAGACAAAGACCATTTAATTTAAGTTTATTTTAGGTTTTCTAAATTTTGCTTTTATGGATGTCTTATACTGCTGTATATCATTTATAAATTAGGGAGGCTAATCAAGTAAAATATTACATGCAAGTTAGCTTGAATCAGTTTCATTATTTAAATGGATGAAATCAGATCTGCCTGGTAAACAAAATATATTATAAACCGAATAAAATGTTGGACTGCCTCAGCCTATCAAAATGCAGCATTTCAGGGTCTGCTAGTGTAAACAAAAGGCCTCAGTTATGTGTTTTAAACAAGCAATATAAATCCACTTTAATTAAAAAAAAGTAAACAAAGATGTACCTGAGTATTTAGGAGCTTGACAGCTCTGTTGTTGATACTATTACAACATGATTCATTCTAGACCCATCTAAATAAATGCAGTTCTCCTCTTCATCTCCCTGAACTGCATCTCCCCAGTTTAACACTCAAATTATAATTCACCTCATTTCCAGGGGTTGCATTGGTCCCCACAGAACATTGCGGGAGCTCCTGTTAGTCAGTTGAACTGTTCAATAGAAGTTTAAACATATTTTCTTTTCCATATATTATACTTTTTATATAAACAAAATACTCTATGGACTTCATGGATTTCAGTCATGAGGAGCAGTAAGCAAGCGCACAGTACTCTATGAACGTTCACGCTGTACCCTCTATATATCCCTCTCCAGTACACAGCTAACCTCATTAGTGGAGTAGCGCACAGTACTCTATGAACGTTCACGCTGTACCCTCTATATATCCCTCTCCAGTACACAGCTAACCTCATTAGTGCAGTAGCGCACAGTACTCTATGAACGTTCACGCTGTACCCTCTATATATCCCTCTCCAGTACACAGCTAACCTCATTAGTGGAGTAGCGCACAGTACTCTATGAACGTTCACGCTGTACCCTCTATATATCCCTCTCCAGTACACAGCTAACCTCATTAGTGGAGTAGCGCACAGTACTCTATGAACGTTCACGCTGTACCCTCTATATATCCCTCTCCAGTACACAGCTAACCTCATTAGTGGAGTAGCGCACAGTACTCTATGAACATTCATGGCGTATCCTCATTAGATATGTGGTTCATTTAATGGTAGCAACACCAATATTAATTATAATTATTGTTATTATACTGAACAGTCAAACAAGGCTCCTTTCTATAAATAAAACCAAAACAACTGAATATTTCATTTAAAACAGACATACCCACATGGCTTTCCTTCATCATTCCATCTGCAAAAAAAAAAAGAAAAGTAATTACTATTTAACACTATTTAACATTCTTAAGTGAAAAAAGCACCTGTAACTGGGGAATTAACTGAGCCATCAGCCTGCAGAATATGTCAGCTATTTGGAAATAATCCAATGATATGGCTATATGTTCCAACAGGCCTGTTCTTACTGCTAACTCAAGTAGAAAAAGATTGCAAGCTATTTTAATGGGTGCCAAGGCTCTTACTAGGTTTTAATGTCCACATGGTTATTTAATGAATTGCGACTTTAACCATATTATTGAAGAGGTATAGAGAATATGTATGGGGCAGGTGTAGCAAATGTTTCAAGTGGGCAATTTGCCTACTGTGGAAAACTGTGGCTATGGCTGCAGGGCAGGCCTGCAGAGTGAAAAAAAGTGGACAGCTGACAGCACTCGTTTCAGAGGATGCGAGTGCGAGTGCTCGTCTCTCCCGAGTCAGTTCGGGGGGTGCAACGGTAAGCCAGCTTGAATAATAATCGGACATTCCAAAATTGGGAGAAAATTGGAAAATGAATCAAAATAATTGTTAAAAAAATTAATAAAAAAAGAAAATTGATGTGACTCAAGTGGGAGAATGCCTGTTTGCACATACAGGTGGAGCCAAACATCATTAAGAGAGCAAAAGGGAAAGCCTTTCATGGATGCTTAATATAGCCAAAGAGCTGTATGCTTAATATAAACTTAATATGGAGCTTGTGGCGGAGTGTCCCGTCCCTATGTGTGTATATATATATATGTATATATATATAATGTGTGTGTGTGTGTGTGTGTCTATATATATATATATATATATACACATATATATATATATATATATATATATATATATATATATATATATATATATATATATATATACACAGTACTGTGCAAAAGTTTTAGGCAGGTGTGAAAAAATGCTGTAAAGTAAGAATGCTTTCAAAAATAGACATGTTAATAGATTATATTTATCAATTAACTAAATGCAAAATGAGTGAACAGAAGAAAAATCTAAATCAAATCTATATTTGGTGTGACAACCCTTTGCCTTCAAAACAGCATCAATTCTTCTAGGTACACTTGCACAAAGTCAGGGATTTTGTAGGCATATAGTCAGGTGTATGATTAAACAATTATACCAAACAGGTGCTAATGATCATCAATTCAATATGTAGGTTGAAACACAATCATTAACTGAAACAGTTGTGTAGGAGGAATAAAACTGGGTGAGGAACAGCCAAACTCAGCTAACAAGGTGAGGTTGCTGAAGACAGTTTACTGTCAAAAGTCATACACCATGGCAAGACTGAGCACAGCAACAAGACACAAGGTAGTTATACTGCATCAGCAAGGTCTCTCCCAGGCAGAAATTTCAAGGCAGACAGGGGTTTCCAGATGTGCTGTCCAAGCTCTTTTGAAGAAGCACAAAGAAGCGGGCAGCGTTGAGGACCATAGGCGCAGTGGTCGGCCAAGGAAACTTACTGCAGCAGATGAAAGACACATCATGCTTACTTCCCTTCGCATGTCGGAAGATGTCCAGCAGTGCCATCAGCTCAGAACTGGCAGAAAACAGTGGGACCCTGGTACACCCATCTACTGTCCGGAGAAGTCTGGTCAGAAGTGGCCTTCATGGAAGACTTGCGGCCAAAAGCCATACCTCCGGCGTGGAAACAAGGCCAAGCGACTCAACTATGCACGAAAACACAGGAACTGGGGTGCAGAAAAATGGCAGCAGGTGCTCTGGACTGATGAGTCAAAATTTGAAATATTTGGCTGTAGCAGAAGGCAGTTTGTTCGCCGAAGGGCTGGAGAGCGTACACGAATGAGTGTCTGCAGGCAACAGTGAAGCATGGTGGAGGTTCCTTGCAAGTTTGGGGCTGCATTTCTGCAAATGGAGTTGGGGATTTGGTCAGAATTAATGGTCTCCTCAATGCTGAGAAGTACAGGCAGATACTTATCCATCATGCAATACCATCAGGGAGGCATCTGATTGGCCCCAAATTTATTCTGCAGCATGACAACGACCCCAAACATACAGCGAAAGTCATTAAGAACTATCTTCAGCGTAAAGAAGAACAAGGAGTCCTGGAAGTGATGGTATGGCCCCACAGAGCCCTGATCTCAACATCATCGAGTCTGTCTGGGATTACATGAAGAGAGAGAAGCAACTGAGGCTGCCTAAATCCACAGAAGAACTGTGGTTAGTTCTCCAAGATGTTTGGGCCAACCTACCTGCCGAGTTCCTTCAAAAACTGTGTGCAAGTGTACCTAGAAGAATTGATGCTTGATGCTGTTTTGAAGGCAAAGGGTGGTCACACCAAATATGGATTTGATTTAGATTTTTCTTCTGTTCACTCACTTTGCATTTAGTTAATTGATAAATATAATCTATTAACATGTCTATTTTTGAAAGCATTCTTACTTTACAGCATTTTTCACACCTGCCTAAAACTTTTGCACAGTACTGTATATATATATATATATATATATATATATATATATATATATATATATATATATATATATATATATATATATATATATATGTGCGCTGTTATTATTGTATTATGATTTATGTAAATATGACCGTGGAAAAGCCTTATCTTTGTGTATTGTTATTATTTGTGGTGCAGACAAAGTCGCCGCCATTATCTGTTATTTGTTATTTGTAAAAACCTTGTGAGAATGTGTGACTGATCAGCTACTGATTATTTAACTAGCTGACAGTCACACATCCTTACTAAACCTGTGCCAAATGTGACCGAGAGATAAAATAATAATTGACAGCTAGTTAATCCCTTGGTCACCACTATAAAAACCTGCAGCTTTGGCTGCAACGAGTTGAGTGTGCTGCTGTTTATTGTTTAGTTGTTAGGCCAACGTGCATTTTGTTTTATCTAGTTCTGTTTTGTTTAAATCTTTTATTTGTTTAGTTAATAAAACGCTGCGTGCCGTAGTGTCTCAGTTTCACCCGCCAGTACCTGTGTTTTGGTTTCTGTTTCTGGTCTGATGTCACCTCTGCAAAGCCATCCTGTTCACAATATTACACACCACTTCTGGTGGGCTGTGATGTGTAAATTAAAACGGGATCAGTGGCACGCAGTCAATGGGATTTACAGCATTTTGGTTCAATATGACAGCGTCAGAACAAACTGAACACATTATTTCCTATCATTAAGAGAATTTCCTTTTGGCACATATTCTTGTGAGACATTAAACCTGGCTGAATAAACCCATATAATAACATGGGGCTGAAATCGATCATTCACACTACGGTACAGTTCACAAGTCAAGCTACAAATATAGTCTTTCTTTGTTTCACATTAACTTCTGTTACTACAGGCAGCTAACCTCTCCAAAAACATATGGAAATAGGGATATTTCTATACCTCTGACAACACTGTAGCACACATTTTATATTGTTGAAAACTGAAAATTTAACTGTGGCTTTAATGTTTTTTTTTGTTTGTTGTTTGTTTTAATTTAGTCATTCCAACCGACACAGGAATATTCAATGCAGTGCGCTAGTTTTATGGGAAGCAAAAATGCTGGGAAAGGCAGATTAGTTTAATTTTTTTTTTTTTTCCTGAACAGTGAACACAAGCAGCAGAGTGAGCATGGATTAGAAAGAGCTGCATTTCCGTGAATGCTAGATGCAGATTATTTATTTATTTACTTTAATAATGCTGGCTAAAAAAGAGAAGTCTGGAATTTTGACAACACAAATGTGCCTTTATAATGTGTAACAGTTATCTAGTTAGTATTTGTTCCACATTAGAAAGCTGTTTCAGTTAATGTTGTCTTTGAAGGCGATGCTTGGTATTGCATCAAAGGGAGCTGTAATATATATTAATTTATAAACACACCTGTAATAAAAGAAAACAGATGAAGGGGGGATGCAGACTACACATATCTTATAATGCCATATAATGTGTTTAACCCTTTAAGGACCAATCATTTAATGGGATGCTCCCCCAGGTTTTTTTGGCTGTAGTTGATTCTCTTCCTATAAAAATTCACACAAAAAATATTTTTTACAGTAGCATCTTGGAATTGGTGTCCTTTTTTCATAAGTCTGGGGAACATTACAAAGTACTTCAAAAACTATATAAACCTTTTTTTCCATCATGATATTTCATTTTTGTATTTTTTTTTTTTTTTAATTATTATGTATTCTGCTTAGAGATATATGTATAAAAACGGGCTATTCTATGACCTGAGGGACCTTACAATACTTCCTGAAAGTTTTGCTGAAAAACATTTGTGCACATTCAGACACTGTTTCACTGGAGTGATTGCAATGATATAATACATGTTTATTCACACGGAATGTTCAAGAGTGCCCCTGGTGTTCTACGAATCCTGTGGAAATTGATGAAAGTAGCATGGGAAAAACAGGTTGTACCAAGAGCATGGCGCCAAGCAGGTGGGGTCTTTATACCCAAAGAAAAATATTCTGGAGTATCAGTCAGTTTCACCTATTTCCCTGTTAAACATGGAAGGCAAGATTTTCTTCAGCACTGTGGCTCAGAGATTGTCAGCTAACCTATTGAAGATCTGCTTCATTGACACTTCAGTACAGAAAGCTGGTATTCCAGGATTCCCAGGATGTTTAGAGCACATCAGTGTGATCTGGCAGCAGATTCAAACAGCTAAAAAGGAGAGGAAGGAGCTCCACGTGACATTCCTGGATTTAGCTAATGCATACGGTTCAGTACCACATGAGCTTCTTTGGGCAGCGTTTGATTTTTTCAATGTACCGAGGACAATAACAAACTAAAACTAGATGGTAACTTTACAAGTAAAGTTGTGGGGCTTGCTTTATTGGGAAAGTGGTCAAAGCAGCTGATTTGTGTCAAGTCACTGTTTACTAATTGTCTCATGCTTAGAATGTGCTAGAATTTGCAATTTCTCAAAGTTCTCTGACAGTTAATTCAACAGTGGGAAGCAGCCGACTGAAAGAAGTTGATGCGGCTACTAAAACAGCTGTACCTCTTGATCGGGAGACGCCATTCCTGTTTTGATTTCATATTTGAATAGCTGAGAAGTAGAGGAAGATTTCATTTGCTCTAAGTATTTGTCTAGCTTGTTGGGAAAGTGGTCAAAATTTCAGTTGTTTATAAAAAGTTAGAGAAAATTTAGTTGGTGCGGTTACTAAAACAGCTGTACCTCTTGATTGGTAGACGCCATTCCTGTTTTGATTTCAGATTTGAATAGCAGAGAAGTAGAGGAAGATTTCATATCCTCTAACTTTTTGTCTTACTTGTTGGGAAAGTGGTAAAAGTAGCTGATTTGTGTCAAAAGTCACATCATTTACAATAAATAGAATGTTGGAAGTCGGAGTTTTTAAACAATGGGGAGCTTTAGAATGTTGAAAAAAGTCCCATTAAAGTGAATGAAGATGGACAAAAAAAGGACAAAAAGCTTAAGAATTTTAAAAGTATAAAATATATCAAAAAGTTGTATACAAGTTGTATATAAACAGTGTAAGAGGAGTAGCGTGCCAAAGAAGAAGAAGAAGAAGAAGAAGAAGAAGATTTCCATTACATGAGAGTAGATGTTAAAACTTCATGCTGATTTGAACTTGGCTCTCGCCAAGATAAGCACCAACTAAGACGTAGCTTCACAGTAAACTAATGTGATCCATATGTGTCTCCATCCATTTGCGCTTCCTTCCATATGATGATGTAGATATCCTTCTGTCTGGTGTTGATGGCTGAAGTGTGATGCTGGCTCCAGGGATCAGCTTATTGCCTCCCTAGCGAATCAGCACACACAACGGCTGCGATGCTGGCTCCGGGGGTCAACCATAGTGCGGTCTCCCCAGCGCATCAGCATGACAACCGTCTGGATTGAGCTAAGTAGGGTACATCTCTGGGGTCTTCAAGTGGGCACCTTCCATCCTCGGTGTTTCGTCGACTAGCCCACGACACCTCAAGAGGGCTCGACGGTGATTCTGGTGTCCCAGCATCACCCCCCTCCATCCCCCACTCAACTCAGCCCAAGTATGTCGAAGATTTAAAGTGGGGACTCTTGCTTCGCAAGCCCCACTAAAAAGCCTTCAGAGATTTGCAATTTTGTTTTTCAACCTCAGAATTCACCACTACATGGCAATGTCTAGAAATTGGAATTGGCAGGATGCACCATTTCTCCACTGGCTTTTACCATAGCAATGGAAGTAATTATTAGGGCGTCAAAATGGGTAGTAGGAGGAGAACGCTTGGCTTCTGGAATGCGACTGCCACCAATTAGAACATACATGGATGACATGACAGTCATGACTACAACAGTAGCCTGCACTAATCGGTTATTGGACAAACTAATCAATAACACTGAATGGGCACAAATGCAATTCAAGCCCACTAAGTCAAGGAGCATCTATAATTAAAGGTAAAGTAGTGGATAAGAGGTTCTACATTAACATTGAGGCAATAGCAACGGCGTCTGAGAAGCCTGTGAAAAGTCTTGGGAGAAGGTATGCAAGATGGACCGAATGGCCTCCTCTCGTTTGTAAACTTTCTTATGATGGGGACCTAAGGGACACAGTTTGTGTGGGAGAAGTGAGACAACAAGCAGTGCAAGGGTTGAAGAGCATAGACAGCAATGTGTGAGGGAGGCAGCACCTGTGTTGAAAACTGGAAGAAAGTGGGCAGCAAAGGAAGCTATGGAAGATGCAAAGGCTGCCCTTCGTATCAGTGATATCATGGGGCAAGTACAGCATGGAAGAGGAGGCCTTAGTTCAACTCCTCCTACATGGCACAAAGCAGCCCCAGCTCAACAGAGGAAGCTGGTAGTCAACGAGGTGCAAAAGCAGGAGGAGAGGATAAGGTGCGTAAAGGCAGTTTCCCAGACCAAGCAGAGAGAATGTGGAACAATGCAAGATCGACTGGCGAGATCTATGGATAATGGAACAGAGCAGGATTAGTTTCCTCATCAGGTCAACATATGATGTTCTCCCACCACCACAGAACCTTAATCTATGGGTAGGAGAAGAACCGTGGTCTCCTTTGTGTTCAGCGCCAGCTACATTAAGGCTCATTTTGACAGGATGAAAGGTGGATCTTAGCCAAGGATGGTTTACTTGGTGTCATGACCAGGTGCTGCGATGTTTGGCCTTAGCATGACCAACAGGTTGCCACCAGTTCCAACATTATATGACACGCAAAGAACAACATTCCTCCATCCAGGGGAGCAACCTCCAAGAAAAGGTATAAAAACCAAAACTCGTCTAGGACAACTGGAAGCTGCTAGAGACTGGAAAATCCTGGCAGATGTTGGACAACAGCTTATTTTCCCACCTGAGATTTTCACCACTAACCTTCGACCTGATATTGTCTTGTGGTCTGGATCAGCATGCCTTGTTCATCTGGTAGAGTTAACAGTGCCATGGGAGGATGCTGTGGAAGAGGCGTATGAAAGGAAGAAACTTCGGTACGCTCAACTAGCTGCTGAAGCGGAACAGCGAGGATGGTAAGTCCACGTTTAGCCAGTGGAGGTGGGTTGTCAAGGAGTTGTGGCACACTCCACAACCTGGTTTCTCAGAAGCAACGCATAGTGAATAACTTATCTGAAGCAGCAGAGAGGAGCAGCAACTGGCTCTGGTTGAGACGAAAAGATTCTGGTTGGGGATCTCAAGCACAGTAGAAAGAAAGCAACATAGATGTACAGGAAGGTAAGTAAGCTGGGTTTAGTTGAGTGGGGGATGGAGGGGGGTGATGCTGGGTCGCCAGAATCACTGTTCAGCCCTCTTAAGGTGTCGTGGGCTAGTTGACAAAACACCAAGCATGGAAGGTGCCCACTTGAAAACCCCAGAGAAGTACCCTACTCAGCTCAGTCCAGACGGTTTTCATGCTGATGCGCTAGGGAGGCCGCACTGTTGTTGATCCCTGGAGCCAGCATTGCAGCCGTTGTGTGTGCTGATGCGCCAGGGAGGCAAATTAGGCTGATCCCTGGAGCCAGCATTACACTTCAGCCATCAACACCAGGCAGAAGGATATCTAGATCATCAGATGGAAGGAAACGCAGATGGATCACATTAGTTTACAATAAAAGAAGCTATGTCTTAGTTGGTGCTTATCTTGGCGAGAGCTGAGTCCAATATCAGCATGAAGTTTTAACACTTACTCATGTAATGGAAATCAAGGTCTTTATAAGCAATAATGGGCACTACTCTAGATTTATGTTCTCAAAATAAATATAAATTCAATAATAGTTCATTCATTCCATTACTATCAGTAATAAGGAAAAAAATGTACCTGAAAAATTGTATCTGCTTATATCCATTTGTTTCTTTATATTTATAAATGTTGTAAAACATATTACCACATAATAAATGTTCTAATATAACTATAATTCAAATACATCAGATTTACAGTGGGTTTCCCCTTTTTTTCTTAGCTGTAACCAAGTTAATTATTTGTATTATTACTATTATTTTCATTAGGCTTCCAAGCCATAGGCTGGGGAAGCCTATTGTTTTTGTTAGGATTATCATTAGGTTTCCAAGCCGTAGGCTGGGGAAGCCTATTGTTTTTGTTAGGATTATCATTAGGTTTCCAAGCCGTAGGCTGGGGAAGCCTATTGTTTTTGTTAGGATTATCATTAGGTTTCCAAGCCGTAGGCTGGGGAAGCCTATTGTTTTTGTTAGGATTATCATTAGGTTTCCAAGCCGTAGGCTGGGGAAGCCTATTGTTTTTGTTAGGATTATCATTAGGTTTCCAAGCCGTAGGCTGGGGAAGCCTATTGTTTTTGTTAGGATTATCATTAGGTTTCCAAGCCGTAGGCTGGGGAAGCCTATTGTTTTTGTTAGGATTATCATTAGGTTTCCAAGCCGTAGGCTGGGGAAGCCTATTGTTTTTGTTAGGATTATCATTAGGTTTCTTTTTTTCTGCCAAAACATGCTCAAAAACTCACAAAATTCAGTACACTGGTAGATGCTTATGGGGGATAGTCGGTGGTATTCAGCAAATTTGCGCAAGTCACATGGTCCGGCAGCCATATTGGATTTTGCAGAATTTGTTAAAACGCCTATGTATCTGAAGCCGCTTACTGCAGAGTTCTGAAAATTGCTATACATGTTGAGGGATAGTCCATGATTAACTGTTGTTAATATGAAGCTGATTGGTTCTGTGGTTTGGCAACCACATTGATTAATGACATAAAATTACCATAAAAATATAAAATCATCAAAATTCAAACATCTTCTTCTCTGAAACAGCTTTTCTGATTGAAAAAAATTGGAATAAAACATCTCAGTATGGTCATCTGTTACGCTTGTTCAAGGGAAGTTGCTACTGTGAAAATCATGGCGTCCACGCTGCATGACATCATCAACGTATGCAACTGGCTATAAAACTGCCTATAACTTCTTATCAGCTGCACCAAAACACACAAAATTTGACACGGATGTAGAGGACTATGGGATGTTGTGTCGTGGTCAATATGGTGGCCTTTGGTCACATGGTGTGGCAGCCATCTTGGATTTAATGAAAATTTTGGACAATATTCAAAGGTCTTCTTCTCATGAACGGTAAATAGTACAGCTGTGAAAAAATGTGTACACAGTGCGCTCATGTCCACGATTGATTCTACTTAAGGAAAAATGGATCGGTCACATGGTGTGGAAGCTATATTGGATTTTGTGTAAAACGCTTAAACGACAACTCCTCATGAACCCTTTGGCTGATTGACGTGAATCCTGGGTATACGTTATCTTTGGACTGTCCTCTAAAAAAGTTATTCAGGAAAAGTTCCTTCATGAACAAAATTGGCCGCCATGAGCCAATCAATATGGGTAACATGCCAGTTTTACCCATTTTTCACCCTGAAATGACACATTCCCGCCACTGGGGACAGCTGTTTCCATTGAAAACTGAGCAGTCTTGGAAAAAATATTTCTTGAAGCAGCCATTTTTTGCTGGTGTCTGGCAAGATCAGTTTCACTAACTCGTGTAACTTAAAACACAGTAATTACACTGGAAAGGATGATCTTAATTTACACGTACACACAGTACAGTATACAAAGACACATACTGTTAACTAAAAACATTTTTTAGGAACTGTTGCAGTTGCATCCACGCGAAAAAAAAACAATGTTGCATTTGAACAGTAGCCACTCGAAAAAAAACAAAAAACCTGCACTATGCTTTTTAAACCAGAAAACAGTCAAAACAATAAAATGTATAATACATGAGTTTACAAGTCACACGAATACAGTTTGCTTAAAAATCATTATATAATTATTTTTATGACTGAACATTTTAGTATAATTGGAGCTGATCAGCTTTTTCTGCCGTAATGTTTGTTTACTTAAAATAACCTCGTGGATATGCAGGCTTTACAGAACTGTACACATACTGACACACACACACACTAAGTATTAGAAAGAATTACTGTGATCTCTGGTTATATAGAAATGTACTGTAAACCGATTTTTTTTTTTGTGAAACACTATTGCAGCTAAACAGAAGGTACTCGAAAAAAAAGCATCCTTTAAACCAAAAGACAATCGAAACAATAAAATGTATAATACATGAGCTTTACGAGTCATGTAGGGGTTTTGAACGGGGGGTAGGAGTTCATAGGGTCATAGGTGGTGCGCAGGACGACTCACAAATGCACAAATAAAAATGAAAGTAAAAGAAAATAATGATGTTTTAACGGTATTATACATTATCTAAAACACTGTGTATAATTATTTAATCACTGTTTAGCAGCTCAACATGAACCGCAGATGAAAACATACATATTTCACATCCACATTTTCTGGCTTTAATAATAAAAAGTATACCATTGTTGGGTATTATAGTTTTATCTTCAGGTTAAGTTTTTGATGCTGTAAACATTTTAAATGGCACATATAATTATGCTGAGGTGGAAAGTAAATGGAACTGCATCAGCAGCTTTTCTGTCGTAATGTTGTTTGAGTAACAGCTATTTAAAAAGCTACAGATTATAATAATAATTAAATGTGCTGCACAACAAAACAAAGTAAACATTTATAAATATAATAAATATAAAAAAACATAATACACACGTGAATAATAATAATAATAATAATAATAATAATAATAATAATAATAATAATAATAATAATAATAATAATAATAAAGACCCTCCTACAGTTTGTCTACTCAAAATAACCTTGTGGACATGCAGGCATATACAGAACTGTACACATATTTACACCCAGACACTAAGTATTTAAAAAAAAAAAGAAATATCGCTGTACTTTGCCTAAAACAAACCAGAAAAAAAACATATGTTTGGATTTTAACTAAGGGGTGGTGCAAGTTCTCCAGCTTATTATTCTTGGAACAAACTATTTTAGGTAATTAAAAGTATAGACACAACGCTACAGAATAGCTTACTCTATAAAGACACTTGAAACAGTGAGTATCGCATGGTTACTGATGAACAACCCCTTGAAAATCAGACATTTTAGTTCTTGGCGAATCACTGCATTGAATAAGCAATACAGAATTGTTAAGGGACAGTCCAAGATTGGGGCACGTGCATCAGAAGCTGATCGGTTGGGTGGTATGGCAGCCATGTTGCGTAACATCAATAACAAACAAACTTCTTCTCAGAAACCGCTTATCTGATTGAAGCAAAAATGAGCATACATGATGTAAGTATGATTATTTTTTACTCTTGTTCAAGGGAAGTTGCTACAGTAAAAAACATGGCTACTGTGGGCCAATGAGATTTCAGCATTGATCTTTTTGCACATATTGCAGTATATGTCAGTGGTACAATGCAGTAGACTTATGAAACTTTGTATAATAGTAGGAGGACTATGAGAAGTAATGCCAGTAGTGTAATGAAGCTGATTGGTCACATGGTTTGGCCGCCATATCGACTTTTTGCCCAAATTTTGCATGTTCCATAAAATGAACACAGATACACGTAAACTCTTGTAACTTCACACAGTTGTAGAGAGAAGGGAAGCAATGACAACCAAAAAATGAAGGTTGGCTGCCATTTTGACGTTTCACCCACATTTTGCGTATTCCATAACAAGAACACAGTTGAATTGAAACTCTTCAAACTTTACACAGCTCTAGAGACCTATGAGAAGTAATCTCCACCATTAAATAACTGCTTGGAAGCCATAAAGTTGCTTGCAACTCTCATTATAATTATGGCTGTTTTGTTTTGATAATATAACTATCTGTATTGGCTTTATTATTGTGATTTGTTTTTATTATCGTTATGATTTATTATTGACTGGCTTGCAATCGTGTATTTTTTAAATATATATTATTGTTTCTAATGATTGGTATTTGTGTGTGTAGACGAGTGAAAGCCGTCTGTCATTTTATTGTTTGTTTCAGCAGGGAGAGGGTTAACTTCCTCTCCCTGCCTACACGTTGGAATGCAGGTGGTTGGGAGATAAGCGATTGCCAATTAAGTGAACTCGAATTTTAGCGTTAAACAGTTGAGCTGGGACAATGTAAAATGCTATGCGTGTCTTGTGCAGTATCGAATCCAGCCAGAATAAGCACATTGTTTTGAAGTGAATATTTCCAAAAGCTAACATGTTGACACATGAAAGGGGATATTTATATCAGGCAGTAAAAAATGACTTTTAGCAAAATGCTTACATGTTGAAGTGTTTAGTGCAGTAGTCCGTTGGTATTAAATCAGCTGTAAGAAAATTAAAGCTTGTTGATGGGCACTCGCTGTATGATATGAACACACTCAATTGGTCTGGAGCAGGGAATCCAATTCCAGACACTTCACAATCCTGGACACTTTTCCCCAATTCCAGGATTTAGGGATTGATTTTTTTTTTTTTTTTAATCCTGCGATTCCATTTTTGTAATAATAATATTGTGATTTTGCTTTTGTTAACCCTTAGCGGTCCATTTATTCAGCGCGTCTCAGACGGGTCAGGTCCAATTTATTTTCACACGCGCAGTTTATTTCAGACGCGCCGTTTAAAAGTATTTTTTTCACTGTAAAACAGGTTTAAAAGGCACCGCATATCAACAGGATACTCAGTACTGCATCTCCTGCGGCCCACACCTTGTTCGCTGTATTTTTCACATACCTCTTCATAATAATAATAATAATAATAATAATAATAATATTAATAATAATAATAATCTATTTTATATAGCGCCTTTCATAAATAAATATCGCAAAGCTCTCAACAAATGTGAAAAACAGAAAAAATAAAACAAACATACACAATATATTAAAACAGTTAGAAATTAAAAATACAATGACAATAAAAGTCATAAGAATGCCAATTTAAATAAATGAGTTTTGAGGCAGGATTTAAAAATAGACAGAGACTCAGAATCACAGATCTCAGAAGGAAGTCTGTTCCACAGCCTAGGAGCATAGGAGGAATAAGCCCTGTCACCCACTCTACGCAGTTTAGTCAGGGGGACAACCATAAGGCTGGCTTTGGAGGACCGCAAAGCACGACTAGGAGTGTAGGTGGTAACTAACTCAGAAATGTAAGAGGGAGAGAAACACCTATTGGCTTTAAAAGTCAACAGCAGTACTTTGTAGTCAATGCGGTATTTGACCGGTAACCAGTGAAATGATTTCAGTATGGGGGTGTGGCAGGGTCGCTGGGCGGTGACGTCACGGCAGAAGCAGGAACGAAAAGACTGACACCAGGTACTGCAGTTTTCAAATAATAAAGACGCGGCTGGCCGCCGTTTTATTTAAATACAAAAATAAATCAAAAAGAAACTGTGCTCACAGAGCAAAAATAAAAAGGTTAAACAAAACAAATCACGAACACAAACAACGCGGTCAGGCTGGGCAATAGCCTTCACTGATCCTTAAGGTTATTATGCTTAGTTTCGTTTCTGTTTCGCTCTCCTCCTCGCTCTCTATGCTCCTCTCGTACACCCACACACGAGTGCCGAGAGCTGCAGGCTTTTATATTAGTGACCGAGGGATTAACTATCTATTTAATAATCCCCCGGTCACATTCTGCACGGGTTTTCTAATTATTCCTGGCAGAGGACGAGCACCAATCTCGCCTCTGCCAGAATACGTTTACATAAAACAAAACAATAACAAAACCCACGGCGCTCGCCGTCATTTAAAATACATAACTAAACACAGAAATAACAGAATACACGGCGCCTCGCCGTCATAAATAATAAATACATAAACAAACACAAAATTAACATAGGGGCGGAGGGGGAACCCCCGTTCTGAAAATAAATAAACAAATGAATGTACAGGGCTCTCTACCGCCCTGCTACAGGGGGTTATGTGACCACCAGAGAGAGACCTCATCATCACCCTAGCTGCAGAATTCTGAACATACTGGAGCTTCTGAAGGGTATTCTTTGACACCCCAGTAAGTAAGGCATTACAATAGTCAAGCCTGGAGGATACAAACGCATGTACAAGCTTTTATGCAGCAGACAGCGACAAGACAGGGCGCAGCCGAGCAATGTTCTTTAGATGGAAAAAGGACAACGTGGTAATATTCCGAACATGCGGCACAAAGGTTAAACTTGGGTCAAAAATGACCCCCAAGTTTCTCATTTTAGAACAAAACTCCGTTAGCACCCCGTCAATGGTTATGTTTTGACAGCTGGATTTCTGCAGTTGATGCGAGGTTCCTAATAGCATCACTAGTAGTGCATACCGATAAATCATCTCCTGATCACTCGTTTTATCACCAGACTCCTCAATAATGCGATCCAAGTCATTATTGTATTACTATAACATCTAAAAAAAGCTCTGCAAATGTCTGTGATATTCTTTGAGTGCTGGATGCAGAAGCAGCTATCTTGTTTGTTTATGTCCGTGTTATCTATGTGGTGCCGGGGCTATCTGTATTCATGAGTAGGGACCTACCTAAATCGCGATTTCGCGGAAATCGTGAAATTGAGGGTTCACCGCGAAATTCACCTCTTAGGGGCCAATTCATACAAACAAGTACGGAGAGGGGAAAAAGAAACCTCGTTTAAATTAACTACTGCACAATACAAGCGACGCAATGGCAAGCTACGTATCTGCATTCTGTAGATAGCCCTTTTTGATTCCTTCGCCGTCCTGTGTGCATTGCACTTAAGTAAAAAATAAACAAACAAAAAACGTCCACAAGTAACATTTAGGCTACAAAATAAATTCTTCAAAGCAGTTAACGTTCTTGTTTACTATTCAAATGACAAAGTTTTAATCAGCCTATCAGTGCGTCTTTACTGCTTTTATGTGATCTGTAGTACTGTGCAGGAGGGGGTGGGATAATGTTGGTGCTGCATTGTTTTGATTTAGGTTGCTAAAATCTAGTTTTCAGCATTGGAGGTAAAATAGTAGAAATGGATTACACAAAAAGCAAAGTATATGTCTGCTGATGATCGTTTCAAGATATTTCCCAAAGAAACTGTACATGCAGACTGAGGTAATTGTTTTCCATATCTTAATGTGTATTTGGAGAAAATACGATCGATCGCTATTTAGCTTCAGAAACACACATTAAACAAAAGGCTACTTCAGAGGCTGCTGAAGAGAACGTAAAATAAACAGCTTTCAGAAACCAAACGGGAAAGTCAGCTCAGAGAAAAAGTATTCCTGTCTGCAAGTTAAATCAGTACTAAATGATCCAGCACAGCCACCTCGCTTCAACCTGCTGCTTACAGTTGGAATTTTAGACCCGAATAGCCACGTCTTCTTTGTTTTGACTCGGTACTAATAAAATAAATTATTGGATACGACAAATAACATGACAACGAACGTACTGCATATATTGACTTTATTAAAGTATGCCAAATGCCCTTGTGTAACCGAGTTTTTGGGCTGTTTCTAATCGATTTCCACATCTGTATAACTGTAAAGCTTTGCCTTAACTTCCAACCAATTCAGTGGATGCAGACGTGCAGTCTCAATGTATGGGCAAGTCAACTGCAGGGGGATGCTGCATACTCGCCTTTAACAAATGACAGCACTCTGTTTTAGTAAGGAAGCAAGTACCACTATTTTTAGGCTTTATAGTGTTCTGAAATACTGTCTACTTAGGTTTATTTAATGTTTAAACAGGTCCGCGAAATGTCCGCGAAATCCTGATTTTATTCCGCAACATACCCGTGAAAAATACATAAATTTACCGCGATTTAAGTAGACCCCTATTCATGAGATACGCCCTTTTTTTCCGGCTTCTCATTGCTCCTATCAGTCTCACTCGGCCATTGAATGGTTTTCTCGTTTTTTTCCGGAGAAAAAAGGACTAGAGACCTGTTTTGTACGTCTTTTTGATGATGTCAGACAGGGTCAGACATTGGACCGGAAAGGGAAAATTGCATGTCCGACATAGGACTGCAAAGGGTTAATAATTACTGGAGGGAGGCTTAGGGTAATGCACTCACATGACAAAAAACAAAAAATGATGGAAAAACACAAACAAGCATTGCAAGTGAAGATAACAGTCGTGTCGCTCCAGCTCCCAGGCAGAACAAGGGAGTGATTTCACTGTCTAAGTAGGGCAGCCCAGATGCCTGCTCAACTCAGCAATACTGTTTTAAAAAACCTAAATGTAGATAAAACACTAAACTGATTAAACTACTAACACTGAACATTTAAACTCCAGAAAGTAAACTTACCTAGTAAATACTACACATTTCTAAAAAGAAGCAACATCGTACAAAGACAATCTTGAGGTTTTTTTTAGCCCACAGACTGCAGTAACCAAAGTCCTGCTATTTAAATATGTAAATGACGGCTGGGTGTTTATAGAGTTGAAAGGAGATTCAACATTGTTGATTCAATTGCTAAGTCGCAAAGTACTACAACCTGGTAAAAAAAAAAAAAAAAAGCTTTTTCCGCCATTACAGGATTTTTCTCACGTACCGCGACAAGAGCTCATGTCCCCCGACGAGAGCTCGCGTACCCCAGTTTGAAAACCACTGGTCTAGATGGATGGTGGGTTTTCTATCATAGCTGCTTTTAGACCAGCATTAGTATATGTGTACCTACGACCGCGTCCGAGAGCCCTAAAGCGGACAGACAGTCACGTTCAGGGTCCATGCTTTGAGTCTGCCCAGTTCTGGGTGCCTGAGAGATCCAGGCGTAGTGGGATCTCCCTGGGCTGGCCTTGTAATTCCTTGCAGAGAGTCGAAAACCAGATTTTCCTAGGCCATCGGGGGGCCACCAGGAGAATTGTCGCCTTCTCTTGGAAGGCCAGGAGCAATGGTATTGTCGGGAACGCGTACAACAGGGTCTTCGGCCACTTGTGGGCTAAGGCATCGACGCCTAGTGGACCGCTGAAATGGTGGAGGGAGAACCATAGTGGGCAGTGAGTCTTTACTGCCGTGGTGAAGAGATCGACTCGGGCCTTGCCAAAACGCTCCCAAAAGCGCTCCATCACCTGAGGGTGGAGCTGCCATTCTGACTGGTAAGGACCGTGCCTCTAGAGGAGGTCCGCCACCTAATTCACTATTCTGGAAGATTAACAGCCTGAGGGATAGCAGGTTCCATTGTGCCCAAGTCAATAGTTGGAAGGCTATGCGATGTAACCCCGGGGACTGAAGTCCTCCCTGGCGGTTGACATACGCCACTACTGACATGTTGCGAGTCCGGCCCAGGGCATGACTCCCTTGAAGCGGCAGGAGAAAATGCTGGAGAGCAAGGTGAACCGTTTGCAGCTCCAGCGCATTTATATGCAGGGATGTCCAACGGCCCAACCAGGACCCACGGACTCCTCTAACGGCCCAGACTGCTCCCCAACCTAAGATGGATGCGTCTGTTGTCACCATCTGATGGCTGTGGATCACTGCCATTCATAGACCTTCGCGCAGATGAGAGACTTGCCTCCACCAGCGCAAGGCTTCCCAACATGCGCGAGACACGGTCAGCCGATGGTGTCTGTCGCCTTTGACACAACACCAGAGGTACTATCGATCCCTGTTGAAACAGGGATAGACAATTCTGTATGGTGGCCACTCGTCATCTGACAGGTAGGCTCGCATTGCAAGGGAGTCCAGCCGGAGTCCCAAATAAACCGTACTTTGCATCTGTACTAACTGGCTTTTGGTATTGTTGAGGGTGACCCAGCCTCGACAGATGCTCCGTCACAATTGCTGTGTGGGCCACTGTTCCTTCCTGCGACTGGGAACAGATCAACCGGTAGTCCAGGTAGTGCGGGGGGCTAAGGAGAGGCCGAATGGCAGCATGGAAAACTAGAAGACGCTTCCCTGAATGGCGAAGCAGAGATACTTTAATGTGCGTGGGACAAAATAAGGATGTGAAAATACGTGTCCTTAAGTCAATGGTAGTAAACCAGTCGCCCGGCCAGACAGACTGCAGAATGTGAAGGTGTGTGACCATCTGGAACCTCCTCTCCCTCAAGAACCCATTGAGGTGTCTCGGGTCCAGGATGGGGCGAAGGCCGCCATCCTTCTTCGGCACCAAAAAGTACCCTGAGTAGAACCCCTCCTCTTGGGAGGTGGGTTCTACGAGGCGGATAGCTTGTTTGAGAAGTAATGCAGCTACTTCTTGCTTGAGGGCCAAGACCTGGAGAGGGTCGCTCACGGATGTAACCTGTGATCCCTCGAAAGGGAGCAGGACCCGTGCGGAACTGAAGCGCATAACTCGTGTGTACGGTGGCGAGCACCCAAGTGTTCAAGGTGCAATTGCTCCAATATTGCAGCTGGTGTAGTGTGAAAGGGTGTGTCTGAGGCCGCAAGCCTTCAGGGGCCCTGCTTGGGGCCCCACGTTTGGTGCTGCCCCGTGCTTGTGAGTGGGCCTGGCTGTTAGCTGCCGCGGAAGCCGGAATGCGATGCCTGAGGTCACCATGCGGGGCAGTGGGGATCGGGACTGTCTGAGTCACCATGTGCCACAGGTGGATGCCAGCGTCTCGTTGTATCTCGCACCGGAGTACGGGAGGGAGCATCAAGGCTACGTGCCGAGACGCCTCATGTTCTCGGTGGGAGCGTTGTAATATCTCATCCATTGCTGGCCTGAAGGTATGGCCGGTAGATATCGGTGTGTCCAGCAAGGGTGATTTGTCCACATCAAGGACCCTCGCTTGGGACAGACAAAGCTGCCTGTGAGCTACTACAAGGCTTGCCAGGCTCCAGCCCAGGGCCTGACCTTGGAAGCCGGAAATCTGGAGCAGTGTGCTTGATAATAGGCGCAGCTCTGAAGCCACCGGTTCAGGGAGGAATGCTGACTGCAGTATGCCATCTAGGTAAGCCGTAAGGAGGCCTGCCATGTTAGCCAGGCGCATCCGCCGCATAGGCCTTTTTTAAATGGGCCTCTGTTACCCTGCATTGACCATTAGGGCATGCAGGGTCCTTAGGTAAACCCCCTACTGGAGGGGCTCGCACCAGGGCCGCGATGGTCAAGTCCATTGGTGGGAATTCCGCCAAGCCCAGGGCCCCCGTGCCTTCTAAAGAAGCCAGAGGGGTTGCTCGTTTCACCACACATGGTGCCGAGGCCGGGCGATTCCAAGAGGACCGTACCTCTTCCAGGAAATCAGGGAACGAGGAAAAGGGCTGAAGGCGGGGCAATGAAGCCTGCGTCCTGAAGACAGACTGGCGCTGTTCGGGTGCTGCGTCCAAGGTACCTGGAGGAACTTGGAGGCTCGCTCCATAAGTGCCGGAATCGAGCTTGGAAGAGGGGAAAGCCCCGCGTCTGAGGTTGCCTCGGAGCCGGGACCCATCCCGATGGTTAGCTCCTGGACATCTCCTCCTCATCCTGAAGGAAGGAGTTACCATCCCAGGAGGCCACGATTGAGATTGCGTCCTGCCGAGCTAGCTGGAGAAGCCACACCAGTGAACCTGGTGAGTCTGCTGCATAGGACCCAAAGATGGAACGCTGCACAGATCTTGCAAGACTATCTAAATAGTCTATAATGTTTCTTTAATTCATAATAAAGGAGTCATTGTGTACGGTAACAAAGTTACATTTTGTGTGCAAATGTCACATAACACTGGAATTGCCCATTAGTTTTACTGGACCTTAGTGCTGCAGTAAAGCATAACAGTCTACTTGCTTGGTTAGAGCCTATTTGATATTTCTGGCCCTGTCCTTAGTTGGTTTAGCTCTTATTTCTCTGAGAAAGCATTTTGTCTCTCTGGGTGGGTTTAGGTCCATTACTGGGACAGTTTCCTCGGGGGTTCCCCAGGGCTCCATATTGGGGCCTCTTATTTAGTATAAATATATGTTCCCACTTGGTCAAATTCTTAGACATCATGGCGTGAATTTCCACCTCTACGCTGATGACACTCAGATTTACTAAACCGGACATTGAAGTGGCTGTTTCCGTGCTTACTAATTGTATAACTGATATTAAACTTTGGATGCAACAAAATGTTTTGCAATTGAACTGTGATAAGATTGAGGTCATGTTACAAGGTTCTCCGCACCAACTGCGTAAATCTAACAGTTTAAGCATGGCTAGCAATGGTGTACAGATGAGTTTTGCTCTAAAATGAAAAATTTGGGGGTCATTTTTGACCCTAGCTTAACTTTTGAGCTAGATGTCTTTTTTTCATGTTATGAATATTGCCCAGCTACGCCCTGTTCTCTCTATGCCTGCTGCAGAAAAACTGGTCCATGCCTTTGTCTCATCCAGACTTGACTACTGTAATGCCCTGCTTGCTGGGGTTTCCAAGAACACCCTCAACAAATTGCAGTATGTTCAAAACTTAGCCCTGTTCTGGAATCCTTACATTGGCTTCCTGTTAAGTTTTGCATTGAGTGTGTCTCCCCCTTACATAACTGACCTTTTGTCTATTTATACCCCTAGACACAATTTGCGGTCCACTGATGTTGGACTCTTATGTGTCCCCACGACCAGTGGGTGATTGGGTCTTCTGTTCCTATGTCCCTAGGGTTGCAGAATGCATTTCCCAAAGAAATTAGGGTCTGTGAATCATTGGGTGTTTTTAAATCTTGCCTTAAAACTTATTTATTGAAACTGGCTTTTTTTTTTTTTTTAGATTTAATGTTTGATATTTTTCTTATTGTTTATTTTTATTTTGTGAACAGCGCTTTGTGATGACTTGTCATGAAAGGTACTTTATAAAATTATTATTATTATTATTATTATTAAAAGTTGCCTAGAAGAGCAAATTAGGCGAATTCATGCTTTGCTACTCAGACGACTTAAAACAACCATAAAATGAATGGCTGTGGAGCATTTGAGATTGAATATGTCATGTTTTCATACAGAAATAAACTCTGGTTCTATAGACGCGAGTACCGCAGAACCTTTCCAATTTAAGCCAATGTAATCAAGCTCTTGCCTGCAGGGATGGCGTTTTTGCATTCAATAGTTTTAAGCTAATCTAACCCTTTCAGTTTATGATAGCTGTGCTGTGCAGTGTGCAGTGACAGTGTAACATGGTGTCCTGCTGGGATCCAAGAATAGCAATGCCTTAAACGGCAGAAATGTTGAGATCACTGAAAAAAAAGAAATGAGGGCACAGCTGTGGAGTTCTGTGGGCTAAAACGTAAACTCAATATGTCATAGAAAATTAAATCACAAAGCTGCATATGATTTGGTGCCCTGCTTTATGATTTAAATGTTCACTGTACTGATTTATGACTAGGTCATAGCGCTCTGTTGCATTTTTTGTCTGAAAGCCATCAATCTGCGTTTGAATTCTTTTAACGCAATAATGCTTCATTTAAAAGAGGAAATGTACAATCAGTAATGTGCCTATTGTTTTATGTACTACAAATAAATAATGAGTCTTTTTTTTAATGATGAAGTCAGTGAGTCCCTAAAAATTGCATGTGATTTTTTAAAGTACCAAATACCAAAATTAGCAAATAATTTACTACACAAAAAACCTTTAATTGAAAATTGAATTTTAATTATTGAAGAGTGCCATCTGGCAAGGAGAACTATTATTACTTCAATTTTTGAAATGTATTTTTGATGTCTAATGATAATATTCATTTTTATAGTTCACAGCAACACAAAAGAAAATGTTTTTAAATGAGAAATATATAAAGACTGGTAAGCGCATGAACTGGTATCTTTGTTCGTATAAATACTGTATACATTCATGTTAAATATTTTGAAATAGAAAACATTATAAGAAAAGCTACACTATAATGACACAGGACATACAAGTATTTTTTAAATGTTCATGGATCCTCTCAGCAAGAATAAACAAACATCAGTTTTAATTTATCAAAAATCCTTAAATAAATCATATACTGAAACACTAACTGTTAATGCATCTGTGACAGTGGGTTGCCCAGCCTGAACAGAAAGAAAGAACAGAGAGAGAGTAAGAGAACACCAAGATAGCTGATGCTTGGGTGCTATATTTTGTTTGCTTTGAGTTTGTAGTGTTTTTGTTTAAACCTTTTTTTTTCTTCCTGCAGCTCTGTATTGGGTCAGTAGGAGGTGCTATCCCAGCGCTCCTGGCATAGTGGCGGGCGGTCAAGGCTGGTCAGCAGCAGAAATAGCAAACCCCAAACACAGAACTTCAAATTTAACCCAGTTTCTTTTGAAATCTGTATTTTATTATATTTTTTCACTGTTTGTAGTCATGCTGTATATGCGCTCATTTTAAAAATAAGTTTTTTATGTTTAATTTTCCATTTAAATACAGTGTTTCTGTGATGCAAATGTTAGATATGATGTTCATGAATAAAACCTTTCAGTTGTATCCTATAGTATGTCTTTCATTTTCATAACAAAGCAGTTTAAAAATGTATGGGTCAAAGTGACCCATGTGGGGGTTCTAGGTAGTTTGAAAAAACGGCGGTTCCAGTGTTAAAATAGACACAAGCTGAGAACACATTTAAATTATGTTGATGATTTTCCACGATTAACCATTGCCACCACAGCCAAATCGAACTCCTACACATTTTCATTGTCAGATCATGGAGTTTGAGAACTTGGTTTCAGAACAGATTGTTAAGGTTCCTTTTCTTGCTGCTTTCCCTGAATTATAATATGATCTAGTCTGGTGCCAGGCCTGTCATCAGAGACGCTCACGCTGTATTCAATTTAACTGTCATCAAATGAATCAAAGAAACCCAACAACAAAACTAGAAGCACAATATCTAGCAGCGTCATGCAGATTCCGGGTTGGAATTTGGTGTAAATTCCAGCAGGGCAGTGACCTCAAGTTCTCTCTTCCCAATGTGTTTTCTGACTCAGGAAGCAGGAATCAGTAAGCTGACTTTCACCCCAGAGTTCACTTGTGCTCCTAAAGCACTGCTAATGTGCTGCACTCACTCAGACAAGGCACAAAAGCATAGAACAAAGATAGGCAATGACTTGCTTCAGTATTAAATCTGCAGCTTTGAAGACAAGTTGAGCAATTACTTCAAGCTAGGTCGTGCTCATCACAGCTTCCTTTAAGATTAATGTTGTTCTTGCGAATTCTCAAGTTAATGTAGAGAGGCCCTCCAATACATGGGAGTTCTTTCCTCTTTGAAACTTACTCGACAGTGTCCTTCAGTGAGCCAAACAGAAATGTGCCTGCTACTGTGCCAGCCTGTGTCTGTGTGAGTGGGATGGAGGCATGCACATCCCCACCGGAGAATACAGTGGAGGCAGTGGCATGGAGGGATGCACATCCCCACCGGAGAATACAGTGGAGGCAGTGGCATGGAGGGACGCAGATCCTCACCGGAGAATACAGTGGAGGCAGTGGCATGGAGGGATGCACATCCCCACCGGAGAATACAGTGGAGGCAGTGGCATGGAGGGATGCTCATCCCCACCGGAGAATACAGTGGAGGCAGTGGCATGGAGGGATGCACATCCCCACCGGAGAATACAGTGGAGGCAGTGGCATGGAGGGATGCTCATCCCCACCGGAGAATACAGTGGAGGCAGTGGCATGGAGGGATGCACATCCCCACCGGAGAATACAGTGGAGGCAGTGGCATGGAGGGATGCTCATCCCCACCGGAGAATACAGTGGAGGCAGTGGCATGGAGGGATGCACATCCCCACCGGAGAATACAGTGGAGGCAGTGGCATGGAGGGATGCACATCCCCACCGGAGAATACAGTGGAGGCAGTGGCATGGAGGGATGCTCATCCTCACCAGAGAATACAGTGGAGGCAGTGGCATGTCACACATTAGTGTTTTGCATATATCTAGAGAACAACTTGTCTTATTGTAATGAAACTTGCCAAGGACCTTTGTTAGCACAAGTAATTGACTAATCTTGGGTTATATATAGGGCAGCAGAGTGGAGTAGTGGTTAGGGCTCTGGACTCTTGACCGGAGGGTCGTGGGTTCAATCCCAGCTTGGGGACACTGCTGCTGTACCCTTGAGCAAGGTACTTTACCTAGATTGCTCCAGTAAAAACCCAACTGTATAAATGGGTAATTGTATGTAAAAATAATGTGATATCTTGTAACAATTGTAAGTAATCCTGCATAAGGGCGTCTGCTAAGAAATAAATAATAATAATAATAATAATAATAATAATAATAATAATAATAATAATAATAATAATAATAATATGGAGGCTGTCTACCTGCCTGACTTTCAGTATGTCACAATTACATTTGTCTAGATTACTACTTATCCAATTGTAATGAACCTTGTTAAGGGCATTCTTCAGCACCACTTACTGACAGCAACAGCTTAAGAATGAAAAAAGAAAACGTTAGGTTATTATCATAACGTTAGGTTACGGATGTAACCCTGGTTCCCTGAAAGAGAAGACAACCACCAACAATACTTTTGGGACATGCCTGCCACAGGTCAGGTATTTATTGACAATGTTAAGTAAGAACTGCCGGGGAGTGACGTCCTCAGTCCTGCCTCCCGAGGAAACAGAGTCACTCCACTCACTTCCTCTTTTGCATCAAACCTGCAAACGCGACCGATGCGACCTGGCAGGTTGGTGGTCGTCTTCTCTTACAGGTAGCCCAGCTAGCTGCAGTACATATGTCAGTCAATGAGGCTCCTCTAAAGAAAGCCCATGACTTAGCCACTCCTCTGATAGAGTGCGCGGCCACCCACCCCGGAGGTATGCCAGCATTAGTATATCCAAGCGAAACTGTGTCCACAATCCAGTGAGGCCTGACCCAGACAACGACCTTGTGGAGGGGGCTCTAGCTTTCTGCAGGGTACTGACGACTGTGTCTGAGAGCCCTAAGGCGGACAGACGGTCCCGTTCAGGGGCCAGATCCATAGTTGGAGTGCCAGAGTGCGCCTCTCACCTGACTGAGGAGATCTGGGCGTAGTGGGATCTCCGAAGGCTGGCCTTGCAGTAGCTGGCAAAGGGTTGAAAACCAGATTCTCCTGGGCCATCTGGGGGCCACACGGAGAACTGTTGCTTTCACTGTCCGGACCTTCTCTAGGAAGGCCAGGAGCAACGTTATTGGTGGGAATGCGTATAAGAGCATCCTGACATGTTGTCTGTCCAGACAAGGAATTGTCTCCCTTGGAGGAAAGTGTTGGAGAGCAAGGTGAACCGCTCACAACCCTCGCACATTTATGTGCAGGGGTGTCCAACGGCCCGACCAGGACCCCAACCTGAGTTGGATGCATCTGTCATCACCACCTGATGGCTTACATCTTCGCGCAAGTGAGAGGCTTTCCTCCACCAGCGCAGGGCTTCCCAGCATATGCGAGACACTGTCAGCCGACGGTGTCTGTCACATTTGGGATGTGGACAGAATGCATTGACCCACGCCTGAAGCAGGCGCATATGGAGGAGCCCCAGCTGGAGGGCTGATGAAGCCGCGGCCATCAGACCTAGCAATTTCTGACACAACACCAGAGGTACTATCAACCTCTGTTGAAACATAGACAATAGACAATAGATAGACAATTTTGAATGGCAGCCACTTTGCACCGGAATGAATTGGCTTTTGGCATCGTTGAGGGTGAGGCCCTGCCTTGACAGATGCTCCGTCACTATCATCGTGTGGGTCACTGATCCTTCCTGCGACTGGGAACAGATCAACCAGTCGTCCGGATAATTCAACACCCTGATCCCCTGCAGCCGCAAGGGGTCTAGGATGGCATCCACGCACTTTGAGAACATGCGGGGGGCTAAGGAGAGGCTGAATGGCAGCATGGAAAACTTGAAGACGCTTTTTTGAAAAGCGAAGCGCAGATATTTCATGTGCGTGGGATGAATAGGGACATGAAAATACGCGTCCTTTAAGTCCACAGTCATGAATCAGTCACCCGGCTGGACAGACTGGAGAATGTGACAATGTGTGATCATTTGGAACCTCCTCTCCCTCAAGAACCCGTTGAGGTGTCTCAGGTCTAGGATGGGGCGAAGGCTGCCATCCTTCTTCGGCACTAGAAAATATCTTGAGTAGAACCCCTTCTCTTGGGAGGTGGGTTCTTTGAGGTGGATGACTCATTTGAGAAGTAACGTAGCTACCGAGACCTGGAGAGGGTCGCTCACAGATGCAATCGTGATCCCTTGAACGGGAGGAGGACCCGCGCGTAACCGGTGTGTACAGTGTCGAGCACCCAACAGTAGCGGCAATATTGCAGCTGGTGTTGTGTGAAAGGGTGGGTCTGAGGCTGCAAGGCTTCAGAGGCCGTGCTTGGGCTGCTCAGGCTGAAGCGGAGCCTGCTGCGGGGGCTGCGGTAATACTGCCTCTAGGAATGCTGTTGCGTTGGGGCCCCACGTCCGGTGCTTCCCCGTCCTTGTGGGTGGGCCCGACTATTAGCTGCTGTGGAAGCCTGAAGGCGATGCCTCAGGTCGCCACGCGGAGCAGTGGGGATCGGAACCGTCCGAGTCACAGTCTGTGTCACAGGCAGCAACAGCTTCTCGTCTTTTCACTTTTAAATAAAAACAAATAAAGATTGAATTGACATCTAGAAAGGGGGCAGAGTTATGATACACTAAATCATCGACCCGAAAGGGAAATGACGTGGCAGCCGCGGATTGGAGAAGTGGTTGCACTAGTTAACCAAGGGGTCATGATTGACGGTACAAAAGGGGGCGTGGCGAAGTGATCTGTTCCTTTGTATGGTTACAGCTGAACCAGAAGGAGACTGTGTATTGTAACCGTGAGTGTTTTGTTCTGTCGTGTCTAAAGAATTAGTGTTTGTTATTATTAGACGGATGAACGCGATCCAGAGCTGTTGCCAAAGGCCAGCACTAAACCTGGACAACACTGCACTTTGTTTCACAATAAACTGAATTTGCACCACGAGCACTAAAGCACGAACTGTGGACTGGTGATTGTGTTTGTGTTACTTGTGGGTGTAAAAGATCAGGACTGTTATTATTTCGGGATCAGCCCGTGGATTACAACGAAGCAATACACGCCGCTGTATTGCTTGTTATCATTACGATTTACTGTATTTTTTGTCATCAGACCATTGGATTTACAAATAAAATATCATTGCACCTGGATTATCGTTGTCTCTCTGTTCATTGATCACTGCTGCATTCCTGCACATGTACACTGTACACCTGAATGCCGGATCTTAATTGTAAAATATCATCGTGGGGCACTGTAGCTTTAAATACAGTCACTGGGAATAGGACACTGGCAAGATAGACAATACAAATGCATCCTTTGTGCCAGGAAATGGTTTTCACATGTGGTAGGGATAAAGATGCATTAACAAAACCATGGGAATTATATTTCAATATTTAATTATTTAAATATTTAGCCAAGTGTCTGTTTTAAAGCCTTATAGCTTGCTCACAGCTTTGATGGAATTGAATATGGCACAAATAAGGTACCGACAGTTCAAAGGAGATTGTTGTATGGACACAACTGCCTATCCGTGTAAAACATCCTTTAGTTATATAAAAGTCCCTGTTTACAGCTTTAAAGAAATGCCGCAACAGGCAGTGCAGTAAAATGACCTAGTTTCCCAGTGGCCCAGAAAGTATAGAAATCAATCCCAAGGTCCCCTAGTTGAGAGTGATGAGAGCAGACTGTCTTGCATGATTAAAGGCTATGTCACAGCTCACTGGAGACTCTGCTTTTCATGCCACCCTGATGGCAGTGAGCTATGTGACTGCATGTCAGGAAGCCAGACACATTAAAGGCACGCTGCAGACACAAGCTACTCCCATTTACATTTACATTTACTATTTATCTAATGTGCATCACAGGCCAATTTACTTGAATATGAACTGCATCTATTCGTACTGTAATTATTATCATAAACGGTGGAATAGACTTCTTACCATTTCTTTCAGGAAAAAAAATAAATTATATATATATATATATATATATATATATACAGTGCCTTGCATAAGTATTCACCCCCCTTGGACTTTTCCACATTTTGTAGTGTTACAACCTGGAATTCAAATGGATTTAATTAGGATTTTTTGTCACTGATCTACACAAAATAGTCCATAATGTCAAAGTGGGGAAAAAAATCTACATATTTTTCAAAATTATCGACAAATAAAAAACTGAAAAGTCTTGATTGCATAAGTATTCACCCCCTTTGCTGTGACACCCCTAAATAAGCTCTGGTGCAACCAATTGCCTTCATAAGTCACATAATTAGTTGAATGGAGTAAACCTGTGTGCAATTAAAGTGTCACATGATCTCAGATTAAATACACCTGTTTCTGGAAGGCCCCAGAGTTTGTTAGAGAGCATATCTACACAAACAGCATCATGAAGACCAAGGAGCTATCAAACCAAGCCGGGATAAAGTTCTGGAGAAGCACCAATCATGGGTTGGGTTATAAAAAATATCCCAAACTTTGACCATCCCCCAGAGCACCGTTAAATCCATTATTAAAACATGTAAAGAATATGGCAGAACCGTGACTCTGCCTAGAGAAGGCCGTCCACCAAAACTCAATGACCAGGTAAGGAGGGCATTAGTCAGAGAAGCAACCAAGAGGCCAATGGTAACTCTGAAGGAGCTGGAGAGATCCACAGCTGAGATGGGAGAAACCGTCCATGGGACAACTATAACCCGGACGCTCCACAAAGCTGGGCTTTATGGAAGAGTGGCGAGAAGAAAGCCTTTGCTGAAAAAAACCCATATCAAATCCCGTTTGGATTTTGCCAAAAGGCATGTGGGAGACACAGCAAACATGTGAAAAAAGGTTCTCTGGTCTGATGTGACCAAAATTGAACTTTTTGGCCTTAGCGCAAAACGCTATGTGTGGCGCAAAGCCAACACTGCTCATCACCCTGAGAACACCATCCCCTGGGTGAAGCATGGTGGTGGCAGCATCATGTTATGGGGATGCTTTTCATCGGCAGGGACTGGGAAACTGGTCAGGATTGAGGGCAAGATGGATGGAGCCAAAAACAGGGAAATTCTAGAGGAAAACCTGTTTCAGTCTGCAAGAGACCTGGGACTGGGGCAGAGGTTCACCTTCCAGCAGGTCAATGACCCTAAACACACAGCCAAAGCTACACTGGAGTGGTTTAAAAACAAGAACCTGAATGTCTTAGAATGGCCCAGTTAAATCCCAGACCTCAATCTGATTGAGGATCTGTGGCAAGACTTGAAAATTGCTGTTCACCAACGGTCCCCATCCAAATTGACAGAGCTTGAGCAATTTTGCCAAGAAGAATGTGCAACAATGGCAGGATCCAGATGTGCAAAGCTGGTAGAGACTTACCCAAAAAGACTCACAGCTGTAATTGCTGCCAAAGGTGCTTCTACCAAGTATTGACTCAGAGGGGTGAATACTTATGCAACCAACAAATGTCTTTTTTTTGTTTAATTAACTTATGTGTCACAATAAAAAATATTTTGCACCTTCAAAGTGTTAAGTATGTTGTGTAAATCAAATGGTAAAAATCCCAATTAAATCCATTTTAATTCCAGGTTGTAACACTACAAAATGTGGAACAGTCCAAGGGGGGGTGAATACTTATGCAAGGCACTGTATATATATTATATATGAATGACACACCCGCCATAACACTGTCAATTGGATGTGGCAGCAATGATTCAAATGAATCAGTCAGACGGAGGCCATTACACACAAGTATGTGCCATACATTGTCCAATCCTTGTATATGTCCAGATATTCATTTTGAATGGGGGTGGGAGTGTTAGTTTCTTGAACAGCTTACAATACCAGTCAGGCTAAATCTTCTGCAGGAAAATGTAAATGTGCTGCTGCCCCTGCTCACGTGTATTTATGCCAACGGCATTTCTCTTTTGTTTTCCGTTAGCCAGGCAGTAATGAACTGAAACGCTACAGCTTACTAGAATGCATGACAAGGTTCAACACACATACTTGTTTCTGAAACTGTAGGACCACTTTACAGGATTATCACTTATATCATATTTAATTCATAAGAACAGGAAAATTCTGTTTCATGAATTTATAATATTTTACAGTTTTATGGCAACAGTATTCTTTTACACCACAGTTTGGTGCTTCTTTCATTTGTTTGGTGTGCAAGGTAATCAAACATGCAATCTTCAGGTGTGAAAAAGTTATTGCCCCCCCTAGTTAACTTAACCCAATTAAAGGGATAATTAGGGTCAGCTGTTTGAGTACTTTGGTTAACAACCAGGCCTGATTTGGGCCAGCCCTGTCCAATATAAATCTGACTAACTTTGGCCCTTACCATCAGAGTGAAGTTGTCAGCACACAGGTTCTAGAGGCACATCATGCCACAAACAAAAGAAATTCCTGAAGACCTCTGGAAAAAGTTGTTGATGCCTATCAGTCTGGAAAGGGTTACAAAGCCATTTCTAAGGCTCTGGGGCTCCACCGAACCACAGTCAGAGCCATATTGTCCAAATGGAGAAAGTTTGGGACAGTAGTGAATCTTCCCAGGACTGGCCATCCTGCCAAAATCTCTCCAAGAGCAAGGCGTAAAATCATCCAGGAAGTCACAAAGAACCCTAGAACAACATCCAGGGATCTGCAGGCCTCTCTCGCCTTGGCTAAGGTCAGTGTTCATGACTCCACCATCAGAAAGACACTGGGCAAAAATGGGATTCATGGCAGAGTAGCAAGGCGCAAACCATTGCTCACTATGTCTGGCAAAAACCAAGCACTGCATTCCACAGTAAGAACTGCATACCAACAGCCAAGCATGGTGGTGGTAGTGTCATGGTTTGGGGATGCTTTGCTACATCAGGACCTGGACGCCTTGCCATCATTCAAGGAACCATGAATTTTACTCTGTATTTGAGAATTCTACAGGAGAACGTCAGGCCATCCGTCCGTGAGCTGAAGCTGAAGCGCAGCTGGGTCATGCTGCAAGACGATGATCCGAAACACACAAGCAAGTCTACATCAGAATGGTTGAAGAACAAGAAATTTAAAGTTTTGAAATGGCCTTGTCAAAGTCCAGACCTAAACCCCATTGTTGTAGCAGGACCTGAAACGAGCAGTTCATGCTTGAAAACCCACAAATGTCACTGAGTTGAAGCAGTTCTGCATGGAGGAGTGGGCCAAAATTCCTCCACGGTGCTGTGAGGGACTAATCAATAACTACAGGAAGCGTTTGGTTGCAGTTATTGCTGCTAAAGGTGTTGTAATCAGTAGTTGAGTCTAAGGGGGTGATTACTTTTTCACACAGGGGCATTGGGTGTTGCATAACTTTCTTTAATAAATAAATGAACTATGTATCACATTTTTGTGTTATTTGTTCACTCAGGGTCCCTTTTATCTAATATTAGGTTCTGGATAAAGATCTGATAACATTCTGTGTCAAAAATATGCAAAAATGCAGAAAATCAGACAGGGGGCAAATACTTTTTCACAGCACTGTATATGTTGTCTTGGATAAAGATGGTCAGCTAAATGAATTATAAAAAAACAACAATAATTAATGTACTGAATAAGACTGTACTGTAATTAGTAAAACAAATGAATTAATAAAAAAACACAGTACAGTAATAATAAATTATAGAAATAATAAAACTGATAATAAAAATTGTCAAAAGTCAATAAACATCACACAAACTGTCAGTTCAGGTACAGTACAGTAATCATTGTCTGTACGCTATTTTAAGAAGTCTTTTAGGCCTTGGCCAGATTAGCATTTTAGAACTGAGTTAAGGGTTCAAAACCTGTTTAAAAGTGCTTAAAATCGATTTGCATCCACACTAAACACGGTTCATTACTGAGTTCAACAACTGAGTTTGAAACCTGCTCAGAAGGTAGCCTCGAACTCGGCTGTCGGCATAACTGGGTTAGATAAACTGGTTTAACTGTAATCTGGATGTGAACCGTGTTCGAGTCTGGTTACACAGTATCCTCCGATATCCCCTAGTGCTTTGCAGCAGTACGTTGCCATAATCCCTCTGGTTACATGAGACTAGAATAAAGAAAAGACATGCCTGAATTAAAACACAGGAGGGATTTCTCCCTCTCTAAACAGAACATCAAACTGCAAATTCTATCTTTGTTTGAAATCCTTTCTATGGTGAGTGACATTATTTTCAATAACAGGATTGTAGCACTGATAAATAAAAAATAAAAAAAATAAATAGATTAAATAGATTTTTTCCTCTATCAGTTTGGATGACAAAACCCATCCAAAATTACGACAGAAAGACTAGGGGCAACTATAAGTAACCAACTGAAATAAAATAATACATTTGTGACATATGGAATCATTGAATAATTCATTGAGAAAAGAAGCATGAGCTTATCACAAGGGATCAACAATTTCCAGCACATCATATTGTTTTCAAAAACAGCTATAGAATGTACTTTTAATCTCGATATTACAAATATGAAAAAAGCTTTCGATAAACACACCATCAACATAATGTCAAATGACCATCTTAATTTACATTCATTGCAGACTCTATGGATTACCTGTACTGTCCATATATTCCGAGTAAATTGTATAACATTATTTGTAGCTACTTCAAATAGAAACAAACAAAACTAAGGCACCTCAAGATGTTTTCCAGCTGTTTATAGCTTGTGAGCTGATGTTTGACATAAAAACAGTCCGTCCAAGGATTATTATTGAACACAATAATGTGGATGTGATTTTCAAGAAGAGTTGTGTATTTCAAGGAGTACAAACAATGTGTGTCTGCAGATGAATAACCAACTATCTTGATCCTACAACACAGACATCTTCACATCACAGTTCACAAGTCCAGAGCCCTATTTTGAGTGGAAAGTTTTACTAACAAGAAGAAAAAAAGAAGGTAAAAACAAAAAGTCCCTCATAAATTACATATTTGATATAAAAATACTGGACCCTATTCATAAAATGTGTTTGACTTTTTAAAAGGAATGTTTAGTTTGGACCTTTGTTAAAGATCATGTTAATTAAATCAAGTTTGTAGTTGAATGAAACCTGTTCTCAACTGTTTGACAGAGGTGTTAGAGGTTAATTTCATCTTTCAGATCCCAGTTTAATATAAGAATGTTCATAATGTTTATATCCTTAAAACAGTCTTTATTTTTAACTCATTAAAACAGGTTATGACACTATGAGACATCTCAACTGGTATAAAAAGCATTTATATTACAAAGCAAGAGATTTATTTAATTTCACTTGTCCTATTTGTTCTACAATTCTAGAAAAATTGGGCCACCAATTTTTTTTTTTTATGAAAAAGAAACCTAGTAAATGACACATAAAGAAAAATAAAATTCTGAGAAGGGCATACCAATTGACATAAATATACTGATGCACAATGAAAAAACAACAGTCTACATTTTACATCAATAGCTCATTGGGCACATACATAATGTTATTTACATTTTAAATAGTGAGCAGATAGGTTTGTTGATTGTTTGAGAGGTATTATTCCTTGGGATAACAAAATACTGAGCTCAAATGTGATTTCATAAAAATGCCAGGTGCTGTGTGTTTGGTATCTGAATTGCCAAAATGAGTTAATTAAGAATCTGTACAAATAGCCATACAACATGATTTTAATTAACGCAAGAACAGCGAGAGAGATGACCAGCCCCGCTTGAGTAATGAAGATCGCCTGGTCGCTATCGGCATGATTGAAGGCGGCCTGTCTGTGAGAGAAGTTGCCTGGAGAATGAGATGTTCTGCTTCAACAATCAGAAGACCAGACCAGAGAAACCAGGAAACTGTCTGTGTGAGGGACAGGCCATCTCCTGGAAGGCAGAGAGTCACCACACCGGCCCAGGATTGTTATGCTGTCTGTGTGAGGGACAGGCCACGTCCTGGAAGGCAGAGTCACCACACCGGCCCAGGACTGTTATGCTGTCTGTGTGAGGGACAGGCCACGTCCTGGAAGGCAGAGAGTCACCACACCGGCCCAGGACTGTTATGCTGTCTGTGTGAGGGACAGGCCACGTCCTGGAAGGCAGAGAGTCACCACACCGGCCCAGGACTGTTATGCTGTCTGTGTGAGGGACAGGCCACGTCCTGGAAGGCAGAGAGTCACCACACCGGCCCAGGACTGTTATGCTGTCTGTGTGAGGGACAGGCCACGTCCTGGAAGGCAGAGAGTCACCACACCGGCCCAGGACTGTTATGCTGACTGTTGCGTTGTTCAAGCCAACCGGTGGGGCGGTGGAAGGGTGATGATGTGGGGAGGAATCTCCTTTAACACAAGAATGCCTTTGGTGCAGATTGAGGGCATCCTTACTGCTCAGCGATATATTGACAAAGTCCTTGAGGCAACCGTTTTTCCGTTCCTGGAAGCCAAATCAAGAAGTGTCGATTTTCCAGCAGGACAATGCAAGACCACACAGTGTTAGGATTACAATTGCACGACTTCAGAAAAAAAGTGTCTGATGAAGATCTTTTTGTGAACTGATACTGCATTTTGGTAAAGGTTTTGAAGGAAACTGTTGACACAGAATGCACGTTTCAATGGTTGCGTTCTGTTACCCAGAGCTTGCTGCACCGGCTGCTCTTGGCTGGGTTCTTTGTGACGTCACATGCAGCTTCTAGAGAAACGCCTTCTCCAATGCAGTGCAGCACACATTTTCAACATCCTAGATTTACATTCGTCTGGATTATCAACCTATACTGAGTTAGTTTGATGTCATTGATTAACATTAACTTTATTGTAACATTATACATTATTTATCACGGATTTAAAATAATTGATTTATTTATTTAATATAGCGTTGACAAGGCTATGCTATAAGAACACAACCAATGTCTCAATTAAAATGAGCAAAGACAAGCGACTACAACAGGATAGCCTACTTATTATCAAAGCAATTTATTTATTTATTTAATTTTATATGTTAAAATGTTGCAACAAACTGCAGCACCTGTTGTAGTGCAACATAGAGTGTACGACTTTAGGGTGTTATTTTAAAAAATCGGATTGTCTTTATAAAAAATAAAAAATAAAACGTACCAAGTTATTTGGGTAGTAAAATACCAAATACCAAATGCTGAAATCATTCTGTGAAAGGAGGTGTGGTTTGTTGGTTTTATTTTTGTGAATTATAGTAATTTAAGTGATTTACATTAGTCTTCATTTTTTGTAAGCCTTTATTTTATAGCTTGCATGATGTACTGTAACCGTGATATTAAGGTTACCGCGGTTTTTATTTTTAACGGTTATCATACCGTGCAAATTTTATACCATTCCATCCCTCCATGTGAGCATTTCAAAGATCTGATTCTTTTGTTTTCATAGCCTGGATGTTGTTGTTTCCCTATCTAATATCCATTTACAGAGAGCGAATGGAAGTCTTTTCTTTATCTTTTACCTTCTCTGAGCCAACCTGCTAGTGTTCACTGTTTAACCCTTGCCCCTCTGTATTTGTGACAGATTAATGCGGATTTCAACACAATCAGGGCTGATTCTGCAGGAATATCCCACACGCACGCATGAACCCAGTAACCCCAGATGTTGTTTTTAGTTCAGGGTTATTATATCCTTTCAGGCAGAGTATTACTGTAAGGCAGACCTTGCCCTTTGTCTGTGGATGTGATGTGTTTATATGTACTGCATACGTTGGGGACATTCAAAACAAAATGGGATTATACCAACTATACCAAGGATAAAATATAATAGCTTCTGATTTATTAAAATAGATGGTACAGATCACAATCAAAGAAATGCATTAAACTACTTTAATTACAGATTATATTACTATTGATAAATCCTCAATACTTTGTGAAAATACCACCTGTGCAATTCACTGATCAATACAGCTTGCTCACGACCCATATGTTAAGCTGATTGATTAATGTCATTAAACTATTACTCTGCAGCCACTGTCTTCCCCTATCAGTCGCTTCCAGTCATTCGCCTTCCCTTAAAGAATTCCTGGTTGCAGTTTGGGATACATAACCTCTGAGAAGATCTCTCAATAGAAACAGCCTTCTGATTTGTGCTGTGATGTCACTACATAGTGTCTCACTGGCACAGGTGTTTGGCACATTCAGTCAAATGCTAAGTGTCTCCAGATAATCAATAAAAACATTAAAAGCTGTCTGAACAATCTTGTATCTTAAATGAAACAGCCCCTTCTTTATATAGCATCTTTCCCACTGTTTTAGTGACGTTGTAAAGCAGATTTCCAGTCAACTTTACTGTATTTAATACAAGCTCTTTCACTTTAACTTTGTGGCTTTTTCCAAATAGCTTCTGGGTTATCGGAATAAATATTCTACTACATTAAAAGATGTTTGTTCTTTTTGAATTAGAACTTCTAACATTTTTCTCCTCTTTATTGAACTAAACCCCACATTTGCACATGTATCCAAACTCATGATATTGATAGTACTGTATTTAGTACTTGTAGTAGCTCACAAACCAGTTTATTAAAAGCACAAGGTATCTCATTCTATTTAGGGACAGACAGCGTTTGACTTCAAGCTTTTCAGCTGCTTCCAGGAATGTTCCGGCAGGCAGAACACAACACAGAAAATGATCACTTTAAAGCTATGCATTATAATTGCTGGAATCCAGACACCCTATATTACAGCATTTGAATGGTAAGAGCTTCATGTTTCAATGACCAGGGCTGGGCCAATCAGAAGCCATAGCCCCACAGTGCTCCAGCTCAGCGAATAGCTGTGCTCCCTGCCCTGCACATGACTGAATGTGCTCCTGTCCATCATCTGGGTCATATATAGTTCAATTCAAGTGAAGCAGACAGGGCTGCAAGGAAATCTGGAGCTGTTCAATATCTCGCCTAGTCTGCATTTTGAGCTACTGATATTTGCTGACAGAACTAATGGCTGAATTCCTATCTGTGAGGCCAGGGAGCATGACGACTGGCAGAGGGAAAGAGAGAGAGAGCTGCAACTTCTTTACACTTAAGGGAAGTTATCCTTCCTTTTACACCAGCTACAACTGGTTTTGTTTGTGTGTGTGACAGCAACGTGGCTGATGTAATGCAACTTAACCGGACTTAATCTCCTCTTTGTTAGGTAAGCATTTATTATTATTATTATTATTATTATCTCCTATGTGGAAACATGTTACAGATTTTGAGAGAGTTGTTATGGCGATCCTGTCCTGTCACTACTACTGATTTCTGCATCCTTCCACTCTTTCTTTGTTCTTGGCAATTTTCCTAATTTTTTCCCCCCGATTATTTAATATAAATAAAAGGGATTTGAATGATACATTACTTAAAAAACGAATTCTTGATGTATTTTTGTGTTGCTGTTGTGTAAAAGTCAAATGCATATTCCAAGTCTGTGCTTGTATGGAAGGGAAAGCTGACTTTGCCTAAAGCGTTGGTTTCGGTGCAGGCAGACAGGGAGGAACTCAGCCAGACATGGACAAAAGCATGAGCCAAAACCAGACAGTCCAGGTCAGTCAATAGGCCATCAGTGCAGGAGCTGGGTCAGCCAGCTGCTGTGCACAAACAAAATGGATGTGAGAGGTGCTCGTGTGGGACTTCCTGACTGGCCTTCAAAAAGACGGACAGTTGTTTTTTTTTTGTTTCTTCTCCCTTTTCTTTTTTTTTTATTCACAGATCTTCTCATCCAAAGGAATGAGTACCGGTAAAATAAATAAATAAATAAATAAATAATATAAAAAAAGCTCTCAAACTGGCATAAATTTCCCAAAATAGCTGTATTTATGAAAAAAGGATGTGGGGGAATTGTTTTCAGTTTTGTTTTTAAAAAACAGAGCAGGAATGTGCTGAGTGACAGGAAGTGTTCCAAGCCTCCCTGTTTTTAGTCGCGCTGCTTTTGTCTAAAGCTTTTAATCCGCATGCTGCTGCTTAAAAAAGCTGTCTGAGTTTGAGACAAAAAAGGGACAAAAAAAAAAAAAAAAACGTCCGCCAGTTCTGAGGCAGTAATGCTTTAATTGATCTTAATAATTAATGCAGTTGATACTGCGGTAGAGTTCTCAAACATTACTTTAGATTAACTTCTAGACAATGCACTTGTGTGTGCCAGCTCGACAGCAGTGTGCACTGTTGTTATCTCTGAGGAATTGTGCTGTACACCCTGATGGGTTTTTGAAATGCCTTTACGTGTAAAATCTTGTAGCACTTCCTAGATAATTCCTATAGTATGCAGTTGTGGGGGAATTCTTTATCTAATGCACTGGCATTACTGCAGAGATGGATGCAGGACTAGTTTTAAAAGACACTTTAAAATATTTATAAGCTACATTTTGACTATATAAACATGACCTCTTTAAGAGCTTTTCCAAAGATTTGCTTCTTTTCACATATACAATATATAATCCTTACTAATCTTACACTATAAATATTACATGAAAACAAACAAAGTCTCTGTGGATTATACAATCATTGATTTATGTTTGAGTGATTGGTTAATGTTAGTTTAAAATAATTAAAATAATTAAATAATCAACCGTTCCTCTAGTCAGGCACTCGATGTGGTCAGACTCTGTCCCTCCATTCAGTGACTCTGACTCTACCTGGATTTGAATAGAAACCAGACAGTAATTCACCACACTCAGTCCCCACTCCATTCACTGGACAATAGAGATTTGTTAGCACAGAGTCACAAGCTCTGGAATACAAAGCTTGATGCCGCACGGGTTGGGGGGGGGAGGGAGGGAGGGGGGCAATGAACAGGAAATTACTGCCTTTGACAAACCACTGGCAGGTCTGACAACACAAGGAACATTACTGTGTCGTGTTTAAGACTCCTCGATTGGCTTTCTTTACCATTTAAATCTTTAAGGAGAAAATAAAGTGTGTGTGTGGCACTTCCTTTTTTCAATGACATGGTTGTTAAACACTCGGGTACTTCATAGACATTGTAGCCATTCCTTTTCTCCCTGTCTTTGCCAGACTCCTGGTTGTCGCCATTTCTTTTCTCCCTGTCTTTGCCAGACTTCTTTCTGTACCTTAAAGCTTTAGTCGCATGTTTTTAAAAGCAACCGGTTATAGTTGATAAACTAAGTTTAAACAGCTATTGGAAGTTGAACAGAAGATTAACATCTACTTTGATGTGTGTTTACCTTACCTTACAATTAAAAGATGAAATATTGTGATATCTAATCTTTGTGATTACTCTTTTAAACTCCTGTGCTGGACCCGTATATTGTATCATAAAAAATAAAAGTGTCTTTATTCTTTTAACCCTGGAATCTTTGAAATAAAGCAGGATGGGGGCCTGTGTTTGAAGTCTATTCAAGAAATAACATGTCTGGGGTGACCTTTACAGGTTATTAGGGATTTCTGCAAAAGGGGAGATAAAAGTTGTAATTTCTGGCTCTTTATATTAGATGACAGGAAATCAGCTACTGAAAGCATTATACATATATTGCAAGACACAATCTGTTAAACACATTGTTTTTAAAGTGTTCTACTATATAGATATATGTAAGGGACACAATTGAAAATAGTTGAGAAGTTTTTTGTTTTCCATTGCTTTATATGGGGAAAAAATGGCATCATGCACTTGCGTCTTCCATATGTCCCCGTGTGAGGTCACCATGCATGAAAATTAAAAAAAACAGCCGTCCCCGTGTGAGGTCACCATGCATGAAAATTAAAAACATCCGTCCCCGTGTGAGGTCACCATGCATGAAAATTAAAAACATCCGTCCCCGTGTGAGGTCACCATGCATGAAAATTAAAAACATCCGTCCCCGTGTGAGATCACCATGCATGAAAATTAAAAACATCCGTCCCCGTGTGAGGTCACCATGCATGAAAATTAAAAACTTCCGTCCCCGTGTGAGGTCACCATGCATGAAAATTAAAAACATCCGTCCCCGTGTGAGGTCACCATGCATGAAAATTAAAAACATCCGTCCCCGTGTGAGATCACCATGCATGAAAATTAAAAACATCCGTCCCCGTGTGAGATCACCATGCATGAAAATTAAAAACATCCGTCCCCGTGTGAGATCACCATGCCTGAAAATTAAAAAAAACATCCGTCCCCGTGTGAGGTCACCATGCATGAAAATTAAAAACATCCGTCCCCGTGTGAGGTCACCATGCATGAAAATTAAAAACATCCGTCCCCGTGTGAGGTCACCATGCATGAAAATTAAAAACATCCGTCCCCGTGTGAGGTCACCATGCATGAAAATTAAAAACATCCGTCCCCGTGTGAGATCACCATGCATGAAAATTAAAAACATCCGTCCCCGTGTGAGATCACCATGCATGAAAATTAAAAACATCCGTCCCCGTGTGAGATCACCATGCATGAAAATTAAAAACATCCGTCCCCGTGTGAGATCACCATGCATGAAAATTAAAAACATCTGTCCCCGTGTGAGGTCACCATGCATGAAAATTAAAAACATCCGTCCCCGTGTGAGATCACCATGCATGAAAATTAAAAACATCCGTCCCCGTGTGAGATCACCATGCATGAAAATTAAAAACATCCATCCCAGTGTGAGGTCACCATGCATGAAAATTATATAATTAGCTGATCGCACGATATTCAGGTAATACAGTACATATACGCTGCAAACACTGACATTAATCTTGAGCACCATCATGGAACTATTACTTCCCTTACCTTTTTATCCATACTGTATTCTCACTAGCTTTGCATATCAGTTCAAATGGGTTTGCTTGTATCACTGAAACCCTGATTTGTATACACTAAACTGAATTTCAGTTTCTAAATAGCAAAAAAAAAAATGTAATAAATGGAAATACTTACAGTTATTACAGCTAACTAGCGTTATATCTGAACTACTGTTTCTCTATCTGACTTACACATCAAAAAAAACAAAAAAACCAGTGAACTACTGAAAACAGTGAATTGGTGAATGTTCTTTAGACAGTAAAATACAGTACAGTTGTACATGTACAGTTTACTGACAACATACTGAATTTTGGAATATTAAAATCATGAAACAGAGGGAGCACTGTGGCATCATCATCTTGTAAATTAGTCTCACGATTATTATGATTGTGATTATGATTATTATTATTATTGCTTTAGTAACACAGGGAAGAATAAGATATATTTAATCTTGATGCCTTTCTGGATGTTAGGAGATGCACATTTTTGTTTTATTCCTTCTTGGTTTTGGTTTCACGACTGTAATTTCTCTCTCTCATCTGCGGATAGCCACCACTGTGATGTAGAAACTCCTGTCTCAGTGGGAGATGCCAAGACGTGATTAAGGGTAACAGAATGTTCAGTAGAAGGTGTGGGCAATGGAAATAGCACAGAAGCACACGCGATGCTGTCTCCACATGCCCTGAAAAACCCTGAAAGGAAAACACCTCCTCTTCAGACAAAGCATTCTTTTGGAAATATGAGCTGCACATTACCAACAAAGTTATTTGATGAGCAAGAATGTGCAAAGCATGAATAAGTACAAAAACAATGTAGTAAGCATGAAACAAAAGCGCGCTGGATGACTTCTGATAGGGACTTGGCAGCAGGTTCATTTTTAGGTTTATCTCAATACGTGTTCATGACTATTCAACATCATTCATCCACAGATCCTGCACTGTCAATACTACTCTGATTTCAAATGTAGCTTTGAAACCACCAGCAACAGGGTTAACTACATATATTTTAGTACGATGTATTATTTAGCCTTTTATTGACAAAAAAAACTATTTTTGGGTGCTCCATAACTTAAATATTGCATGAGATTACTACAGAAGAGCAATCTGAAATGAAATGACATGTGCTTCGTCTTGAGAGCACTTTCTTTCTCGTCCGTTGTGCTGAAAATATAAACCCTGTACTGCACGAGCAATTTTATGGGCTAGAGAAACTAATACACATTGGGAATAGGTGCTATTAAGCAGGTAACAGAGGCACAAGTAACCACAGCAATGCTTCAGCAATGCATACTTCGCTTAGCCCAGACCGACTCAATACACTTTGAGCGCTGGGGAATAGCAACATCTTACTTGCAGATAAAGCTTTTACTGTAATATGTGTGGGAAAAATCTTGAGAGAATTGTCCAGTATTTCTATACAATGTACACGGTGAAGACTTTAGCTCAGCAGGAATTAAGGTTATAAATTAAATAAATCAGTGTTTAAAGTGAAGTAAAAATTATGGTACATTTGAATGAGTGCATCATTTATACATAGTTCTCCTCTTGCATTAAAAATCAGGAAACCATGTGACAGGCTTTTTTCTGTTCAGTGAATATCAAGGTCAATTAGAATCCATGTCTGCTGACTATTCTCAAAGCATTAGAGCAGATTAGACAGTCACATCAAATATTAGGACCCGGAGCAGCTCATCTGCTGCTCTGACCTACATTTTGATGTGTTTGTCATTTCTTGTTATACGAACAATGTCCAGCTATGTCAGCTACATGTCCCCTTTTAAGAAGGATAACAGAACTGTACAATTTAAAGCAATTTGTCAAATACAATTTGTATGCTATGCTTACCATTGATAATATACTATTGTTATAGCAGTTTATATGTTACCTTTGTTTTTACTTTTGCATACATTTTAAAATCTGAACTTCAAAACACTCAATTATAGTTCAGTATGGAGAATCTGCAATGTGGATGATTTAAATTGCAATTAAATCTGACAAATGAATGATGAGAATGAATTTGGCCGGAGACCTTGTCCATGGGTGCTGACAGCTATCTGTAATGTTGGCCGGCTAGAGAAAACACGATGATATAATGAAGTCTAGTGCCGCACATAGGAAGTGGCTCGTAGGCCAAACCATGACTGGAAAAATGACAATAAATCAATGGTTAATGCAACACCAGCAGTTGCACAATGCCACCTACCCCCCAAAAATAGGAAAAGCATGAATGAAAAGTAAGCAGTTGAAACATGGGCCCACCCCCCGCGCATGAAATGCACTGAGGGAGAACCCAGCCTTCTCCAGCCTGCCACACACCCTGCACAAACTAAGGGGGAGAACCCAGCCTCTCCAGCCTGCCACACCCAGCGCAAACTAAGAGGGAGAACCCAGCCTCTCCAGCCTGCCACACACCCTGCACAAACTAAGAGGGAAAACCCAGCCTCTCCAGCCTGCCACACACCCTGCACAAACTAAGAGGGAAAACCCAGCCTCTCCAGCCTGCCACACACCCTGCACAAACTAAGAGGGAGAACCCAGCCTCTCCAGCCTGCCACACACCCTGCACAAACTGAGAGGGAGAACCCAGCCTCTCCAGCCTGCCACACACCCTGCACAAACTAAGAGGGAGAACCCAGCCTCTCCAGCCTGCCACACACCATGCACAAACTAAGAGGGAGAACCCAGCCTCTCCAGCCTGCCACACACCCTGCACAAACTAAGGAGAACCCAGCCTCTCCGGCCTGCCACACCCTGCACAAACTAAGAGGGAGAACCCAGCCTCTCCAGTTAGCCACACACCCTGCACCAACTAATGGGGAGAACCCAGCCTCTCCAGCCTGCCACACCCTGCACAAAAGCAAATGTTGCTGTTCGAGGAGGATTAATCGTCACATATAACCGAACATAGAAGTGCCTCATTTATTTTGCTGGATGTACTGAATCTCCAGAAATCAAATAATCCCCTCTAAACGCTATCAGATTAACTAAAGACAGCACAAAAGAAAATACCAGGGCTGCTAATGCAATTTGCAGACTGTCAGTTTAGAAGCTTGTTTAATCTGCAGTGTATGATTTGACTGTTATTGTACATTCCAAAGGAAGCTGGAGTTCATTGCTTTATTCCCTACTCTGCAAATCATTTACTTTGAGGGTTCCAAATTACAAACTGGTCCACTTTACCTAGCTGTAAAATACAACTTTAGAACATTGGGTTGATACTTGCCATCAGTGAGCAAGCAAGGAGGCAAGATATTTACTGCTAAGACATTGAATTCAATCCACGAATGGCCTTTTCTCATTCTCATAACATCAGCTTTATGCCGCAGTATTTAAACAATTCCCTTGTAATTGTAATGCAGTATGACTGCCGCATTATTGTGCTCAAAGCACTTTTACAGTATAAATAAATAATCAATTCCTTTTACAGTGGAAACAACAACAAAAAAAGTTTGTTCAGATATAAAAAAGAAAGGTTAGTTCGGATAATACGATCTGGTAATCTTGTATTTGTTCAGCTGTGAGAGCACTTCGGACACCACTGCCTTCTCTGACTTGTACCAGGGCTGATGCAGCTGCAAACTCCCCTGCAGCCCCACTGCTGGGTCAGTAGTGACCACTTGAATTTGCAGTGGGAGAGTGAGAAAACAGTGGGGCTCCAGCTTCTCCTTTTCAAGGGATGCATCTCCTACGGCCAAGAACGAGAATTCAGAGCGCAGCCTGAGACACAGAGAGAAGGGATGCTGGGTCACCCATTCGGGGCTATCAACATACCCAGCACCGCACTCTTTCACAGTGATAAGAAATACGGAAAATGGCATTCTGTGGCCACCGTTACACATTTCTGAGGTGCAGATTTCTTTATGAACTGTTCTTTTCTGCAAACCCTGTCTGTTCTCTTAGCAGGGGGGTTAGCGAAGATGATGAGTCGCTGAATAGTTTATTTTTGCAGATTATTCAAATCAAAATCAATGAGTTAAACACTCACAAAAAAAAAAAAATCTGTCGAGAGATACTGTCCGAGATGAAATATGATGACTGGATAGTGTCTAGTGAAGAGATTAGGTTCATGGTTTAAACAAATCATAAACAAGTGCTACGTAACCTTTTGTTTGATTTGAATGCCTCGTTGAATAGAAATAGAGTCTCTCAGAATGTTTGTTTTATCGATCCCACCAGACAAATATATGACGCCACACAACAATAGTCATGCTTAAGTTATTGAGCTGAATTGTAAGGAATCATTTTCACTTTCTCATATTCAACACAACATAAAGGGTAAATGCATAGAATACGCATTAGAGAGAATACACATTCTTTTACAAGCATCTATTCAAGATAAGATTGTAATTGAAAACGTTTGTTGGTGGTAGCCTTTTCTTTAGTTTTACTATTGAGATTTTCATGTTATTTAAACATAGCTGTAAATCTATGTTTAATATATTAAAACCTTTGCGTTAGAGGTACAAAGTACATAAAAAGAGTACTTGGAACTGCAAACACAAGTCAAAAAGGTTAGAAAGGCCAAGAGAGAGATACAAATGAGCATTGCTAAGGGGGCTAAAACCAATTCCAAAAAGTTTTTCCAATATTATAACAGCAAGAGAACATTCAAAGAGGAGCTAAAATGTCTAAAAGATACAAACGGCAAAATCATAGACGAAGAGAAAAAAATAGCAAATATTAAATGATTACTTTTTCACAAGTTTTCACAAAGGAGGATACGGGCAACATGCCCCACATGTCGACCTGTTCCTATCCAGTTTTAAATAACAGAGGCAGGCGTGTTAAAGGGCCTAGGAGCTCTTAAAAAAAACAAATCCCCTGGGCCGGATGAGATCCTCCCAATAGTACTCAAAGAAATGAAAGAAGTTATTGACAAACCGCAAACCAAGATCATGCAACAGTCTCTTGACACAGGGGTTGTACCGACAGACTGGAGAATTGCAAATGTAATACCGATCCACAAAAAGGTAGACAAAACCGAACCAGGTAACTACAGACCAATAAGCCTGACTTCTATTATATGTAAACTTATGGAAACTATAAGAAGATCCAAAATGGAAAATTACCTATGTAGTAACAATATCTTGGGAGACAGTCAGCATGGCTTTAGGAAAGGGAGATCGTGCCTAACTAACCTGCTTGATTTTTTTGAGGATGCAACATCAACAAAGGATAACTGCAAAGCATATGACATGGTTTATTTAGATTTCCAGAAAGCTTTTGACAAGTCCTACATAAAAGATTAATTCTAAAACTGAACGCAGTAGGGATTCAAGGAAATGCATGCACATGGATTAGGGAGTGGTTAACATGTAGAAAACAGAAAGTACTGATTAGAGGAGAAACCTCAAAATGGAGCGAGGTAACCAGTGGAGTACCACAGGAATCAGTATAAGGTCCTCTGCTATTCCTAATCTACATTAATGATTTAGATTCTGGTACAGTAAGCAAATTTGTTAAATTTGCAGACGACACAAAAATAGGAGGAGTGGCAAACACCGTTGCAGCAGCAAAGGTCATTCAAAATGATCTAGACAGCATTCAGAACTAGGCAGACACATGGCAAATGACATTTAATAGAGAAAAGTGTAAGGTACTGCACGCAGGCAATAAAAATGTGCATTATAAATATCATATGGGAGATACTGAAATTGAAGAAGGAATCTATGAAAAAGACCTAGGAGTTTATGTTGACTCAGAAATGTCTTCATCTAGACAATGTGGGGAAGTTATATAAAAAAAGGCCAAAAAGATACTCAGATATATTGTGAAAAGTGTTGAATTTAAATCAAGGGAAGTAATTTTAAAACTTTACAATGCATTAGTAAGACCTCATCTAGAATATTGTGTTCAGTTCTGGTCACCTCTGGGTTTAAAAGGCATGTCATATGCAGACAGGCTTAAAGAATTGAATCTATTCAGTCTTGAACAAAGACTATGCAGCGATCTGATTCAAGCATTCAAAATTCTAAAAGGTATAGACAATGTCGACCCAGGGGACTTTTTCGACCTGAAAAAATAAACAAGGACCAGGGGTCAGAAATGAAGATTAGATAAAGGGGCATTCAGAACAGAAAATAGGAGGCACTTTTTTACACAGAGAATTGTAAGGGTCTGGAACCAACTCCCCAGTAATGTTGTTTAAGCTGACACCCTGGGATCCTTCAAGAAGCTGCTTGATGAGATTCTGGGATCAATAAGCTACTAACAACGAAACGACCAAGTTGGGCCAAATGGCCTTCTCTAGTTTGTAAACTTTCTTATGTTCTTATATAATCTTATACTTGTCTTTATAGTAGTACTTATATTTAGTATTTATGTTTTTTACTGTATTTATTTCAAATTTTACATTCATTTTCACATTCAGTATTAAGATACGTGCTGAACAATATATCAAGACAAATAATAATTTCTTAATACATGTTTAAAATCAACAGTCCTCATAAAGGTGTGTTTAATAGAATACAGCTGTTTAGCATTCTTTCCATTTAAACTTTGAATCATTAAACAGTTCATATGTAAATAAAAAGGATTTTAGTACACTTGTAATATTCATATATCACAATTAAGACTTAACCAAATGCTTAATATTTCCTGTAAACTTAGATAAGAATGAAATCTACTAAGTTTTTCCCAGAGTAATTTGTTAAAATGATTTAAGTATGAAAGAAAGTATGTAAAGTAAAAAGGTTCAAGCTGTAGTGTGTTCTTTAATTTGTATAAGTCTGTCATGATATCTACATTGTGGTTAATGTACATTACTATCAACAGTACATGTTTGCTTTATTTCTAATGGCTTATCTGAATGCACCTTGCTGGTATTGCTCTGAGAATCCGCTGTGAACTCTGGCAGGCAGATGGTGTTGAAATACAACACCCTGGACCTTGGCAGCTGCACTGTGCACTCTTACAAATTCTCACTTCATAACTCTTGTGGGAACTCCTGTGCATAGTTGGCAGCCCGCCCCTGTGGTTTACTGAGGGGTTTTCTTGTTTCTCCAGGTTTCCTGTTCTGTACTGTACTGCACTGCATGCAGCAGTTTCACGTCAGTAGATGAGCACAACGCTTTGATGCCCATTCTGCAGTCACTGTGTTTCAGTTATCAATGTAGGAATCACACCAGCTTTTGATAGAATAAGGAATATGTTCTGTCATGGTTTATGCACAGTATGTCTCATGTTGTGCATAACAAACGGTACATTTATTAATTCTAGAGCGCCTTCTTTTAGGTGGGCTGTGGTGCTACATTGCAAAAAACTGTTTTTAAGAAGAAAAAAAATGTAAACTTGGATACAACTAAGGCTTTAAAATACCTATAAATATGTTTTAAATGTTGAAAACAAAATGTACTGTATTACAAAAATATATTTGACTGTTATGAAACTAGCAATCATTAACTCATGTTATTGCTTCCACTTTCTAGTTTTATAATACTGAGACCTAAACCATGCCTTGCTGGAAATACAACACAACACATGATTTAGATATACAGTATACTTTACTGTATAACACCTGGGTTTGTGTTGATTATGTTTCTGTACACATACATATGCAGCAGTGCATTTGCCAAATATTTTTCATAACAAAAACAAAAGCAGCAGCCTGTAGAATGGCATCTTGTATGTTTTTACCTTGCTGGCTGCATCCTATCCTACGGTCACAGAGATTTAGCGTGTTTCACAGCGCTCGGCTTTGCTGCCACAGCTTGTCTTCGCACATTACAGCTGTCTGGTGATCTTTGATTTTCAGTGGGGCTGCTAGCCAGAACATCTGCTCATGTATTTCTTCTCAAGCATTTTGAGATGGATGGCAGCTTGCCTATGTTACAGTGTCAGGTTACGTTGGGTACCATTAGTGGTGCATTTTCTTTCCATTGAGTTACTAGTCATTATACATGAAAGCACTGGAGCCTCAGGCCTCAACAGCAAGACTAAGCCCATGTATTGTCTGAGGCTGCTGTGGGGTTTCACTTCCTACATCATTATTATCATTAATCTTATCATGCGTTTTAGTATTATTTGTATTATTATGATTACAGGCAGTTGAATGAATTAAGTCAGCCCTAGATTCTGAGGAGAAGGTATATGAAACTGAAGACGGCTGTGTTCACTTTGTCTACTTCTACATTCTCACCGTAGTTTGCCTCCGTAATAAGAACATTACAGTAGAAATAGTTTTAATCTTGCTGTTACCATGACGTATTACAGAAATACCAGCAGAATCGTGACACATTCAATGACAAATGTTTCAGCTAGAAGCCTTTTTAATGTCTACTTGAAACATTTGTCATTGAATTTATTAAGATTCTTTTAGTACTTGTAAAATTCAGCACTATTGAGTGTTTAATAGTTGTGTGACATACCATGTATTATAACAAATTCAATACACAAAAATTGTACAAAAAAAGAAATTTGCTTCCAGAATCATTTGTCATTGCAGCCTTTTATGTGCACACCATTCTTTAGTTGTTTATCATTATTTAAAAAATGTCAGTATGGTTAAACATTTTCAAGGAAGCATGATCAAATAAGGAGGGATTGCACGTGTAGGTTTCCGGCTGCATGGCAGCTTGTTTAATTACTATTTTTCTCCATTTATAATTTGACAACCATAGCTTTCGAAACGTGGTGCTTCCCATTCTAATGCACTTGAGCGACACATGTAAAATTAGCCCTCTTCTTTCACCCTCATGTAACTGAGACATAATTAAGCAAATGTATGTGTATTTATGTCAGTCCTGGTACCAGTTTCATGAAAGGGGGAAAAAAAATTCAAGAATGAAAATCTTGTTAGTTAGAGCCGGGCACAAGGCCAAGGAAGCAGGGTGCAGTTGTCAGACAAGAAAGGATAGTAATTGTCAAACTGAGTCATTTCATTTCAAGTCTGCTCGGTTTAAAATCCTCTGCAGTGGAACCTGAGAACAATTACTTATTTCAAATCCTCAGCTCACTACTGTTTGATTTACAACATCATTATCAGCTACCTGCTATTTGCATTCCTTTTGAAGAAAGTCATATACTGACAGTATGCCTTACTGACTACTGTTTTTTATTCAAAGTAAATACTAAAACATGTGAACAGGCACAGATAATGTATAGAGATTATATGATGAAAAATAACAGTATTGTGCTGTAGTCTGTTACAGAATAATTGGCCCTATAGACTAAGTTTAGAAACATTCTCTTATGTTAAACAGTGCTTTGAAAACTAAAATAAATGACTAACCTTCTCTAATAGAAAACCAAAAAGGTTTTATTAACTGCAAATTTGATTTAATTAATCAAAATGGGTTTAAAAAGAAGTCCTTAAAGCAATACTTAAAACTTGCACAAAGTTTTTTCTTTACTTTTTTTTCTTTTTTTATCTGTCTTGTATTTCAGCTGAGTGCACAGATCTTGGTATAGTACAACTTATAAAGGATCTTGGTATAGTACAACTTATAAAGGATCTTGGTATAGTACAACTTATAAAGGATCTTGGTATAGTACAACTTATAAAGGATCTTGGTATAGTACAACTTATAAAGGATCTTGGTATAGTACAACTTATAAAGGATCTTGGTATAGTACAACTTATAAAGGATCTCGGTATAGTACAACTTATAAAGGATCTTGGTATTTGCAACCAGAAAGTAGATGATATGTGCATTTCCACTGTAATTTAAAATCTTTCTAAAGAGTTTTAACCCCAGTATCCTTCTCCTCGCTGGCATGCTGAGTATTAGTGCTATATATAGACTGGCATGGTTGAATGAAGCCTATGCCTTAATGAGAATTCCCACTGTGCCCCAAATCCGACAGAGAAGTTTCTGAAGCAGACGTCAAATCCTGCTCAATAATTCATAATTACACTTGTATCCTTTTTGGATACTTCAATCTTTCTGAGTCAGTGTTGCTTACCAAAGTCACTTCATAAAAACGCAAATGTTCCCTTTATTACTGAAAGCCCAGTTGACCTACTGTTTGCAACCAAACTACAGTTTCTATAAATGGTAATATACTATAGTTGTTTCATTATACCTTTTAACGTCACAAACTAAATTACAAGGTGAAGTTTGCATTAGTGCCCTTACCACATGATCTTCAACTGGCAATGGCTTTGCACTAACGGACAATGGCAGCTACAATGAAGGTTACCATTCGCAGAATGGAACAACAGTGGTAGCATTTACATGAGCAATGACATCACAACATTATGAACCAAAGCACACTGGTAATCCACTGCTAATACACCGATGTGCAATACTTGTTCCAACTTCGACATCCACTGTGCTTTCATTACTGCTAATGCTGTGCTATTGTTTCTACTCTGATTTTAAGGTAATGCACAGGTATTATAATGTTACCCAATGGGTGTACAGGCTGCAAATGAAGCAATACTGGGGGTAAAATGCAGGCAAACTACCCACTTCATAGTAAATGTATAAAGTGGGCAATTTGCCCACAGTGGAAAATCAGGTCCTGTTTTTGCTGAAAAAAGTGGATTCGTGTCTGATCTTTTTCCTTGGATAGTGAAATATACTGTATTTCTAAACACTAATACTGGATTAAAAAATTCAATTTGAATTGTCTTTGTGTCCACTTATTGTTTCTACAGGAAATCGCTCCTATCCAACAAAGATGAGATGTAGGAGTAAGGTGCTAATTAAGAGTTCTCTGACTGATGTCTGCCCCACTACCAGAAGGTGAGAACAATGCATCAGAAGAAACCCTTTTAAAAGGAGGAGGTTCACAAATAGACAACAGTTAAAGTAACAGTGATCATACTTGTGGCTTTTAAACATCACAGCTAACACTGGCTCATGCAAAGCCAGAAGACAATGGCTGACACATCATCTTATAAAACATGCTCAGAATAGATTAAGTAAATATAAGGTAGAGGTGGAACTGTTAATGGCATCTGAGAATCACATATCAGAAGAAATCTGTGGTGGTTAATAAGGTGAGATTTTCAAATACAGTAAATCAAATGCAACATGTTAATAAATCCGGACCTGGCAAAGTAACGAGAGGAAGAGAGGCTAATGAGTCCCTAAAGACTAGCGTACTTCAGAAAGCTTCATAAAGATTATACATGTAGTCACCCCCAAATCATTAAAGAGAACGCCTCGAGGTTAGACATTTATGTAAGGCCCCTGTATTTCATTGAATATAAATCTAGAGGGGCCAAATCTTGGTGACATCTAACTGACATGTAATGCACATTTTAACTGGCCCACAAAACATGTGCCTGACAGTGATCTATTCTCTTTGTGTGGGGCATTGGACATTGTTTTCATGCCAATAGCGGTACTACGAATACAACCAGACTTTTGATTAAACGTGTTTGGAACAATTGTAATGATAAAACATGATGTATCCGACATTGGATCCAATATAGAAGTTGTCTAAAAACAGTTTCACTGAACTTAAGTTTCTTTTAGTATTTCTAAATTCAGCACTACTGGGTGTTTAATAGGCAATAACACATTTAATCTACATGAGATTTAAATGGGAGTAAACAGGGAATTTGACACATCATATTTGTTCTGGAAAATTACATTACCATTTTGTTTTCTTTTGTGAAAGAAATGTGTATATAACATGTGTACTGGATTTTAAATGCTGAGTGAATCTAGTCTATGCGCATGGTAAATGGATTTGTTTGTGTTAATAATATTCTTTGCTTCCATTAACATAGGCAGTTTTAAACTTTGCTGAAGCCTGACCAAGCCAATCTGATACAGGACTTGTCAACCTAAATGAACAGTGATTCATATTAAATAGCGTTCAGTGTTTCACTGGCACACACAGAGTGGTAGTGGTTTAAACCTTTCAAAGAATTTGCAGAGCTCAGCTCTTCTCTGGCAGATTGATGTGTTTCTAAAGCGCTAGTTCAGGCTCCTGTAGTGGGACCATCTACAGTGACGACTGGCGGCTTCAGTGAACATTCAACGCTGTCGGTGAGTTTAAACTGTTAATGAAAACCATCGAGCGTTGGGTGTACCTTGAGGTCTGCCACAGGCATATCAGCTCCTGAATCTCCACTAACACTGTCACCTAACTCTCAAACATATCTCCTGGATCTCCACTAACACTGTCACCTAACTCTCAAACATATCTCCTGGATCGCCACTAACACTGTCACCTAACTCTCAAACATATCTCCTGGATCTCCACTAACACTGTCACCTAACTGTCAAACATATCTCCTGGATCTCCACTAACACTGTCACCTAACTGTCAAACATATCTCCTGGATCTCCACTAACACTGTCACCTAACTGTCAAACATATCTCCTGGATCTCCACTAACACTGTCACCTAACTGTCAAACATATCTCCTGGATCTCCACTAACACTGTCACCTAACTGTCAAACATATCTCCTGGATCTCCACTAACACTGTCACCTAACTGTCAAACATATCTCCTGGATCTCCACTAACACTGTCACCTAACTGTCAAACATATCTCCTGGATCTCCACTAACACTGTCACCTAACTGTCAAACATATCTCCTGGATCTCCACTAACACTGTCACCTAACTCTCAAACATATCTCCTGGATCTCCACTAACACTGTCACCTAACTGTCAAACATATCTCCTGGATCTCCACTAACACTGTCACCTAACTGTCAAACATATCTCCTGGATCTCCACTCTTAAACATTCTGTTTAATTTATGTTTAAAAAAAAGTGACATCAAGCATTTGTTATTTTATATAAGGTTTCTGCTGTGTATTTAATTATTTCAACGTAATCAAATTAGTCTCAGTTTAATCAATTATGTCAGTATTAGTAATGCAAAAAGTAAATGATTAAAGCTAGAAGAGATTAAACTGGGAATATTGACGACTGAAATGTTATTGGTGCCACTGTATATATAAATACTGTATTCAAAACAAATCTGTCTTCCATTTGTACTCCCCTGTTTAATACCCTTACAGTATCTTAAGTTGCTACTGAACATAATTGCAGCGTTTTCACAGCGTATTGTTGCATTTGTTTGAAACACAATAAATGGATAGTAGGCGATCAGTATAGTAATATTAATAGGTAATAAAGTAAAGAATTGTGCTGCATTATTTGTATCCCAACAATATGTAAACTATAATGGGCTGCAATAAACATTCATTGCTGTCGGTGGGTTTTATTTGATCACAACTCACTGATCAATGAATGGAAACTGCGGTTTAACAACCTCAGAACCTCTCAAGGAAAACTGAGACACTAAGGGGTCTATTCATAAAGGGTTAACGCCTGTCGAAATGAGAGACAGGAGCACATGATCGGATTGCATCCATAGCCGCCTATTTAATGGCAGTTGCTGTTCATAAGAGATCATTCAGATGCGTCGTTAAGCCCCATCGATTTTTTAACGAATTGAGAGAAAGGTTAACAATGACCTAATTAGCATGAAGTTTTCATTGGTCCTGAGCGTCAACCTGCTATTCATGTGTGAACGACCGCAAAATGCTGTCGATAAGGAGTTAGTGAACGTTTTCTACAGTCTAAACTAACGACAGCCTCGGCAGAATATATTTTTATTACTACACTTGCTCTGGTATACAGTTTGACATACCCGTGATTAACACTGCCTATTTTGAAAAATAAATAAATAAATAAATAAATAAAACTGAAGCTTTATATGAAGGAAAATGTTTAATATAAATATATACTCCCACAAGAACATATTCTCTGGCATAATCATTGTGAAACAGCGCTGTGAAGCAGAGAGCAAGTGAGAGACTGAGAATAGACAGTTACGTTATTATTATTATTTCTTTGCCGTGATCTGCCTTCCATTTCTTTTTACTTCTTTTACCTGTGTTCACAATAAACAGTTTGGACGAAGACCGCCTGTGAGAACCTGTTTATTTTCATGGAGCATTATAATATACAGTATACCAGTGCTGCTGATGCAGTCAGTGGGAAATTTGGCCTTGCTTAGTTTTGCAAAAAAACTTTGAAATGAACCTTTTTTTTTTTCACGCACTACAAAACTATACATTTTGTGTACAGTGTGCAATACGGTGTTAAACTTTCACTGATTCATAAACTCACCCCTGATTGATTCCCTGCTTTAATTGGGGTTTATTATTATTATTATTATTATTATTATCATTATTATTATTATTATTATAATTATAATAATTACAGTATTATTCAAATGTCCTCCTACAGTGCTTTTTTAAAAATGAAAAAAATATATTTTGGTCCTGCAGTTAAGAATGGAAATCTTACGCGTGCGTAAATGTGTTTACCAGTGTCCTGAATTTTTTCATAGATGTGATAGGGGCATCAGAATAAAGTTTTGCAAACTGCCCGTGACTGGCAGCTGCAGACTCGGGTTTCGGTAGTTAATTACTGTCGTGGATAACGTTTTTCTTCTTGCAACAGCTTCCGATCCCACAAATGGAACATTAATAATGATGATGATGTCATCAAAAAGAGGCGGATTTTCACTTTTGAACGACTGCATACCCATTCATAAAGTGCTTTGCGACAGTCGCCCATTTGCTCAGATCATTTTATGAATAGCAATATGGACGACTTTTGTTAGTGTTAAACAATTTGTTTTATTACGGCAGTCGGCAAGTACTTTTATGAATAGGGCACTAAATGCTTACAAAACCTCCCCGTACAACACTGGATTAAAATACCAAGATTTGCATACAATATTGTGAACTAGCTATTATGAATTAAATGAGCTCACTCCTTGAGCTCATTCTGTATAGAACATGATTAACACATTTAGCAGTTCATCTTTGAGAAATGCTAAATCTCTTAACTATGAGCTCAATTCAATCGTTTTATTTCCTAAAAGAAACATGCTTATGTAATAAACAGTGCAATTCTGAAGCTATTTATTTCTATTGCATTAACACATAATTCAGACCGCTAAATACAAAGCATACACCCAAGTGCCAGACTGACACTCCCCATATACATAAGGAGAAGCAATGGAAAGTGCCAGCCTTGCTTGTCAAGCACCAGGGAGTGCAATATGTTAATACAATTAAAATAAGGTTCCAAATTCACCTGTTATATGGCTTTCAGATAACATTTATCTCATACTGAAAAATGAAATTGTCTTCCAAATAACCTCTCACTGTGGACCTAGTATAGCACTGTTTGACACGGTAAAGTAAAATATTGTAGTAACAAACTCTTCAATCTTTTAATAAGTGTATACTGTGGTAAAGTAGATATTAAATGTAAAGGTTCACGTCCAATCAGATAAATGCATATTGCATTGCTGGCGATGGAGGGGGAAGCTGCTGTTTGGTACTTCTTATTTCACCACATGGTTTAAATTACTGTATGTTAACTGCAAGAAATAAGAAAATAAAAATGGAGGGGGAAGGCATTTTTCATGAGATCATGCATAGTATTTACTGTGATCCAAACCCAGCTGCTAGAGATTCTTCAGTTTCAAAATGGCAATGGCTTTACGATACTGTACAGTGTAGAAAGTCATTGTGCCCGCAAGCAGCTGCAATAATGACATGTATGACATGCACAAGTTTACATGAAAGGACCTGTGAACACAGTGACACTGTGGCGCACTGGAATTGATTCCACTTTTATCTTGAATGCTGCAACCCTGCAGGGATTTTCGGATTGTAGGCTGGTCTCTGAGGCCTGCTTAAAAAAAAAAAAAAAAGCGGTTTCCTGGCTTCTATCCAGCGTCACAATGTAATTTTTGTAAAAGACCTGCGTTCTCACTGATTATTTCAGTCTAGAGCTGCTATACGAATAAAAAACACATACATTATCAGTTGTGTCTGAAGAGAACATGTAAAATAGTCAAGAAGTTATTTCTTATGATCTGCTGTTGATCTCATTACTATGCTAAATATTACACAGCATATTCATAAGGTTTATTCTTATACTGATGTTGTTTAAATAGCAAGCACATGTCAGGTGTAAATAGCAGAAATGGGATCAGGGACCTCAAACCCCAGTGCTATATGAGGGTTTCCTCTGTACATTCAGAGTAGAAACACACCTTAAAAAGACAGATATGTGGCTGCTATAGAAACATTCTTATTTTGTGTGAAGAAAGAAGGTTCAGTCTTGAAAAAAGCTTATTTTTTTACTATTTTATTTAGAAAACAGCAGGCCAAATGTCCTGGCCCTTAAAGAGTTAAACATACTTCAGAAACATGTATAAAATATATGTATGTAAGGTTACTATGTATTAGTGTATATTTCTAGTTCAAAAGTGATTATGCATATATTTTTATTCACATGTATATGACGAATTAAATAGTGAACAACCATTTACACTAGAGGTGTGCAACTCAATTGAACATATACTGACAGTCTTAATCAAAACAATATAAAAAGAAATGCGTACCAATACAAAGAAGTACAAGAGGCAGAAACAGCAGGTTCCTCCATAAGTCAAGCAAACGTACATTCAGGCTAATGGCAGCGAAATAATATGGGTGACAGTGCTTCAAATGTTCTACATTTTTACCACCATAGACCAAGTTATTCATCTCTTTTGACAAGGCTTCTACAGTGTAGTACATGTTCACTGCTGAAATAAGGAGGTGATTTTTAAACATAGGTTAACCGTTTCCAAGAGCCAAGATAACTCAGTCTGCCTCGCATCAGACTCCAGAATGAATTTACAGAAAAGAAACAAGTACAACACAAATACAATCCACCCTCATTAAGCTGTCTTTAAGAGGGGACAGAACATGTTTTATTCTCAAACATGGTGCCAGCGATAGTTAGGGTGATCCTAAAAGCATTAGACCAGCAAAGAGCCAAGCTATTGCAGCTTAAAAATGCAGACTGCATTTGATGAAAAGATCTTTATAGCAAGAGGGGAGTGTGCTGTGTGTGTGTTTGTTCAGTCGTCAGAAGTGGAATTGATTCAATGTGTTAATCAAAGCAATATACCGCTGCAAATCATGCAGTGCACATTCACTTAGGTTCATAAGAACCATGTTTTCAAAGCATTTCCTCCATTCTTTAATTAAATCCTTTTTTTTTAAAGGAGAAAGAAAATCCTGTTAATGTTACAAAATGAAAAACAAAACACCTTGAGGGTACTTAAGAGAACTTGAAATATAGAACGCAGTTGTTTGGTTATATTTGTGTTTTACATCTTTAAAAAAATGTAGTTCATTAAAGACTGGAGTAAACACTTTGAAAACATGGTCCTAAGAATTAAGACTCTTAACCCATTAGCCGGTAATGTACATGTTGTAAAGATGCTTGCACAGTTGTCTTGTTGGATATCTCTGCTTCATTTCATGATTTTGAACAGAACAAATGAAAGTGTACTCCTAAATGAAAGTGTACTCCTTCTGTTGTATAATTTTAAATAAATAAATCAATAAACTCAGAATGAACCCATGTGTGCTTTCTTTCTGTGTGTTTATTAACATTAGAGCTGGTTGGCAGAGTTACATCCCGAGCTGCTGCGGGAATGTTATATGTAAATACTCAATACATTCAGTAACTCATGAACAACCTCGTAATTGCAATTCTTTTTGTTAGAGTTAATGATGTTTTGTGGGGTCTGGGGTGGGGGAAATCTTTCCTCCCGAACTGAAATGAAAAACTTACAAAAGACAGACAAAAATCAGCGCACCAAATCGCTGCATAAATGCATCAATCTATTGTTTAGGTTAAGGGTTTCGGTGTTGGTAGAGGATCATTCATTGTTTTATTAACAATAACATGATAACCAATCACAGTGCAGTGTCCTGACAGGAACATTTGGTGGTACGTTTGTAGGAACAGCGAATGTTTTACTCGACTTGCACACGTAATGAGTTGTGGAAATTGCTGCTATTTACTGGAAGAAAATAACCATTGTGAATATTACTCACTGGAACATACGAGCGCGGTAAACTTACATACGAGTACTGTAAAAACTATTTTTTTTTTTCTTTTTGAAATAACTTTATGCGGCTCATCTGGCAAATTAGACGGCAATTTAGCCGCCGGCTGGAAATGAGAAGACTGTTCATGTGTCATATTTTTTCAAAATGAAACAAATATTCTTTCATTTTGAATTAGCTGAAAAACAAAACTCTTGGGTGTAAAATAAAACTCCTTAAAAGAAAGGAGAGAAACACGCTTCTGTACAGAAGACTTTTTTCAGACCTCATCTACTTTATGCATTGGTTTCCTTTGCATGATACATTTTGATACAGTTATTTATAATTTCTAAATATGAACTTAGTCATTTTTGACACTGGATGCATTTCAAGCAGTGTTTGTTTGGATATTTGTCCAGCACTAATATCCTGTTAAATACAGAATAAGTATTAAACAAAATAAATCACAAAATACTTGAGGACCCAGAACATTTATACACCATACCACATTTCCTTAAAAGAATACCACTTTATTGTCTTTAAATACAGCATAAATATGAATGGCTAAATTCTGCTTTTAGATACCAAGACGAGAATATAAAATAATCTAGACTTTTGTATGATGAGGCACTTTAGAAGTATCGCTTCATAGTCTGAAAATAGAACAGCTGTATGTCGACATGGAGAGGGGAGAGAATCCCAGGGCACGGCTTCCACACTCATTCACTAGAGGAGAGAATCCCAGGGCACGGCTTCCACACTCGTTCACTAGAGGAGAGAATCCCAGGGCACGGCTTCCACACTCGTTCACTAGAGGAGAGAATCCCAGGGCACGTCTTCCACACTCGTCCACTAGAGGAGAGAATCCCAGGGCACGGCTTCCACACTCGTTCACTAGAGGAGAGAATCCCAGGGCACGGCTTCCACACTCGTTCACTAGAGGAGAGAATCCCAGGGCACGGCTTCCACACTCGTTCACTAGAGGAGAGAATCCCAGGGCACGGTTTCCACACTCGTTCACTAGAGGAGAGAATCCCAGGGCACGGCTTCCACACTCGTTCACTAGAGGAAGTTCACTTGTGTAAAGCAGCTGAGAATCACAACATTAAGACAGAGCGAGGTTTGAAACCCTGCGGTGGATCTGGTAAGACTTTGAACTGAAAAGCTACACTACAGTATATGCAATGTATGCAAGTCCTATATTTTTATAAAGCAGAGACCACTTGATAACCTACTTCTAGTTAAATATAAATACTATCCATAACTATTGAACACTCAGTAGTGCTACATTTGGAAAGGAACTTAAAAAATTCAATGACAAACTTCTTTGACATTGACAAAGACTTCTAGTCTAAACATTTGTCATTTAATTTTTTACGTTTCTTTCAGTATTTCTAAAGATAAATTCCGCAGAAACTGCTATAACCTGAACAACAGTTTGCTAAAAACAAATCCTGTACTAGTCTCATACATGTTTATCATACAATGTGTTCAGTGAAATATTAGATTACTGCTTATGGTGTTTTTGAAAATGACAAAATCAAGACACTGGTTAAGACAACAGCTCAAAACGGACACGAATTCCTCATGAAATCACGAACTTGACTATTTGGTAATGTCAGTGAGTTCACTCTAGGATGCCACCAGATTTGGCTAATTAACATCTGAACCTGGTTTTTGGAGTTTCTGCACACTGTAGTCTTTATTTGTGACAGTTCAGTGGGATTCATTGTAGTTTGTTTCAGACAGTGATTCGTGTGTGAAGCCATGTGCAAAGAGAGAGACTGTCCCCTTAGAAGCATTTCATAAGACACTCATTACTTTCTATGATTTCTTTATGAGGTCTATTTCATGAAGTAGCTTTCATGGAGGGGAACAAACTGTTAAATAAATCTTGCATAAGCCAGAGCGTTTGGTGATGGTGTAAATCTACACTTAATTAAGTTTTAACATTTTGTGTGCATGGTCATTGTCTAAACACATTTTCAGAATAAAAAATATACTTTAGTAGTAGTATGTATATACAGTATTACTTTAGTATTTATTTCACATTTGAAATTCAGTCACATATAGTATTAAGGTACAGTTTACAATTTAACTTGACAGTTGAATTGATAAAACATTGAAAGCATGTACAAATCTAGGATTAAACAGTAGATTTACAGTTAAACATTTACTACACTACTATATTGCTTAGAATCTCTGTTTAATGTGTAAACTTGTACTGTCTAAATAGGTGATGAATTTGTTAAGGATTTATGCAGGTGGATGACAGAACTCTGTAACCCATCTCTGTGTATTGATATGTACATAAGCATTGGCTACTCATCTCTGTACATCAGCATGTTTTCAAAATACCAGAATATCAGCTTTTTACCTGATTCAAGGCAGCACCATGAAGTGAACATGTTGACATTTAGTAGGTTTGCACCAAATTATGAAACAAAAAAAAAGGTAATCTCCCAGAAAACTGATGAAAAATCTGCATTTTCCCTGGCTGTTGAATACAATGCCTTAACATATAACTATCTAGCAAGCACTGATTTATTTTAAACAGAACTACAAAGAAACAGTTTCAACATGTGTGTCTTAGATATTTCCAGGCAGCAATACAGCATGTACATTATAGAAGACTGCCTTTATCTTTAGATTAGAGATTTTAAAAAGATATAAAATGGTAGCAGTCATGCTTTTTTCCTTTTCTTTTGTAATTAGTCAGTAAGTAGAAAAGGGAGCTTGTGGATCTCTTTGGTTGCATATGACTCAAAACAAATGGTAAAGATACCAAATGCTTAAGAATGAAAACATTCAGTAAAACGTATGCAAGGGATTTGAAACACATTGGAGTTAGAATTTACACTAATGTTTACTTTGTGTGTTGAATTCTTAAGCATTGGATTTACAGTGTGAATGATGTCCTTGTTACTAATAAGATGTGTGTTGAATTCTTAAGCATTGGATTTACAGTGTGAATGATGTCCTTGTTACTAATAAGATGTGTGTTGAATTCTTAAGCATTGGATTTACAGTGTGAATGATGTCCTTGTTACTAATAAGATGTGTGTTGAATTCTTAAGCACTGGATTTACAGTGTGGATGATGTCCTTGTTACTAATAAGATGTGTGTTGAATTCTTAAGCACTGGATTTACAGTGTGGATGATGTCCTTGTTACTAATAAGATGTGTGTTGAATTCTTAAGCACTGGATTTACAGTGTGGATGATGTCCTTGTTACTAATAAGATGTGTGTTGAATTCTTAAGCACTGGATTTACAGTGTGGATGATGTCCTTGTTACTAATAAGGCAGACTGTAAGACAGTGTAGTTGCAATGTTCAGAGCATATGCGTATAGGAATTGACAAAGTGGAATGGTGCAGAGGCACACCAGGCATCCAACTGCACTCCACACACCACACAATTCTACATGCACAGACCATACACTAGGATTCACCTTTGCATCCAACATGCCTAAAAGAAACAAAGCCAAATCACGTCAATTGCTTTTTTTTTTATGGCCTGAAGTCTGTGATCATTTCTGCAAGCAGTGAGATCTCAAATGACTGTGAACTGCCACCCAGTGGTCATGTAACAGCATAACAGATGCAGGTCAGCTGAGCTGTATTACTGTCTGTGCCCACTAGGAGGACCCACACTGTTTCAGAATTCATGCATAAGAAAATACTCTGTGAGATTCTTGACCCTGCAGGTTTTGGGAGGATTGGAACTTTGTTGAGGAAATGCAGCAGTTGTTCAGACTATGCGTGTGAAGAAAACAAAAACTTAAATCTTATTGTGGCATCTCTATTCAATGAAGTAGCAGAGAGCCACAGTCACTTTCCATTAAAATATTATCTGTTAGTTTCTGTTTAGTACATTAATCATTTAGCCACTCTTCATAAAGCTGACCCTTTCTAGAATGTGGGCTACAAGATACTTTCTTCTGCTTGGACACAATCTACCTAAAGCATGCCTGCCACAACATCACCAAGGTAGCCATGTAAGCATGCTCCTGATATACGTGTGCAGCTGGTATCCATGCATTACAACGTCCAGCCGTTATAGGCCAGGAAGCAACATGTAAAAGGTGGGTTTTTGTTGTTGTTGTGACAGCATTTTGAATTTTAATATGTAAAAACGATCAGTACACCACCAAAACAAAAATTTCTGAACATGATATTGGTTATCAGGTGTCACCTTTTAGATTTTCACATTATTACTGCAAGGTATTGTTCATTTCAGGGGTTGGACAAATAATTAGAAACACTCACAATGTGTAGTGTGCACTTTTGTGTGCTGTCCCTCATATGACAATGTATTTTGTCAAAATAAAGGGGTTGGTGGAACCTCAGCCTTGTGACATTTCAGATAGAAGTTGTGCAGTAAATCCACATGACTCAATCTGGAATAGTGGCTAATGCAGTGGGTGCCTAGTGGGTTAGGGTTAGGGGGTAGGGGTTAGGGTTAGGGGTTAGGGGTTACCCCTTTTTAAAGGTTAGCAAGTTCCTACTAGCTCTTCAAATGCTCACACTACTGAGTGGTGTACACACAACAACACCAAAGAAGAATTCTCCTGGTATAATGTGAGCACACCCGGCACGGAGTTTTTCATATGGGTAACTTCAAAAGCCCATTCCGACACGTGTGAATAATTTGTTTATGTCAGAGTTTGTGCCTCTGTGCTTTTAGTGTGGGACAGAGGCTCGTAAATTGCTTTTATATGAAGTTAAGAGAGCAAAGAGTTTTCTGCATTTAAGGGCCACAATCCTGCATTGCTAGCTCTGATTAACTCTAAGCGGGGGCAGCAGTATACTGCACACATTTCCAGTGATGAACTGATCATTGCAATCTGCTCACACATAGGGGTCTGTTTTGAAGATCTAAAACAGTGACAGATCTAAATACCGCTGCTCTGTAACTGTAACATCCTGCAAAACAGCATTTAACCTACTTAGTCTTACTTGAAAGAATATGATCACTAAAAGGCACTCAGCATCAGAGACCTACAAATAGTGGACAAATGTGCTGCTCCTCGCATAGAAATGTAATAATCCAGCTTTCATAGATTTCAGCAGCGAAAATGGTCTTAAAGCCCTTAAGGTGAAACAACTAGGGCGCTATTTCAGTACATGACTAAGGGGTTTAGACTGGTGGCTTGTATGTGCAATTTTCAAACGTGTAATTTTAGGTGCTTCCAGACATTTAGTCGCCCGTCTTATTCACGGCTAGTTAAATGAGCTGACATACCCCTCTGTGCAATTTCCAAAGCATTTACATGTCTATAAGGCTTTTAGGAATTTCAGTTACACCTGCTTCTACTTGTTGTAACTTTAGTCACTATTGTTTAAAAGTTACTACCCTTTTGAAAGTGAGAATGGCAGATTTTTTTTCGAAGTGCTTGTGGTGCAGGCAGAGAGCAGGAGAATAAGGAGGAGGGGGAGGTATCCTTTTTTTAGATTATACAGACTCCATTTTCCACTAAACTACACAAGCAGTATTGAATTTATGTGAGGAGTTATCAGAGGATTTGGAGAATTTGCCGTTCCTGTGGCAGTGAAGATAACCACTGCCCTAAGATTCTATGGGGGGCTTTCAAGTATATTTTATGCCAAAATGAAAAATAAATACATAAATACATCAATATTTATTTATTTATTTTTCATTTTAGCATAAAATATCTAACATATCATAGATCAAGTGGAGACATACGGGGTATAAGTCCAAAATAGTGACTGAAGGGACTGCGCGTGAATATATATATATATATGCTTTCCGAAAACTACACAGTTGTCACAAAAAACTAAAGAATAATTGTATAAAATTGCAGCGGTTCAACACATTATCCATCCTCTTTTTAAAGAACATAAGAAAGTTTACAAACGAGAGGAGGTCATTCAGCCCATCTTGCTCGTTTGGTTGTTAGTAGCTTATTGATCCCAGAATCTCATCAAGCAGCTTCTTGAAGGACCCCAGGGTGTCAGCTTCAATAACATTACTGGGGAGTTGGTTCCAGACAATTCTCTGTGTAAAAAAGTGCCTCCTATTTTCTGTTCTGAATGCCCCTTTATCTAATCTCCATTTGTGACCCCTGGTCCTTGTTTCTTTTTTCAGGTCAAAAAAGTCCCCTGGGTCGACATTGTCTATACCTTTTAGGATTTTGAATGTTTGAATCAGATCACCGCGTAGTCTTCTTTGTTCCAAACTGAATAGATTCAATTCTTTTAGCCTGTCTGCATACGACATGCCTTTTAAACCCGGGATAATTCTGGTCGCTCTTCTTTGCACTCTTTCTAGAGCAGCAATATCCTTTTTGTAACGAGGTGACCAGAACTGAACACAATATTCTAGATGAGGTCTTACTAATGCATTGTAAACTTTTCACTATTAATGCGAGCATTTTGTCTGCATTTTTTAAAGCTTCCCCACATTGTCTAGATGAAGACATTTCTGAGTCAACATAAACTCGTTGATCTTTTTCATAGATTCCCTCTTCAATTTCAGTATCTCCCATCTGATATTTATAATGCACATTTGTATTGCCTGCGTGCAGTACCTTACACTTTTCTCTATTAAATATAATTTGCCATGTGTCTGCCCAGTTCTGAATGCTGTCTAGATCATTTTGAATGACCTTTGCTGCTGCAACACTGTTTGCAAATGTAACAATTTTGCTTACTATACCAGAATTTAAATCATTAATGTAGATTAGGAAGAGCAGAGGACCTAATACTGATCCCTGTGTTACTCCACTGGTTACCTCACTCCATTTTTCCATTTTGATGTTTTTCCTCTAATCAGTACTTTCTGTTTTCTACATGTTAACCACTCCCTAATCCATGTGCATGCATTTCCTTGAATCCCTACTGCGTTCAGTTTGAGAATTAATCTTTTATGTGGGACTTGTCAAAAGCTTTCTGGAAATGTAAATAATCCATTGTCGATGTTGCACCCTCAAAAAATCAAGCAGGTTAGTTAGACACGATCTCCCTTTCCTAAAACCATGCTGACTGTCTCCCAGGATATTGTTACCATATAGGTAATTTTCCATTTTGGATCTTCTTATAAGTTTCCATAAGTTTACATATAATTTAAGTCAGGCTTATTGGTCTATAGTTACCTGGTTCGGTTTTGTCTCCCTTTTTGTGGATCGGTATTACATTAGCAATTCTCCAGTCTGTCGGTACAACACCTGTGTGTCAAGAGACTGTTGCATGATCTCGGTTAGCGGTTTGTAAATAAATTTGTTCACTTCTTTGAGTACTATTGGGAGGATCTCTTCTGCCTCTGTTATGCTAAAGTTATTGGAAACTGGATAGGAACAGGTCGACATGTGGGGCATGTTGTCTGTATCCTCCTTTGTAAAAACTTAAGGATTATGGTCACGGGATCTGTTGATCCTTTGCCTTGCGGGAAGGTTTTATATAAATGGAGAACTGCATCAACAAGTATTTCTACTTTCTCAGACGAAAAATGATGTTTTCTGTTTTTTATTTTCTCAAAAACGTGAGGTCCAGACTCTCAGCTCTGTTGGGGTTGCAGCTGTTTATTGTGAAGCACACCTCGTGTTTGTTTTTTTTTTTTCAGAAATGGAAATGACCTTTACAAACACCTAAATAACTAAATGTAGGTGATTCTGAGCCCCGTCTGCTCATTACCATCCTAATTGACATTCTGCCTAGTCAATGATTATGTTAGTGACTACAGGTTTTGAAAATCACACCTACATTAAACACGTCTAAATCCAATGTTAGCTGTAGGAGAATGTAGTCATACCAGCCCTATACCAGCCCTGAGGGTCTGGAACCAACTTCCCAGTAATGTTGTTGAAGCCGACACCCTGGGATCCTTCAAGAAGCTGCTTGATGAGATTCTGGGATCAATAAGCTACTAACAACCAAACAAGCAAGATGGGCTGAATGGCCTCCTCTCATTTGTAAACTTTCTTATGCTCTTATGTTCTTATGTACACCTGCCTAAAAAAAACATAACTTTAGTCAATTTAGTCACATATGGAAATAAGGCCCATAATGACTATATTTGGTGGCAATAAATCAACAACCTGATCCACACCACTTGGACTTGGATGTGGCAACACAATGGCTTTGGAACCAATATTTCAGGCCATGGTCCTAATAAAATAGCACACAGGTACTTATATTGTAATGGATTCAATTGATTAGTCATTTGGTAATTGGCTTTGCTAGATTTAATATGTTTGTGTATCACTTTGCTGGTGTGCCATCATGAGTTCCTCAGTCTGAAATCCCACTTACACAGACAGCATTTTCTGTTGTAAGTGAAGATAGCAACAAAGACTTTGTTTTAGATCTAGAACATGAAAGTGGCAGTAGAAAAATAAAAAATAATTTAAAAAACAAAGGAGAAAGTGGAAAGTACTGAACGTTTTGCTGAATCTAAAATGTATGAAGACCTAAATATCCTTGTCAGCGATCGGTTTTCAGAAAGTACTCAAGCAAAAAGTAGATGGGCTGTGAAGTTTTTTGAAGCATGGTTAAAAGAAAGAAATTCAAAAGCTGAGTTTAGATCTGACGTCCGTGTAATATTGCTACTCTGTCATACAGCCTCAGTAGTTTTGTGACAGAATTAAGAAAATGTAATGGAGAGCAGCACTGTGGCAGTTCACTATATGAACCTGTAAGTAATGAAATGTAATGGAGAGCAGCACTGTGGCAGTTCACTATATGAACCTGTAAGTAATGAAATGTAATGGAGAGCAGCACTGTGGCAGTTCACTATATGAACCTGTAAGTAATGAAATGTAATGGAGAGCAGCACTGTGGCAGTTCACTATATGAACTTGTAATTCCCATCCAGCATTTCCTCTGACTAAAGGGACGCACTTTAAGTTTGTGAAATAACCCAGAAAAGAAACATTTTCTAAGTGTTCTTGATGTGAAAACAAAAGCTTTGGCAAAATCAGGAGTTGGTTTGCATAAAAGAAAAGCAAAGGTTATGTCCATTAAGACCAGGAAGAAATTTTATGGAAAATGTGACTTCTCAGATCTGCTACACCTGGAAACCTGCTGAATACTCTAGTTTCTCTGTTTGCTTTGCGGATTGGGCAAGAGCATCGTAACCTAAGAGTTGGAGTTAGTAGTCAACTTCAGTTGGGCAAGGACTCATTTGGACATTTTTTAAAATACAAAGAAGACATAACTAAGACAAACAGAGGTGGTCTACAGCATAGAAAACTGGAGTGCAAAGAAGTTATTGCATATGGGAACAGTAGCAGCCCTGACAGATGTGTGGTGCGACTTTATGAAAAATACACACGGGTCAACGGTATGTTTGCTTTTTAGATTATAACTTGTACTTAATATAAAGCTACATTAATTACGGTTGCGCTACAAACTATTACATTGTCACACAAGTCGTGTTTAATAAAAGCCTATTACTAAGGATGTTTTCCTTTACATATTTGTAATATCACATACATATACATTTATTTAATTTACAGATTGAAAGAAGGGAAGTGTGAAGCCTTTTACCTGCGGCCTTTGTGTGCTGTCAAATTAAATCAATGGTATAGCAACCAAACAGTTGGCGTGAATCAATTGAGCCAGATTATAGAAAGATGTGTAAACAAGCTGGATTTGAGGCTTTTATACAAATCAGTGTGAGAGATGCAGCTGCTACACGTTTGTATAATAAAGGAGTTGATGAACAGTTCATTTGTGAAACAACTGGCCATAGATCGAATGATGTACGTGCAGACAAGAGGACAAGCGACGAGCAAAAACATGAGATTTCTGAAATACTGTAGAGTAAGAAACCAAGAAGTGGATCAGTTTGTCATGGTGAGATTACCAATGTTGTGTGTGACAATGAAACTGCTGGTGATCGTGAACCTGTCCAGAAAAAGTGTGAAATAAGAATTGGAAAGGCAGATGTTTGTGTGGAACTGAGTTTGTAATTTATTTATTTTTACACAGTGTTAATAGACCTATAGTATATTATTTATGTCATTATAATTGTTCTTCAATTTGGTGAAATTGCAAATTATGTTTAAACTGTGTAAAGGTATAGGCTAATTGATGAAATAATTGCTGCTTAATAAAATGTAATTCGCTTTTTTGTTGAATTGTTGTGACTGGTATCGTTTACGAATCAACAGTTTTCTGTGTATTCAGCGCTCAAACTCTGGATTCGTTAATCAACAATACATCTTCCCCACACTCCCCTTCTCTTCACAGCCACGTTTAGGTAGTAGATTCGTAGATTGAATCCACTGAATGATCAAAGGGTAACGGTCACAGAAATGTTTATAAAAGTACTCTCTCTCGCCCCCATTCTCTCATTTCCCAAACGTGTGTCTTTCATGTACACTGAAACCATTCTACAGCATGTACTTTTTCAATATAAAGTGCAATATTCATCCTGAAGATATATGAAGACATGTTCTTCCTCTGACCCCCTCCTGTCACTGTGAATCATTTGTAAAAAAAAATGAGCAGTGTTTTTAACACAGGATGACAGCACTTCTCCCTCACTGCAGATGTAGACAACCTGAGGATGCTGTGCAGACGTGTTTGAAATAACAAAATGGCTTCTTGTCAGATCTAAGATTGCAGCAAGGCCCAAGGCCCTCATGACACACTGACCAGCCTTGAATCAGCTGCTGTGTCACAACATATCTGTGAACCTCCAAACAAAAAGCTACAGTACAAAGACAACATGCCTTAATGTATTAATTTAGTAATAATAATGGGGTCTATTGCCTCTACAGAAACTCCAGAGATCAGACTTCCATGTATGAATACGTATGTTAGTAACGTATATATTTCACCCCACCAACAATCAGTATCAGAAAAGCCTAGATCACCATGACCTACATCCACAGTGTGGACATGTTTAATGACAATTGGATAAGTGGTATTTAAGATCTAGATGTCATTAGGTAAAGGAATGAGGTGTTATTATCATGGTAAAGTATATTAAAATGAATGACTTACAGTAGGTGGAATAACTTCTTGTGATTCTGTATGTAAAAATATAGCATACAGACATATGGATGTACAGACATATATCCCCACAATCTGATACTCCTACTAATGTATGCTTAATCATGTAAACACCAAGTTTCATCACAATGAAATAAGCAGTTTTCCAAATATATGCAAAAACGTAGGTGTGACACACAAATGAACACGTCTCCAGACAGACCATCTGCTTCCAATCACTGTCGCCAGGGAGTCAAAATCAGTGTTATGCTGCCCATGGTGGATCCCCCTATTGATAGTGTTATGGCAGGTCTTTCACATTTTTTTGTCCATTCTGAACTTTATTGTATATAAATTTAATATGCAATGTAATCCAGACCATTTTTATTACACATGTATAAGCCTTCTATTGAAGCACACAATCACACTGCTGTTAGAACTGCTTCAGCAGACAGGCTGGTACAGTCCGGAGCTGCCCCTTGGCTCTGCGTGGTGCTTAAAGCAAAGGTCAGCAGATGGTCACTCCAAGCTTACCTGCTGCTGTGTGTGGCAGCTGCCTCAGCAAGGCTACCAGATGGCAGTGGACACTCCGAGTTGGTAGTGGACAGCACAGAGGGACGTCATCTGAAGACTGACTCACTTCAAATCAGTATCCTACACCTGCTAACATCTGGAGCAATTGATCAAATATCAGACACTCAGTAAGTCTGAACCACTGGGCATTAATCTGCTGCTAAACAAAGGAATGGTTACCCACGGCGTTGCTTACCGTTCTTTAGACATCTCCCCCCCCCCCGTTTAAAGAAGCAAGTCTTTGTTTCTAATAGTGGAAAACTAAAGTTTGTGTAAATGCTGAAATTGGACGATGTAACAGGATAGCGGCAGGAGAGACTCAGAGGCGGTTTAAGTGCTAACGCGCACTTTAATAAACACAAAGAACACCAAACAAAAGGGCACCAGGGATTAACCCCATCCCTGCCACCCACCACCAAAACACACACAATATTTACAGGCAGAGCTCTGCCACAGACTATTATAAAACTATAAATCAATCAGATCAGCATCAATCAACTAATCAAATAATGATATTAACAAATAATATATTAAACATTACAGAAAAAGACCCACTCTCTTAATTTGTGTACCAGTGGAAATCAACATTGAGAACTAAATTAAAACAAAACGAAGCAATGTATTTGCTTCTAGAACAGTAATAATGTAACGCTACTAACTCTGGTACTCTTCATTCTAAAAGAAACAGAACAGCAAAAAACTTAGGGAACTTTGAGAACAGCTGTTGTCAACTACTTCCCCTCTGACCTTTCCTCCGGACAGTAAATGGGGATGACCAGGTCTTTTCTTGCATTACACACTGTTTACAAGCACTGTATGGCATCAAAAGAATGAATCATTTAGCTCTTACAAAACCGTTGACCCTTATTCTGGGGATTCCCATTGACAACACAAGAAATCACAGTAAAGGTTCTAGTAGAGTCTTGTGGTTGCTTTTATATCCCTCTACAATTTATAGCCTAATTGGCCACCATAACATAAATCAATTATTTCTCCTGCTTTAAGCAACAATACTGCCCATTCTTAACAAACAGATTTTACAGTTCCTCTGAACCAAGTTATTCCTTGTTCCCAAAGTTTTACAGCTTCACAGTAAACATGGCCACTGAAAAAAGGCCTGGTGAAAGTTTAGGGCTGTTGGGTAACACAAGGAGGGAAGGGTCAGGGGGTGGTGAACTGTGGCTGACCTTTGACTGCCCTTGTCACAGGCAGTGTTGCTTGAGGGACTCTGAGGTGGATCCGTGTAGACATGAACTTCGCCTGAACCTTGCCCACAGCACTCGACTCCCAATAACACCTCAGCTATGTGAACCATGCGTACACAATGATGTATCGGGGCCAGCTTGTTTCAAAGTTCACGGACAGAAGCTTTTAAAAATCGTTCCGCACTTACAAAAACACCAAGAGGCCCCTTTCTGCTTTCTCCAATGACTAATAATCCAGACTTTCCACCATCAATTTCTGATGGTGGGTTTAAAAAACTAGTAGGAGCAGGTATCGGTAATTTTAGTAAACTTAAAGGATCAAACCCTGAAATAATGTCAACAGTTGCAAAATGAATTTAATTTAGATATACTCTTTTTCTTTAGATTTTCAGTTAAGACATCCTTTTTACTAGAGGGCATGCAGGCAACTTTACTCACACAAACTCCATTAGAAACTCTAATAAACTCAACTACTAGATCAATGAGGCTAATCCACAATCATAACTCATAATACATTGGTGCTATAAAGAGTTGGCTGTAACAACAGTGTTATACCAAATATTTTTTAAATACTCTGTATAAAAACTGGTGTAGGTGAGAGGTGTACAGGAATATGGGGGACTGGGGAACCTTCTCGAAGGGGTGTCGCCTGTACAGGTAGGACGGGCTGCACCTGAACAGGAGGGGATCCAGTGCACTGGGTGAGACAGTTAACAGAGTAATCAGGCAGAGTTTAAACTAGGGAATTGGGGGGCAGGGAGGACAGGGGGAGCTACACTACAAACTACAAAGTGCAACCAAATTGTTGCCGATGTTCATAAACTGAAAAGCTTATATTTAAATGCAAGAAGCTCTAGAAATACATTTCTAGAATTAGTATCAACGTCAATAACTATGACATTATAGGGATAACGGAATCCTGGTTAACTCCAAATGATGGAGACAAGTTTAACATGGAAGGATACAGGTTAGTTAGGAAAGATAGACACAATAAAAGAGGGGGAGGGGTCACAACATACATTAAAAATGACTTAGAATGGGAAATACTGGAAAGTAATGGTATCAACAATGAATCAATATGGATTAAATATTTGTATTTGTTTATTTATTTAGCAGAAACCTTTATCCAAGGCGACTTACAGAGACTAGGGTGTGTGAACTATGCATCAGCTGCAGAGTCACTTACAATTACGTCTCACCCGAAAGACGGCGCACAAGGAGGTTAAGTGACTTGCTCAGGGTCACACAATGAGTCAGTGGCTGAGGTGGGATTTGAATCGGGGACCTCCTGGTTACAAGCCCTTTTCTTTAACCACTGGACCACACAGCCCCATTAAATTAGATGAAATCAAATCTAAAAGTTTAATAGTGTTTAAAACTGTAAAACTTATATGCAAGCATCAAAAAATTAAAGTAAGGAAGGGGACACCCTAATTATGGGAGACTAACTTCCCAAACCTAAACTGGGACCACACGACCTCAGACAACAGTTCAGACACGGGAATGACAGAGTTAGTGTAAGACTGTGTCTTATCACAAATGGTGAATGCCCCGACTAGAGACAATTTGTGTCTAGATTTGGTATTAACAAACAATGAAGCAAGGATACACAACTTGCAGGTAACAGAACCACTCGGAATAAGTGACTTTAATATGAGTTTGTGGCAAATAAATCAAGGGCAGTACATAAATCAAAGACAATGGTATACAATTTCAGGACAGCAGATTACAAAGGAATGCAACAGGAGCTTCTAAACACAGACTGGGATAGAATACTAAAAGATAATGAAGCTGAAAACAATTGGATTAAATTTAGGGATATAATGTTAGAAATCCAGGATAAACTTATCCCAAAAACCACAATGGGTAAATCGATCTATTAAGCTGGGTATTAAAAATAAAAGAAAATTATATTTTTCTATTAAATCAAAAGGGAGCAGCCTCATAAATAGAATACAGAGGTCTGTAGAGACCTTAAAAAGCAGACTAGGAGAGTGAAAAGGGAATTAGAGAGGCAAGTAGCTATAGATAGTAAATTTAATCCAAAAGGGTTTTTTCAATATGTTAATGCTAAAAGGAAACTAAAAGAGTAGTTTACGTGACAGAGGTGGTCATTTAGTGACTAAAGACAACCAAATCACAGACGTACTTAATCAATAATTTGTAGAAGTACTTACAAAGGAGGATTTATACAATATACCAAAGTTAATAGAATGTACACAAACATCATTACCAGAGTTTGTTATAGAAGAGAATGAAGTACTAAGGGAGCTAGCAGCACTTAAAATAAACAAATCCCCAGAGCCTGATGGAATCTGCCCAGGAGTCCTCAGGGAAACTAGACAAAACATTTTTTAACCAATATGTTAAATATTCAACACATCTATAAATAAAGGAGCCATCCCACTGAACTGGAAAATTGGCAATGTTGTTCCTATAATTAAAAAGGGAGATCAATTTGACCCTGGGAACTACTGACCTATAAGTTTAACATCAATCACATGTAAAATCCTGGAAATTATCATAAGGACCAAAATGGAGGAATATTTATATAGTAACAACATTATAGGAGACAGCCAGCATGGCTTTAGGAAGGGTAGATCTTGTTTAACTAATTTACTAGATTTCTTTCAGGAGGTGACTACTAGAGTGAACAATGACAGTGCGTATAACATCATCTACTTAGATTTGCAAAAAGTATTTGACAAAAGTACCGCACGAAAGACTATACCTGAAGATTAAATCAGTAGGAATAAATGGTAAAGTAGCAGCATGGATTCATAACTGGTTACAAGATAGAAAGCAGACAGTTATAATTGGAGGCCAGGCATCAAACTGGAGTAACGTAACAAGTGGAGTACCACAGGAATCAGTATTGGGACCATTGCTATTCGTAATCTATATAAAGTGACTTGGACAAAGACATAATCAGTAAACTATGCAAATCTGCAGATGACAAAACTGGGAGGGGTAGCCAAATCCCAATCAGCAACTTTAATAATACAAAGAGATTCAGACAGGATTCAAGCTTGGGCTGACACATGGCAGATTAAATTAAATGTGAATAAATGCAAAGTCTTGCACATAGGGTGCAAAAACATTAGAGGCAAGTACAGCATGAATAGTAACGAAATAAAGGAGGCTATGTACGAAAAGGACTTGGGGGAAGTAGTGAATGAGAAGCTATGCAGAGAAGCTATGAAGGAAAAACTGCATTAAGCTTACACATCTTTGTTCCTACTGCATAGGGAAAAACACATTAAGAAAAGAAAAGCTGAATTGTGTTATCCTGATCATCTGAATTTAATTCTGTCAGACAGAGTTTATGATCATGTTTTGGAAGGCGACGCTGTTTCCAATAAAATTAATTACGCCTTCCAGTATGAAACAGGACAGTCTGCAGTCCGTATGACAGTGTGGCACTGCAGTTTAAAAACGCTTCCTCAAAAATCCTTACTGACACTCCGTGAACGACAGTGTTTACATCATCATTCTGGACAAGAATACACAAGTCTTTACAATAAGCGTGTCTGTCCAAAGAATTAGGTATTTTAATGAGGCTCGTCTGCCTCCTGCAAACAGACGACAACAACAACAACAACATGTATCTGGATCGGTTTGGTGACAACGGCTCTTTATTATAAGCCTCACAAACATCAGCTTTTACACCTCATGGAATGGCTACCCTGGACTCAATGAATATGAGCACGACCCTGCTTCTCCCCGGGTCTCAATTCCAGCAGGTTTCACACTAGGACAGGGCTTCCCAACTGTGGTCTTGGGGAGCCCGTGTGTGTCTTCTGGTTTTCATTCCAATTGACCTCTCAGTTACTTAACTTAATTAAATGAATAATCTGCTTAATTACACCTTTTTAATTGTTCTCAGCTCCTAAAAAGTTGTACAGTTCAAGTAACTTATAAATTGTTATAGCTAACTTGAAATCTGCTACTGTTTGGGAGCTGAAAACAAGTAAAACAGTCTAATTAAGGAAATTATTAGTTTGATTAAGGGTGTAGTTAAGTAATTGAGAGCTCAGTTGGAATGAAAACCAGAAGACACATGGGGTCCCCAGGATCAGGGTTGTGAAGCCCTGCACTAGGAGATTTGCTGGCAGGTGCTGCCATATTCAACAATAGAGAGATTACTGATCTTTTGAAATATATATTTATAATGAATAGGTTGTTCACATATCCCTCCTTACAGTGGCTGTAGCTAGAAAACACTTTCATACATCTTACCTGTCTTGCAATTCTACCTGTCGAATATGCAGTTTCGTCAGAAACATGATATCACAAACATTTTCATTTTAAAACGTGACATCTGAAAAGTTCTGTTTGCTTGCCTTTTCTTCCAGGAAATCTTTTACACTTTCTGGGTAACTTCAGCTCAATGTCTTCGGGGTCAAGCTTCGTACTGGCTGCAAAGCATGCCTGTCAATAGGAGAAGCCGCTGGTTGGTTACTAACAGGAAAAGGCAACCCTGAAGAGGTGGGGACAATTTCACTCGCCCAGTCGAATGACCATGAACGTTCTATGTGATGGGGTACTCCCCATCCCTGTGCATATTATGTTTAGAATTTTTATGTATTATGTTTGGCAGGACAAGTGATGTGCCGTCCGCCATTGTTTGTTGTTGTTTTAGATTTTAAATACCTCTCGTGAGAATGCGTGACATTCGGCTAGTAATTATTGAATTAGTTGACAGTCACGCAGATTTATTAAACTCGTGCAGATTATGGCCGAGGGATTAATAAGATCATTAATAGCCAGTTAATCCCTCGGCCATAATATAAAAGACCTGCAGCTTTGGCTGCACGGGGTTGAGTGTTCAGGAAGTGGATTACTGGAGTGAGAGAGAGAGGAAGTAAAACAATAATTAAAAGAAAACAATTGCTACTCCTGCTGGAACAACTAGCATGCTATTTGTTATCATTATTGTTTGTTTGTTTTGGCCCTCGTGCCGTTTGCTTTGTGAAAGTCTTGTGTTTTGTTTAAACCTTTTATTTTGAAATAAACGGGCCGCAGCGCTTTTCATACCCCAGGTCGGCTGTTGTTGTGAATTAATTTCCTGGTCTGACGTCATCCACCAGCCATCCTATTCACATGCTATCAGAAAGATATGTCTGCAGTCAGAGATGTCTTTAAGCTAGTGTACTTCCAGGTATCATGTCTTAAAATGAAAATACAGTTGATAAAAAATTGATTTATTTCAAAATGACACATTTGAGGCCTATAAAATAAATGGCTGTTTGCTAGCTACAATCACTAACAATTTAAACACATTGAATCAGTGTCATCATGGCTGCCAGTGAACCTATACCCTTTTTACAGTAGTACGTCAACATATTTTTAGGAACTGTATATACAGGGTACATCAATGCTATGCTGACAGGCACTGTATATACAGGGTACATCAATGCCATGCTGACAGGAACTGTATATACAGGATACATCAATGCCATGCTGACAGGAACTGTATATACAGGGCACATCAATGCCATGCTGACAGGCACTGTATATACAGGGTACATCAATGCCATGCTGACAGGAACTGTATATACAGGGTACATCAATGCCATGCTGACAGGAACTGTATATACAGGGTACATCAATGCCATGCTGACAGGAACTGTATATACAGGGCACATCAATGACATGCTGACAGCTGTCTAACACTACAGGCAATTTTTTCTTACTTTTAATTCAGACTAAGGTAACTAGGGCATATTACGTGTATAGTGATAGCAAATGGCAATGTGGTCATTTCATCTGGCTGACCTTATGTGAAAATAAATTCAACCTTCCCTCTCATTATTATTGAATGTCCAGTAGATCACCTTCCATCAATATATCATTCTCTAAATATTATTCTGTCTACACTATATTATACAAGTTGATTAAGAAGTAAATAAGGCACTTCAGCATGGCACAATCGTAGATATTGATCATGTGAATCTACTCATACAGTTTGAAACCAGTGTCTTGGTACCACCAATGCTCTAGTTTTGTCACTGTCCCTTTATTGTACATACATACACTACCGTTCAAATGTTTGGGGTTTTCCATGAAAACATACATGAAATGAGTTTGAATAGGAAATATAGCAAAATGAATAGGAAATATAGTCATTGACAAGGTTAGAAATAATGATTTTTAATTGAAATAATAATTGTGTCCTTCAAACTTTGCTTTCGTCAAAGAATCCTCCATTTGCAGCAATTACAGCCTTGCAGACCTTTGGCATTCTAGTTGTCAATTTGTTGAGGTAATCTGAAAAGATTTCACCCCATGCTTCCTGAAGCACCTCCCACAAGTTGGATTGGCTTGATGGGCACTTCTTACGTACCATACGGTCAAGCTGCTCCCACAACAGCTCAATAGGGTTGAGATCCGGTGACTGTGCTGGCCACTCCATTATAGACAGAATACCAGCTGACTGCTTCTTCCCTAAATAGTTCTTGCATAGTTTGGAGCTGTGCTTTGGGTCATTGTCCTGTTGTAGGAGGAAATTGGCTCCAATCAAGCGCCGTCCACAGGGTATGGCATGGCGTTGCAAAATGGAGTGATAGCCTTCCTTCAAGATCCCTTTTACCCTTTACAAATCTCCCACTTTACCACCACCAAAGCACCCCCAGACCATCACATTGCCTCCACCATGCTTGACAGATGGCGTCAAGCACTCCTCCAGCATCTTTTCATTTGGTCTGCGTCTCACGAATGTTCTTCTTTGTGATCCGAACACCTCAAAACTTAGATTCGTCTGTCCATAACACTTTTTTCCAATCTTCCTCTGTCCAGTGTCTGTGTTCTTTTGCCCATCTTAATCTTTTCTTTTTATTGGCCAGTCTGAGATATGGCTTTTCTTTGCAACCCTGCCTAGAAGGCCAGCATCCCGGAGTCACCTCTTCACTGTTGACGTTGAGACTGGTGTTTTGCGGGTACTATTTAATGAAGCTGCCAGTTGAGGACCTGTGAGGCGTCTGTTTCTCAAACTAGACACTCTAATGTATTTGTCCTCTTGTTCAGTTGTGCACCGGGGCCTCCCACTCCTCTTTCTATTCTGGTTAGAGCCACTTTGCGCTGTTCTGTGAAGGGAGTAGTACACAGCGTTGTACGAGATCTTCAGTTTCTTGGCAATTTCTCGCATGGAATAGCCTTCATTTCTCAGAACAAGAATAGACTGACGAGTTTCAGAAGAAAGTTCTTTGTTTCTGGCCATTTTGAGCCTGTAATCGAACCCACAATTGCTGATGCTCCAGATACTCAACTAGTCTAAAGAAGGCCAGTTTTATTGCTTCTTTAATCAGCACAACAGTTTTCAGCTGTGCTAACATAATTGCAAAAGGGTTTTCTAATGATCAATTAGCCTTTTAAAATGATAAACTTGGATTAGCAAAAACAACGTGCCATTGGAACACAGGACTGATGGTTGCTGATATTGGGCCTCCCTACGCCTATGTAGATATTCCATTACAAATCAGCTGTTTCCAGCTACAATAGTCATTTACAACATTAACAATGTCTACACTGTATTTCTGATCAATATGATGTTATTTTAATGGACAAAAAATTTGCTTTTCTTTCAAAAACAAGGAAATTTCTAAGTGACCCCAAACTTTTGAACGGTAGTGTATGTACAATGCATTTGCTGCTAAACTAGTCTCATTTATAAAGCCCCATGCACAGCTCATATCATTTGAAATTCCCGCCAGAAGCAGAAATATCCTGCATAACTTCCGCACTTCCTGCTTGCAGTGGCTGGGTTATCGACATCTTTCAGATTTCGAAGTCCTCTGCAGCCACCACATTCCCCTATCACCATTTGTGTAGTGCAGTAGTCTCTGTGCATAGGAACACCTCCTAAGCGCACACTTCAGCTTAGGAAACAACCTTGTGGTGAAAAGGTATTTCCCCATTGTAAATGCTCTGTCTAAAAGGAACAGGAACTTCGCTTAAAAGAACACCTTTTTAACACCAATAGCAATTTGTTGCTAAACGATTCAAAACTGATACAGTTCTGTTTGTAACCAGATAACTCATCATCATCAAACTCAAATTCAAATAGTTTATTCAATCTTTTCAAAACTGACTTGGCATCATGAGAGTAATCTAGAGCTGCTGCTGCATTTTTTAAACGTGGGTTATGTTTAAATGTGGGTTAGTTTATTAACGTTAGTTTGGCAGTCAGTTTATTATAGTTTATTAACATACACTTGCCTATTGCTTTTCTCTTATTCTGTTCATTTCATGTTGATACACGTGCGTCATGACAGATGTAATAAATACATTTGTATTTATTGATTCATATCGTGACTGTCCTGTGGTCAACTCTGTTTTAGAAAACAATTCGGCTAAGAGAACACTTTGCTTGCTTCCTGAGAAGTGTTCTCTTAGCCAGAGACTGCTGTACTGCGAATAGACAAGCCAGGAGTTCTCTGTGGTCAGCACTGCCCCGCTGTAGTCAGGAATACAGATTCTTTGATTGAGCCTCTATGCTGCACAGGGCCACATGTGCCTGTCTCGTTTTTTTATGCATAAATTAAATAATGAATACATTTTTCATGCATGTTCTCATAAATAGCTCTGATTCCATTTCCATTCAACCGTTTTCGTCGAGAACTATGTCTGATTCAATATCCATTCCTTCCTGCAGAAATATTTCTTACTAACTGTCAGCTCTGCTCTCCTTTAGTTTCCTTTTAATGCTAAAGCCAAATAGCAAATATGTGACAGGCAGAACATAGCACGTTCAGGGGGAGCTAATGCATCAGTAATTTATATAAATAGTTGACAGAGAGCACTAAAAACTAACATTTAACACTGCAAAGTGACAGTGTAACAGCTGCGGCTACTAATTAAATTACTATCGCTATGCCAAAGTGTTCGGTAATTGAAAAGTATAACATATTGCTGTTTGTTTAGGTTCCTTTAGACAAATGCAACCAGTTATTTAGACAGCTTACAAGCCTAATTAAGTTTTAAAGAAATAAGTGTTTAAGAGACCATATCTCCTTTCGGTTCCTTACTATATATAACTGTTTCAATTGCAGATACAGCAATCATGTATGTACCATCTTCAGTAAAAGGGAGAACATTGGGTTATTATCATAACTCTGGCTCCCTGAAATAAAAATGTAATCATTACCGAAATGGATATTAACCTCTTTAAACCTGAATAAATATATCAAAGCTGATCGCAGAGCCTCTTTCCTTCAAGTCTGCTGCAATCATGGATGCAGTGACCTTGAAGGTTAATGGTTACATTTCTATACCCTTTCAAGTACGAAATGTAACCATTACCGAATGGGTCAGTATACCCAAGCCATCACTAGGGCAAGATTGCTGCACGACCGGAATGCTACGAGGCTAAGGCGAGGCTGCCCTGTGCGTTACCATTCGGGACCCCAGTAACAAGTAGCTAGGGCTAAAAAATTGAGGGAGAAACTCACCTCTATGTCTGTGTTGTAAGGGTTGACTGGGAAGCCGCACTTAACACTCTAGTTCCAAAGCCAGGGCTTTGAGGATCTGCGACACTTAGTCTGTAGAACCTGGTAAAGGTATGGGGAACAGCCCACACCGCTGAATTGCAAATGTCCCTAACAGATGCACCCTGGAGGGGCAAGTTGGCTTGCTCATAGGCAGTGCTGACTGTATCTGCTATCCACTTTGACAGCTTCTGTCAATTTTGACATGGCAAGCTGAAATTGCTGTCAGATAGACCTTTAATGTAGAGTGGGATTTCCCCCTCGTCAAACAGGTCCTGCAAAAATTGCAGTATAGCTGCCATCAAACAGGTCGTGGGGTCGAACCCCCGAGGCAGGCACCACATCTGAAAGATGACCCACTTTTACTCGTACTTGGAACGCATGGATGCTGCTCTGGCATTTTGCAGGGTGTCAACAACCCTATTGGACAGCTCCAGATGCTCAAATGCAGCCATTCGGGGGCCAGAACCTGAGCTGCAAGTTCGATGGGTTGGGATGTCATAAGGTCCCCCGCACCTGACTGAGCAGGTCGCGCCGCCTGGGCAGTCTCCACGGCTGGCCACTCAGGAGCTGCATCAGGGCTGAAAACCCTGATGCAGGCACATGGCGAGTGGTGGGAAGGCATATAACAGTTACCTAGGCCACTGGTGTGCCAAGGCATCTAATCGCCAGTGGGTCCCCACCTCCTGTAATGGAGAACCAAAGGAGACAGTGGGTTAATTCCTGGGAGGCAAAAGAGATCTATCTCTGCTCTCCCGAATCTCTCTCAAATGAGGCTCACCACCTCGGGGTGAAGCCTCCATTTTGAGGTGCTGGGAACTCCACTTGAGAGGAGGTCCACCACCCAGTTCATCACCCCGGTCAAGTGTACTGCCCGCAGTGAGAGGAGGTTCTTGTGCGCCCAGAGCAAAAGCTTGCGGGACACGAGATGGAGACTGGGAGAGCTGAGGCCGTCCTGGTGGTTTATATAGGCCACCACTGTTGTGTTGTCTGTACAGACAAACACATGTCTCCTTCAAACCTCCTGCAAATAATTCTGCAAGGCCAGGTAAAACTTCCTGCAGCTCCAAAATATTGACGTGGAGACCCTGCCAAGGGGGTTCCACACCACCTGTGCCCCCTGCCATACCATACAGTGCCCCAGCCCAGGCTGCACACGTCCGTGGTGACGACCTCCCTTCTGGTGACACTGCCACTATGTGCAGATGAGCAGGCTGTTTCCACCAAGACAGTGCCTTTAGATAATGACGAGAAACTATCAATAGGCAGTCGCAGTTTAATACGGGGTGAAAAATCCTGCTGTTGAACCCGGCTTGCAGAGGGCGCATGCGCAGAAGACCCAAATGTAGGGTCTGAGAAGCTGCTGCCATCAAGCCCAGAAGTTTCTGGAATGTCACCTCCGTGAGCGCTGTTGAGCTGAAATAGCTCTAAACAGGCAGAGTGGACAGCATGGACCTGGAGTCCAAGCACACTCCTAGATAGGAGGATGTCCGAGAGTGCGCATGACTTACCGCAAGACCCGACCGTTGAAGAGTCTGCCTGAGTTGGAAACTGGGCACAAATGAGCCAGTCATCCAAATAATTGAGTACTCCGAGTTTCAATGGGGCCAGTATGAAAAGTCATGGGGAGCTAGAGAAAGGCCAGACAGCAAGACGAGGAACTTGTACACTCTTCCCTGAAAGGCGAACCACATGTACTTCCAATGACTGATGTTGGAGTCACGCCCCGAAACGGAGGAGGACCGTGCTTGAACTGCAGCGAGTAGCCGGTTTGAATGGTAGTAAGTACCCAGATGCCAGTACTCCAGATGGCTCCCTGAGAAGTGGCCCTGGACCTGTGGCAGCAAACCCCTAGGGCCGCTGCTCATTTTGTGGCTTGGCCTGAGGCTTTTGCCTCTGCGTCGGGCGGCAGAACTTATTATAGCCTCCGCCGCGAACAGCCGCGGGCCGGTTCTGAATTACCACCTCTGGCAGAAAGTGCAGCACGCTGTGCCGGTCCCTGAGGCTGCTGGAGCCAGGAGCGGCAGTTTTTGCCACTGGTTTGTGCAATTGGTGTGGTAGCTTTTTTGGAAGCAAGTGTACCAGCTCCTTTGTGGATTCCTGCTCGCGGTGAGAGCGCTACAGCATCTTGTCCACCGTGGGACCAAAGGTATCCCCCGGTGTAATAGGGGCATCCAACAGTGGTGCTTTGTCCACATCAGGCATGCGTGCCTGCAAAAGCTAAAGCTGCCTGTGTGCTACTACCAGCGCAGACAGACTTTGATATATTTATTCAGGTATCAGGTCTTAAAGAGGTTAATACCCATTTCGGTAATGGTTACATTTCGTATTTGAAAAGGAACACAGAAGTTTATAGAAAATAAGTTTATAGAAAATGATATATTCACCATGTACTATATATAGAATAGTAGCAAATATGTGACAGGCAGAACATAGCATGTTCAGGGGGAGCTAATGCATCAGTAATTTATATAAATAGTTGACAGAGAGCACTAAAAACTAACATTTAACACTGCAAAGTGACAGTGTAACAGCTGCGGCTACTAATTAAATTATTATCGCTATGCCAAAGTGTTCGGTAATTGAGAAGTATAACATATTGCTGTTTGTTTAGGTTCCTTTAGACAAATGCAACCAGTTATTTAGACAGCTTACAAGCCTAATGAAGCTTTAAAGAGATCAGTGTTTAAGAGACCATATTTCCCTTTGTTTCCTTACTATATATAACTGTTTCCATTGCAGATATAGCAATCATGCACATACCACCTTCAGTAAAAGGGAAACCAAAGCAACCTGCAGCTAACACGAAAAAGAACATGTCTGTCAAATACAATAAAATAAACAGCCTCTAGGGTTTTAAAACGATGTCACTTCTGAGAGAACATGTACAGAAATGATAATGAGCACAGATGAGCAGTCCACAGCATAAACAGCAATGACGGCACAGTTGATTTGGAACGGATACGTTTACGTGGTACTGCAATGAACTCGCAGCAGCCAGTTATTTGTTGATATCATTGTGATCGTATTGGAGATAAAACACATGGGTGCCACATCTGAGGGCTAACCAACAGCCTGCTGTAGCTTCATTGCCCCTCAGTATAAAGTCATTGCACAGCCTTTGTAGTGCCCCTGCTTGCATTGCTGTAAAGGTTGGTCTAGATATTCACTGGCCAAAGCTGAAACAGATTCAATCTATATACAGTACCTTTGTATAGTACCTTGTTTGTTAGTTTTTTTTAGTTTAATGGTCGTGTAATATAGTTTTCTACTACCTAGTTTGTCTGGCCAGTAATGGTTTTAGATGTGATTTTCCGTCACGGATTGCTACCGAGATTGTATCTAACCAATTGTATGCAAACGAGCTGTGTCCCCTACCTAAGACGTCAATGGCATACGCTGTCTGTTTACACCATCACTTTATGGTTATGGGAGATGGCTGGTAGACAGGTTGTAAAAAATATCAAGACATCAGGTTTAAAAAAGTTCAAATAAATTGCACACACACACACACACACACACACACACACACTTATAGTGCTCAGTTTATTTTAAATGTATAAATCATTGCACTGACATAACATTAAATGTATTCTCTTTATACATTACATTACGTACAAGTATAAATTTGCATATTAGGCATATACAGCTCTGGCCAAAGGTTTCGCATCACCCTATAGAATTTACATATTTTGCTTCATAAAGTCAAATTAAACCTGCTGAATAATGTTACGTTTACATATTGAATTACACACCAGTATTGTCGTATTCCATATTATAACGAAAACCCCCAAATTTGACATTTCAACTGGAGTTGGATGCGTCTGTTGTCACCACTTGAAGGTTGTAAATGCTGCTGAGGCTGGGGAGGAGGCTGCCTGGAGCGGTTCCGCTGGAACTGTGTCCCTGGGCGCTGGTGCGCTGGGGCCCCACGTCCGGCATTCCCCTATCCTTGCTGCTGGCTCCTTGCCGCGGTGCCTCAGGTCTCTCCCTGGTGCCGTAGGGACCGGGATAGTCCGTAGTAACTGCCAGACGCCAACGCCTCACCCTTTCACACACATGCCGAGGCATGGGAGGGGAGCATCACAGCTACCTGCCGGGACGCCTCTGTGAGAGTGTTGCAAGATCTTCTCTACCACTGGTCCAAACGTATGGCCAGTGGAGATAGGTGCATCTAGTAATGCGGACCTGTCCACATCCGGGACCCGTGCTTCGGACAGGTATAGCTGCCTGCGCACCACCACTAAGCCCGCCAGGCTTCTGCCCAGGGCTTGCCCCTGGAATCTGCAGCAAGGTGACCGAAACTGCGCGTAGCTCTGAAGCTAGTGGTTCGGAAAGGGTAACCGAGCGTAGCATGCCGTTCAGGTAGGCCGTCAAAAGACCTCCTGTGTTAGCCAGGCATGTGACCTGTGCTTCCACGGCGTATGCCTTTTTCAGGTAAGCTTCCGTGATCCTGCACTGGCCATTAGGGCATACAGGATCTTTGGACAGGCTTCCCACAGGGGGGGGGGAACTGTGTGAGCCCTACCGCCTCTGCTCCCTCTATGGAGGCAAGTGCAGCTGCGCTCTTCGACACGCTGGGCGCTGAGGCCGGGTGTTGCCAAGAGGATTTGACCTCCTCCAGGAAGTCCGGGAACGCCGGAAAGGACTGAGGGGGTTGAAGTCTACGCTGGTCTGAAAACATACCTGCGCTGCTCAGAACTTGCCTTCCAGGGTACCTGGAGGAAGTTGGCAGCCCTCTCCATCAGCGCCCGAACCGAGCTCAAGGCCGCTGAAATCTGGAGAGTGGGGAGGGGAGGCCTGGGATTCCGAGACCGACGATGGCTCTCCTAGGGAGGCTGTAGGGTGCTCGGTGAGTCCTCGAGGCACCAAGGGTGTCGAAGCACCAGGGTACCGAGGCTATGGAGCACCAGGGGCCCGAGAGTCTCAAGGGTACTGGGGCGCAAGGCTACAAAGACCTTGAAGCGTTGAAGCGCTGAGACATATAGTCCTCGAGGTGCCGAGGGTGCCGAGGCACCGAGGCCACCAAGGGCGCAATGTGCAGAGCTCAAGAAACCTCGAGGCGTCAAAGCGCCTAGGGGTGGAGTCCTCGAGGCACCGACGGTGTCAAAGCATTGAGGTACCAAGGCTCTGGGGCAGCATGCCACCAACGGCTCCACTGCATAGGCTTGAAAAACATTGAGGTGTTGAAAAATTGAAGCACCGAGACATGTAGCTCTCGAGGCACCGAGGATGCAGATGCACCGAGGCTCTGGGGTAGCATGGCACCAAGGGCGGCTCTGCACAGGGCTCGAAAGGCCTCGAGGTGTCGAAGCACCGAGGCACCAAGGACCCCAGGGAACTGCGGGCGGTCGAAGCACTAAGCACCAATATACAGTGTATATATATATAGTGCTGTGAAAAAGTATTTGCCCCGTCTGATTTTCTGCATTTTTGCATATTTTTGACATTGAATATTATCAGATCTTCAACCAAAACCTAATATTAGATAAAAGGGACCCTGAGGTGAACAAATAACACAAAATTTTGATGCATTTTTCATTTATTTATTAAAGAAAGTTATGCAAAACCCAATGCCCCCGTGTGAAAAAGTAATTGCCCCCTTAGACTCAATAACTGGTTACGCCACCTTTAGCAGCAATAACTGCAACCAAACGCTTCCTGTAGTTATTGATTAGTCCCTCACAGTGCCGTGGAGGAATTTTGGCCCACTCCTCCATGCAGAACTGCTTCAACTCAGTGACATTTGTGGGTTTTCTAGCATTAACTGCTCGTTTCAGGTCCTGCCACATCTCAATGGGTTTTAGGTCTGGACTTTGACTAGGCCATTCCAAAACTTTAAATTTCTTGTTCTTCAACCATTCTGATGTAGACTTGCTTGTATGTTTTGGATCATTGTCTTGCTGCATGACCCAGCTGCGTTTCAGCTTCAGCTCACGGACAGATGGCCTGACATTCTCCTGTAGAATTCTGTGATACAGAGCAGAATTCATGGTTCCTTCAGTGATGGCAAGGCGTCCAGGTCCTGATGTAGCAAAGCATTCCCAAACCATGACACCAGGTGCTTTTTGGCAAACTTGAGACGAGCATTCATATTCTTCTTAGTGAGCAATGGTTTTTGCCTTGCTACTCTGCCATGAATCCCATTTTTGCCCAGTGTTTTTCTGATGGTGGAGTCATGAACACTGACCTTAGCCGAGGCAAGAGAGGCCTGCAGATCCCTGGATGTTGTTCTAGGGTTCTTTGTGACTTCCTGGACAATTTTACGCCTTGCTCTTGGAGAGATTTTGGCAGCACGGCCACTCCTGGGAAGATTCACTACTGTCCCAAACGTTCTCCATTTGGACAATATGGCTCCGACTGGTTCGGTGGAGCCCCAGAGCCTTAGAAATGGCTTTGTTTTGTTTTCCAGACTGATAGGCATCAACAACTTTTTTCCGGAAGTCTTCAGGAATTTCTTTTGTTCGTGGCATGATGTGCCTCTAGAACCTGTATGCTGACAACTTCACTCTGATGGTAAGGGCTAAAGTTAGTCAGATTTATATTGGGCAGGGCTGGCCCAAATCAGGTCTGGTTGTTAACCAAAGTACTCAAACAGCTAACCCTAATTATCCCTTTAATTGGGTTGAGTTAACTAGGGGGGGCAATAACTTTTTCACACCTGAAGATTGCATGTTTGATTATCTTGCACACCAAACAAATGAAAGAAGCACCAAACTTTAGTGTCATTTTTTCTCTCAGACTCCCTCTATATACTACTACAACCCACAAAAAAATCTGACCAAATACAATGTGGAAAATGCGCAAAAATGCAGAAAATAGGACAGGGGGCAAATACTTTTTCACGGCACTGTGTATATATATATATATATATATATATATATATATATATATATATATATATATATATATATATATATATTAGACACACACACACACCACTACAACTTCGCATATCCAACCTCCTGTGGACTGGGGTATAGGCAGATATGTGAAAAAGTCAGATTTCCGAACATCTTTAGAAAAAGCATTTACATATCCATAAATAGGTTAGTGAACAAAAACAACACACAAACTGCTTTAAAACATGAGGAAATGTTTTGCTTTAAAAGTAAGCAAACGTAAATTAGATTAATTAGGGTGCAAATACACAGTGTTGCTATGCGGTTTGCTATAAGCTATCTCCTCACAAAGCTTTTTTTTTCTTTTTTTTTAAAATACAAAACAAAAACAGTAAATGTACAATAACCTGCAACTGGTGGCTTCTTTCTTAACTCTAGAAGTCCCTGCCTCCCTGGTTCTGCATTCTTAATATCTGTCACGGTACTTTGCACTCTTTCTTGATATTGCCAACAGCCGATAAGCAGCTCGGTTTGAATATTGCATCGGCTATTTTAAACAAACAGCCGGTAAGCATTGCGTTTATGAAGCTTGCTTTGTTCAAATGCATTTAAAAGCTACAACACGCTGCCAATATCTGTAAGCCTGCGTTCCATCAGATATAAGCACATTGCACAAAGAAAAAAGCTTTCTCGACTGGTGTATTGAAACGTCACTGCTACGACGCAGCTGACTCACACACGCACACCACCCGCCTCTCAAAGGGGAACGCACCAAAAGGCTGATTGCTATAATGCTTTCTTTCTGTTTCCATCGCGGAAGCTGCATTTGCTGCCAATGCCATTACTCTCGTAGCCTACTTTTAAATATTTCTTTATTTATTTTTTTCTTTATTTATTTATTTAGCGAGGCGGTTAATTGAGCAGGGCGGTTATGCGAAGTTCCACTGTGTGCGTGTGTGTGTGTATATATATATATATATATATTTTAAATTACAGCGCACATCTTAACCTAGGCTATACGTATAACGGGTGGGTACTTTGGGCTTTATTGCCTATTTTGCTTGGATCGCCAATAATACTTCCACCAAATCAGAGGATTGCATACAGTACTCATAGTAATCCCGCCCTCTTTCATACTGGTGTTCATAACATGTTGAAGTGCTGGACAAGAGAAATAACGTGTCAGAATGACAGTGATGAAGCCAATTTGCTACAAAACATTAAAAAGTGGACCAGGCATTTCCATCAGTGGATTTAAAAAATGTGCAATTTATGACTCCCAGAGCCACTGTAAACCGCGCTGCTCCTGTAATAGGACTGCTCTTTATGTTAAGCATTTTTATGTGTGTTTATTATTTTATTTATTACAAGGGTTTAATTAAGTAACAGCCCAAATTGTGTGTGTCCGACTTGTTAAAAGTCTGTAACAAAATGGCTGATTGTTATTGTCGATACGACTATTAATGCAGGCATCGGGCAGGTATCGCACAGTCCAGAAACAAAACAAAACAAAACGTTAAAACGTTTTGCACCGTATAAAACTGAGCTGATTTTGCCAGTGCAAAAATCTTTATAAGAACGATAAATAGTACTGTAACTGATTAGGTGGTCGTCTTTGTTGCTCTCCAAGATGCTGCAATTACATTGTAGATGCTATAACGAGTTACTGTAAATTAGATACTGTAAAACAAATAAGTAAAACATTTATTCAAATTTTTTTGGAATTAAAAGTATAAATGCAAATCTGTGACTTTCTGTGAAAAAAATCCCAACGTTGCAAATCCGCCGAATTTAATACCAGCCACAATTTCCCATCTTACAGTATATATAGGGCTTCTGATTTTCGGTTTTAACTGATAAAACCCGATAAAACACCCCCGATACAAAATAAAATGAAATCGGTGGATAGCCAATAAACACCAGAAAACACCGGAAAAACTAGGGAAATGGTTAACCAATTCACGTTGACTTTACCCTTTCCCATTAACAAATAAAACCTGCTAAAAAATAATAATAAATACATTTCCCAGTGCTGCTGGGCAATATCCCACCTTCCTGACTTGTATCTATCATTGATTTGTTCTGAATACTTTAAACCCACCCCAACTACTGAGTGACAGCACATTCCTACATTTCTATTGGAGACTCTGCTTGCGAGATTTAAAACAAGATTATAATCAGGAATGGAGGCTTGTTAGTGTGATTTAAAGCTGTATTACAGTTAAGATACGGAGGATTTAAAACAGAACTGTGGCGAAATGTAAAAAAATCCCTACACACAAAAACCCCCAGAAGAATGTGCATGTGAACATAGGGATTTCGTTGTGGAAGACAGCAAAGGAAAGAAGGTACAACTTAAAGGCCTTTGCACACTGTATCCGTTCCGTCATTTAATCCGTCAACCGTTAATCCATTGCACACTAGATGTGTTAATATCATACTTCAGAGGCTTTGTAGTGAATATACCAAGTAAAAAAATAAACACAATTCTGTTAATTCTTACATAACTTTGAACACCACAAATGTTAAATGTAGTATAAATGCTGATAGAAGACGTTTGCTAAACATCTGCCCCTCTTTTTTGACTGTTCAGCCCTGACCACTCTTGCCCTGTCACGCTTCTTTCTTTGATATGTGTCTCCAGGTTAGGCCATTGCTTCTTTACTTCCTCAACTACAATGGAAGTAAAAAGTATATGCTTTTAATAACCTGTACTGCACAAAATCCATGTTTTCATGTTTTATAATACATATCATTCACGCCCAAGTGCACAGCAATGTCTTTCCATGTTTTTATTTTTTTTTATTTTTTTTACAAAGTCTTTGTAAATCTTTGTTGGATTAATCATAAAGTATTTTTGTTTGGTGGAACACACAATTAGATTTTCCATTTTGTTCAGGAAACTGCAAGAATCCACGTGTCTTCCCAGTCGTTCATTGGTCAAAACGAAAAATACAATTAATAAAAAAACAAAAAACAGAAGCCCTAGGTATATATTAACTTAAAACAAATCTTTATGCTGACACCTCCAAGCGTGTCAAAGTGTGTAGATGCCGCTGTGCCTTTTAAGCTTGCATATTTTTGGATGAAGTCCGCTGCCATCTGGTAATGTATGTTGTTTATCAGCTTACTATGTAGTAAGCGTTGATCACAATCGGTAAACTGCAGTGTTACGTTTGCTCTTATTACGATGGATCCGTGGCTGGTTCATGCAAAAAACAAACAAAAAAAACAGCAGTGACATACAGAGAAGCCGCAGGAATGTTGTTTTTTTTCCATGTAAATATGTGAGCGTGTGCGTGTGCGTGTGCGTGTGCGTGTGTGTTGGAGGGGGGCGTCAAGTATCACAGACAAGAGGAAGGGGGTCGTGGCCCAAAAACTTTGAGAACCACTGTATTATAGGCTACACATCATTTTTTTGGTAAACTACATTACTAATGCTAACTAAGATATATATATAAAAAACATAAACATAAATAATGCACTTTTCCCTAAATTACTAAAAATATTTAATGAAACAACAACAAAAAAACATCTCTCAAAAAGGAAGCATATTTTACATTATTCCAATATTTTTTTTTTTTTTTTTTTTTTTAAAAACCGTGCGTGTGTCTAAGATATTCTCTTTCCAACCAACCAGACAGTGATGCCTTCCTTCTAAGGGTACTGGCTCAGCAAAGAACTACCAGACACAAATTACACAATTGTCTCAAATAAACATTAGAAAATGCAGCATATAAAAAGTTTATTACACAGACTTTTATAGCATATATTTATGAGTAAAAATAATATGCACAGAACAAAACATTAGATAGTTGAACAGAACTAACTTGTACTTGTTATTCGGAGTCTGAGCTCCACCCCTCTCCTGCTTCAGCACAGCTGCACTGGAAGGCAAGGCAGACGGGCCCGCTTCATCCTGCCGCAGAGACTTCAGCAGTCGGTCAGGGGATTGTGCACAATACTCATTAAGTGTTTTCCTCTTGTGCCCCATTTTAAAGTCAAACTAGTAACTGTCACATATATAGCAAAAGCTTACCTACGCCTTAACCCGCTAATTTCAAAGTAGGTGCTTTGAATGACAGTCGCTGTAGCTGGCAAATGAAAGTGCAGTGTCTGTGTAGGTCTTGATGATTGACAGTCATTTAAATGAATGAAGGCATTCTAGCACTGCTTCAGTCAACGAAATCTGTCGGAACAGGATGAAATGAATGACACTGAAACTACAGTAACCTACTAAGGGACCACTGATGCCTCTTTTCCACTGTACAACCGCACCGCGCCAGGGACGTACCGAGCCCTCACAGTGCGGTTAAGGGGTGCCTGGGTTGTTTTTTCACTGCACAGCCGAGCCATGCTACTGACGTCACGCGCAATGAAAGACAGTTGTTAATAAATATTGTTATTAATTAACTCAGTTTGCCAAAAGATGCGCAAGCAAATGGTGTTCAAAAATTAATAGAACAGTACAGCTGTATCTTGTATCGCTATATTTTGTAAATACATTTAGGAATGTCTCTATAATCCACAAATGTTACTGATTATAACAACTTACTATAGTTCAATTAGTTCTGTTATGGAGGGAAAAAAGGTGGTTTTAAATATATGATTTGCCAAAGATATCCTATTTAAGGATAGTAGTTGTTTTTTCTAGTTATTTTTTGTTTGGGTGCTTAAATAAAAGCAGCTGCATGAGCACAGTAAGAGACGTAGCTGTACACACGGTAGAGCTGTACAGTGTTTTGTTTGAATATATTTTTGTAAATTAGTTTAGAATTGTTTTATTTTCACTTTTTCTTTGTATTAATATAATAAAAGTCAAGGATGAGAAATTTGGTAGAATTGTGTGTTTTTGAGCGTATAAACTTTCTCATTTCTGAAGCACAACTCCAGATCTTCCTGAACACTTCTATCTGCCCACAGAGAAGCTAGAGCCTGCACTTCCTCAGCATCCCAAGGCTGTACTTTTCTCTCATCACACTCGCTGCCCGCCATGTTTGTTGTTTTTCTTTCTGGAATGTATTGAATAATGCAACGTAATGACGGAAATCCTTAGCCCCTGACTCGGCTTGGCTCGCAGCCGGATTCAGATGTCTTGTGAGTTTCACGGTGTGGTTCTCGCTCAGCTCGACAAATAGCCAGTGGAGAACCACCCATACCCGTACCGTACCGAGCGCTCACGGGTCGGATGTGCCACTGGAGAAGGGGAATGAGATGACTGACAGCGACTCCTAGCCATTCAGAGCGGAAACGGAGACGGGACAGACAGCAAGTATGATAACTACACAAACTAGAGATGATTTCTAAATTATTATTTTTGGTAAGAAAATAAAAATATGTACATTTATTTCAGTTGAACTCTTTGGGGGAATTTTTGGGGAATTCGACGTTTAACAATTAAAATCAAAAGTAGCAAGCCTAGCTATAACTGAACTACGTAATAACCCCACAGAGGCTAACCATTTATATTTATAAGCTTTTTCTAGCTTTTCAGTTTTCACACAATCACTTTAAAAAGTATGGCCTAATTGAAATATACACCTTGTAGTAGGGAAACCCGATTTGTCAGAAGCTACATTACAACGATCCTTCTGTGCATAAGATTTCTGTATTTACTAGTGAGTTGCTAATGCCATATTGTTAATTCTTAATAGAGTATATGGTCACGCTTTATTTTAAGGGCCGTTTTTTTAGTTATTAACTGTTAACAAACATTGTTAATTTTTAGCTAAGGGTTAGGGTTAATAAAAACCTGATTTAATTTGCTAAACATTACTACAGTAACAATTTGAACCGATTTCAAGCATATTATCGACTGGGTATTGCTCATCCATATGGCTCTGGTGTTTGATTGATCATCCAAAGGGCTCTGGTGTTTGATTGATCATCCATAGGGCTCTGGTGTTTGCAGTTTTAGCTGGCCTATTATATATATTACTAACTAACAGTTAACAGAAAATACATAATGTACATTAACATGTTTATTAGCTGTTTGTTAACTTAAAATAAAGCGTGACCGAGTATATATTTTTACAATTAATAAATACTTACAGGGAATACAAGTTAAATGTCTGTGCTTTCATCTAAAATCAAAGTATAGGACCTCGTCTCTCACAAAGCACTCTTGCAGAGTCTCGCAATTGACGCTTACCCTGCAGATTGCGTTCATGCGGACTCGGAGCTTACTTCAATTCCAGGCTGATCTACGCGGCTGGTAGATTCACTGTCGCCCGGGCGAGCTCTGCACGATCGGGGCGTGCATTTGTACAGAGGCAAGCAGCTGCAAGACTGATGTGCATATGCTTGTTAACACTTTGCAAGAATGCTCTCAAAATGATACATTTACCTCGAGATGCTGGAGTCTTGATTGAGGTCGATATTTATGATAATAACTTGCGAAAGTTAGTAAATTGAGTGCGAAGGCTGTTGCCAGTTACTGTGAAAAGTGCGCGCATTGTAGCCTTAGAGGGAACGCTGCTCAGCACTACCAGACAGTAATGCCCTCTAATCAGGGTACTGGTCAAGTCCTTCATTTATCATCTGAGCAAGCAGACAAAGGCAAATGTCTTAACCTTTCACAGCCGGTACCACAATGAAGGGAATTTGCTGAAATTGTTCCAGAAAGAATAAGCCTGATTATGGCTTCCAAGACAGATGGTCCAAACAATTAAACAAAATGGTACAGGAACAGTTATTTTACATTACATGAATCACAGAGGAAGCTCCCCGCCATAAAAAGACAGGGTGACAGATTATAATAGCTGTAAAACAATTTAGCTATGCCTGAATCATCAATAAATCATTCCTAATTACCATCATGGAACACCCTGGTGTATAATACGATACAGTAGCTTTTACATTAAGGCATGCTTCTTCAGTTGCAACTACTGTTATGGGACAATAAATTCTGAGAACTAGTGAGCTCACACAGCATTACGTCGAAGACGACACAGAAAATACAGGACAACAAAACATGCATTAAAACGGTAAGTTTGCAGATATAAGGGTTTCTTATGTGAAGAGTTGGTTGTTGTGTTTTTTGTTTTCATTTCCCTTACAATTCCATGGTATTTCCAATCATTCGCAGTGGTTCTGGGTTAGGGTGTTGACATACTGAGTTATAATTTTTCTCTGTCTCTACCTGACTGTTAGCTTGCTTTGAGCTTCAGAGTCGACACTGAATCCACTTCCTCATTCCGTTCAAATCAGGTGACAGTGTGACTGTTCAACCATGCCAGTCCCTATACATATACATATAGACACAGAGAGCAGGTGACAGTGTGACTGTTCAACCATGCCAGTCCCTATACATATACATATAGACACAGAGAGCAGGTGACAGTGTGACTGTTCAACCATGCCAGCCCCTACTCTACATATACATATAGACACAGAGAGCAGGTGACAGTGTGACTGATCAACCATGCCAGCCCCTACTCTACATATACATATAGACACAGAGAGCAGGTGACAGTGTGACTGTTTAACAATGCCAGCCCTACTATACATATAGACACAGAGAGCAGGTGACAGTGTGACTGTTCAACCATGCCAGCCCCTACTCTACATATAGACACTGAGAGCAGGAGACAGTGTGACTGATTAACCATGCCAGCCCCTACTCTACATATACATATAGACAGAGAGAGCAGGTGACAGTGTGACTGATCAACCATGCCAGCGCCTACTCTACATATACATATAGACAGAGAGAGCAGGTGACAGTGTGACTGATCAACCATGCCAGCGCCTACTCTACATATACATATAGACACAGAGAGCAGGTGACAGTGTGACTGTTTAACGATGCCAGCCCCTACTCTACATATAGACACTGAGAGCAGGTGACAGTGTGACTGATCAACCATGCCAGCCCCTACTCTACATATAGACACAGAGAGCAGGTGACAGTGTGACTGATCAACCATGCCAGCCCCTACTCTACATATACATATAGACACAGAGAGCAGGTGACAGTGCGACTGTTCAACCATGCCAGCCCTACTCTACATATAGACACAGAGAGCAGGTGGGGCTGCAGAGTTGAACGGCTACATCGTCACATGATTTGAATGGAATGAGGAAGGGTGTTGGTCCCATTGTTTCTCCAGACAAGCTCAGAACCACTCAGAATACCTTATTGAAGAGGTAGAAGGTGCAATATATACTTCAAACTGTGCAATTACCTTTAACCTGCAAAACAAACATCTTCTTCATTTACAATACCATAAAGAAAGGAATGTGATCTACCTAAAGCAAGCAGCTTTTATCTTGCACTCCTTCTTATAGAATCAACAAGCCTCCTTCACTTATAATGATTCACCCTGAACTTGCTGGCCTTACCTACAGTTCCACAGAACTCATCTCTGTGTGCAGGGAGAAAGGTCATTCAAATACTACTTCAGTCGATAGTTAATGGTCCTTTCTACAGCAGGCTGTACATTTTTTTCAGGATTTTGTATGGTTTTACATACCAATGCATTGCTTAAATGTTTTGACAAAAAAGCATTAACAATCTTTCACACCCGACACAAAATACCAAGCAAGGTAGATGTGAACCGCAATGCTACTGATAATAAGAGTCAATGCAGGACTTACCAATCCCATTCGCCTGGTCTTCTTCTAAGATGTGATCTGCGTAGAAGCCTAGAAAAAAGAAATAACCATTCATTGTCTTGATTTGCACTATTTGTTTGTAAAGCGGAAACCAAATTGCTAATGTAGTAACTATGTTTTATCATGAAAAGACAGAGTTGCTAAAATCATTTCGATCACTACAATATTGTAATGCTTAGTAAATAATGATGCAGTGATACACTATGAAAAACATTACATTTAATGGCTAAGAGAACACCCCTCGGGAAGCAAACAAAGTGTTCTCCAAGATGGAGTTGACCACCAGACACAATATGAATCAATAAATAAATTCATATTTATTACTTGTCATGACGCACATGCATCAACATGAAATGAATAGAATAAGAAAAAAGCAATAGGCAAGTGTATGTTAATAAACTATAATAATAAAGTAACAGACAAACTAACATTAATAAACTAACTGTCAAACTAAATTAACACAGCAGCCCTACACACGTTAAAAAAAAAAAATGGAGCAGCAGCTCTAGATTAATTATGAATACCTGTACAGGAGCAATATTTAAGACATGTACAAAATTATTTAACAAAATTGTGAAGCAACTCACCAGAACGCAAAACATTAAATTGCTCGGCAACTTGTGTCTGATTCAGGTTTTTTCAGGAGCTTGTACAATTTCCAACTTTGTTGCAAGAGAAACAGTGGCGTGTTTCACCGTTTGTTTACATGCCACTTTGTAGCGATGAGGTGCACTCGTGAAAATCAGAATACACAACGAGGCATGATATGACGGCGGTTCTGGAAAGATTGAATAAGCCAATCAGAATGCCTCAAAACACTCTTGCGATGACAAGTCACAAAAAAGATTGAATAAACCATTTGAATTTAAGTTTGCTGATGATGAGTTATCAGGTTACAAAACATTACGTTAATTATCATAACCCTGGTTACATGAAATGTCCTTCCTTTTCAAGTACAAAATATAACCATTACCGCAGGGTAAGTGTGCCAAAGCTACCGCAAGACAAGATTGCAGAACGACTGCAATGCTACAAGGCTAAGCCGAGAGGCTGCGAAAAAACTGAGGGAGAAACTCACCTCTATGCCTGTGTTGTAAGGGTTGACTGGGAAGCCGCCCTTAACACTCTAGTTCCAAAGCCAGGGCTTTGAGGATCTACGACATTCAGTCTGTAGAACCTGGTAAAGGTATGGGGAACAGCCCACACCGCTGCATTGCAAATGTCCTTGACAGATACACCCTAGAATAAAGCCCACGAAGCTGCAATGTCCCTGGTGGAATGGGCAGTGAGCTTTTCTGGAGGGGGCAAGTTGGCCAGCAGGCAGTCCTGTGTCTGCTATCCATTTGGACAGCCTCTACTTAGACAGGGCTTGACCATGAGATTTAGTCCCGTTGTTCGGACTGCCTCCAACGTTTCGTCCTGTCAACGAAGTACACCAGGGCCTGCACTGGGCAGAGCGTATGGAGCTGCCGCTCTCTGTCAGACTGGAAAGGAGGAGGATGGAAATCCTCCAATTCCAGACTGGTTGACATGGAACGCCGAGATTGTCTTTGGCTAAAAGGCAGGATTGGTACGTCACGTAACCTTTGTAAAAATTAAGCAGGCTTTTGCAATGGAGAATGCCTGCCTCTCACTCATCGGCTTTGCAGAGGAGATAGCGAACAAGAAAGCCACTATGGAGGCTTCATGAGTGCCTGAAGAACCGTTTAGCCTCAAGGTAGGAACAATATCCTTCATAGGTGGCCAAAGCCACCGAACCCCAAGAAGAAGTGAGCTCCTGGGGAGCCCGAGTCAATTTTGACATGACAAGCTGAAATAGCTGCCAAATAGACCTTAAATGTAGAAGGGGATTTCCTCTCGTCAAACAGGTCCTGCAAGAATTGCAGTATAACTGCCATGGGACAGGTAGTGGGGTCAAACCCACGAGGCAGGCACCACATCTGAACGATGTCCCGCTTGTACCTGTACTGGGAATGTGTGGATGCTGCACTGGCATTTTGTAGGGTGTCAATAACCCTATTTGACAAGCTTGATGGGTCAAGATGCCATAAAAAGTCCCCCGTGCCTGACTGAGCAGGTCGCAGCGCTTGGCCAGTCTGCACGGCTGGCCGCTCAGGAGCTGCATCAAGTTGAAAACCAGAGTCTCCTGGGCCAATAAGCATGTGACTGTAAAAGATGCATCTCCCACCAAATCATGATGAACTGTATAATGAAATGGTGTCTGCTATTACAGTTGTGAATAGCTCACATTTCTGTGCACTTATTTCAGATATACCTTGTTGACAGTCAAGTCTGTTTATATACCCGAAGGGAGTTTTAACGTAGGTATCAAACAATGTTCTTCCAACCTGCTTTCATGTCACTGTATTATTTGCAGCAGTGGGGTTCTCAGTTACATATTCAAGCTAAGTTATGGCTTGTGAAGCAACAACAGAAATTTAAAAAGGTGCCTTTTCTTTACAAATATTTTATATAGACACCATTTTTGTAATCCAGTCTGAAAAAATGGGGTTGACAAACTACCTTTCCTAAAATTACTTATTACGTGTCAAACTGATTAGTATCTCATTATCCAAAACTATTAAACACGCAATCGTAGGATATGTAGAAATTCTACAAGTAAAATCTGTTGACAAAACAGTCATCTTTTACAAAGAGTGTGATAAAGACTTCGTCAAATTGTTCGTCAAAGATTTAAAAAAATATTTCTGAATAGCATTTCACTACACTAATGATATTTCACCTTTGACTCTAATCTATCTTAAAAAAAGAACACATTTAATTTGACATAAATAAAATATAGATTTTTTTAAAACCACCTAAATCTTTTCAAACAATGCAAACAAATGAAATGATGCTTTGAACGGATGCCCATGGCTGACCTGCACTGATCCACTGCAGTTCTCAGTATCATGCGCACGCTTCTCTGCTTATCTGACCATTGTTCCTGCTGCACTCCTTCTGCCTTCTATTGTCTAAGTTCAGAGCAGGCTACTGAGAAGCAAAGTGGCTGAGCGAGAGGCGAGGGGGGGGGGGGAATCTAGCCCCCCAGATTAAGCTGCCCCCGCCCTCCGTTTGCATATTGTCTCACTGCGTGCTGTGCAAGCTCAAATGTGCTGGCACTAAAATAAAGTCACCAGGCTGAACCTGCCTAATGCTGTTATCCGGAGTTGGAGGTTAGCATCCATTGTCTTCTCGGGCTTTTGTTTTATTAAAGCTAGCCTACAAGCCTGCTTAAAAAAAAATGTTTCAGTACATTTTTTTTTTTTTTTTCAAATGGCCTAAAACTATAATCAGACGCTGAGCAAAATAATCTGTTGTACAATGACATTCAAAATGCGTGTAGAAAAGGAGAAGCCATACTAATGGGGGATTTCAACTTCCCCCGTATAAAATGGGAGAACCCGGTGGGGAGCACAACGGACGAAATTGAAATGGTGGAAATGACAAATGACTGCTTCCTAATGCAATTTGTCAAGGCACAGACTAGAGGGGAGGCATGCCATGATTTAGTCTTTTCAAATAATAAAGACAGAATAACTAAAACAGGTCAGAGAACCATTGACAAACTCAGATCACAACATGGTCTCATTTGAAGTGCTTTTTTAAAACCACAAAAGTAACGACTACAGCTAAGGTTTACAATTTTAAAAAGGCAAACTATGAAGGTATGAAACACACTAAAAGAAGTAGATTGGAATAAAATACATCCACTGAGAAAGGATGGCTATTTTTCAAAAATGTAGTACTAGAGGCGAAATACAATTACATCCCTAAAGTAGACAAATCAAAATCTAAAACAAAATGGCTAAAATGGTTTAATAGATCAATTTAAAAAAAAAAATCCAGAGAAAAAAGGCACTTTATAGAGCATTTAAAAGGGACAAGACTTTTAGGTTTTTTTTATTTTTAATTACTTTTTGAATATTTCTATAATTGTTCTTTCACGTTGAAATTGTAGATGATGTTGTGTGGATCAGTGAAACAAACTCCTACTTTAATGCATTTTGAATTGTATTTTTTAGGCAGTAGAATGTGAAAAATGTTCAAGGGTGTGAAGACTTTAAGGCACTGTATGACATGGTTTATTTAGATTTCCAGAAAGGACTTTTGACAAAGTCCTGCATAAAAGATTAATTCTCAAACTGAACGCAGTAGGGATTCAAGGAAATGCATGCACATGGATTAGGGAGTGGTTAACATGTAGAAAACAGAAAGTACTGATTAGAGGAGAAACCTCAAAATGGAGCGAGGTAACCAGTGGAGTACCACAGGGATCAGTATTAGGTCCTCTGGTATTCCTAATCTACATTAATGATTTAGATTCTGGTATTGTAAGCAAACTTGTGACATTTGCAGATGACACAAATAGGAGTAGTGGCAAACAGCGTTGCAGCAGCAAAGGTCATTCAAAATGATCTAGACAGCATTCAGAACCGGGCAGACACATAGCAAATGACATTTAATAGAGAAAAGTGTAAGGTTCTGCACGCAGACAATACAAATTTTTTACACAGAGAATTGTGAGACTCTGGAATCAACTCCCCAGTAATAATGCTGAAGCGGACACCCTGGGATCCTTCAAGAAGTTGCTTGATGAGATTCTGGAATCAATAAGCTACTAACAACCAAACGGCCTCCTCTTGTTTGTAAACTTTCTTATGTTCTTATGTATTCATTGGTTTCCTTTGCATGATGTCTTTTTCATCCAATCATTTCTAAATGCTGTTATAGGAACCAATATGAACATCGTCTTTGTTACCCCCAATACATACCTATACACTGTGTATTTACTGTAGAAAAGGGACTGTATGGGAGAAATTCAATTCAATGTCTGTATAAATTGCAGAGTTTAGTTTATATTACCCAGCTGCTGGAAAACTGTTAACGCGCTGGGAGGCTGTAAAACAGTAACATATAAGATAGTATGGAGTATTACTCAAACTGTTAACGCGCTGGGAGGCTGTAAAACAGTAACATATAAGATAGTATGGAGTATTACTCAAACTGTTTTTGAAGCAGACTGCAGATGTACTGATGCAAACGTAATAAATCCTAAATGTTTTGGTTTTTTTTGGTATACTCTTCTGTATATATTGGATGTGAGAAACTGATTTAACAGAACTACTGCTACATATTTCAAAAACCTCCAAGAAATAACATAAAGCTAAATAAAATTCAATTTGAGAATCATTTTTTTGTTGTTGTTTTTCTTTTTTTACATGGAAAGTAAGCACTACATCCTACGAATTAACAATCAGCTCTTTTCAAATTTTAAGCTTTAATCAAAAATGTTTTCAATCCCATCATTCATCAGCTACAAAAAGAGTTTCTCCCTGCAAGAGGCAGGGACTCAAAGTGTGAGACAAATGAACCATTCTGCAGCAAAACTGCTCATTCACTCACTGTCATGTGTAACCTGTCTTTCATCCCTGTGCACAAAGACAAGCATTTTCAAACACAACATTTCTCTACTGTTACTCCTCTCAAAAGACCTGACATTGGTCATGTAGGTCAAATGTAACAGAACGGTTAGCACAATCATAAAAATGTGAAGACCGCAACGAGAAACCGACTGTACAAATCATATGAGTAGGTTTTATTACATAAAAAAGGACAAAAGTCTCATTTGTGTTACAAAACAGAGAAGTTCAATTCATTTCCTTAGTAGCTTCTAATTGTACGAAGTTATAACAGGTGTTCAGCCAATTTTCCCAGGGTTTAGGAACCATCTGAAGGCTGATACACCTACATTTTGCCTTTTAAAAATTGTATCATACAAGTCAAACTAGTTAACCTATTATACAATGTATTCTAATCCAGCTATTAGAATTACAGTATAGAAACTCAACACAGAATAAGCATTAGCTGAATCGTTAGTGTTTTGTTGAGGTTTATTTTAAATTTTACCTTAGAATTCAAGATTAGGTGTTTGAAGTTATGGGTGAATCACAGTCTATTCTGTTAGTATGGGAATCTAACAAAATGACTATTTGTAAAATTGTATAACATTACTGTGCAAGCCAAAAAAAAGGCTTGTTGATATCTAAAATAATTATTCTATTAAATATTTTATATATTGTAATTAAAAGACAGAAAAAATCAGAACAGACCGAAACAGTAATCTTAATGAATCTTAATAAACTAATTTGTAAATAACCGAGTAAGAAAGACATACAAAGGAAAAATACCTTTTCGTCTGGTAAAAGTGGAGCAATAAACATTACTAAAGCAAGCTGACGGACCAGTTCAGCATGTTTGCTATTCAGAGACTGCCGGTTATTCAGGACAAACTGATTCTCAGGATCCGCTCTGCCTCATTAGGGCTATGATAGTTTTATTATTCCAGAGCTCTATAAAGGATCAACTATCCTGCCCTAAACTCCTTTGCTCTTGTTACAAACTTGTTTCACTGTTCACAAAACCACTTTCACCTGAAGAACATGTGCACGTGTAGCTATAAAGTAGTATTATTATACTAAACTACACTATAACCCCTTCTGTCACTCTTTTTATATATTTTTAAACGTTTTAGGTGAACTCTAAAGGATACGAGAAGTTGCCTGGCCAAGACTTTGACATATATGCATTAAGTATAGCATGGAAAGGAAACTTAACATGGAACAATTATTCAAGCAGTGGCTGAGGAGAAGTGAACCACACTTAAAATGGTACAATTATACAAGCAGTGGCTGAGGAGAAGTGAACCACACTTAAAATGGTACAACTATACAAGCAGTGGCTGAGGAGAAGTGTACCACACTTAAAATGGTACAACTATACAAGCAGTGGCTGAGGAGCAGTGTACCACACTTAAAATGGTACAACTATACAAGCAGTGGCTGAGGAGCAGTGTACCACACTTAAAATGGTACAATTATACAAGCAGTGGCTGAGGAGCAGTGTACCACACTTAACATGGTACAACTATACAAGCAGTGGCTGAGGAGAAGTGAACCACACTGGCTTGGATGCTACTTGTGACAAAGAAGGCAAAGTTAGCCAAAAAAAAAAAATCATCATTTCCATTAATAGGGTTTTTCATGCCAAGTATACAAATATGAATACCTGACAAATCTGTAATTAAAAAAAAATCTGTACACCTGCAGGTTTTCTGTATATGGTGTTAAACATCAGGCATCTCAAAGTTTTTTCTTATAATTTTAACCTCATCTGATTCATTTAAAAAAAATAATAAAAACATTTAAAAAAAACACCTCTAAGACAAGTATAACCAGGACAAAAAAGTAGTTCATATATAATAAAATGATCCCCTGACTTACCCAACATTGCGGTTCTCTGAAAGCCCCTTCACAAATAATCCCTAAAGTTTAACCCATCTGGAAGAGGCAGGCACTGTGAGCCCTGTGTTCACCGCAGAGCCAGAGAGAGAGAGAGAGGGAGAGCAGTGACTTGTGTCATTGCTTCAGGGGATTCTCCTCCTCACACACACTCACTCGTTCAATTTTGGCAAATTGACTCCGACCATCAATTACTGCAGTTTCTGTACTGTCACTATCTAATCAGCAGGCCAGCTCCTCCCTGACATCTGCAGCTTTTCTGACCCGGCACACGCCAAACAACCTCCACCACTTGACCTCTACCACACACCGCTGAGCAGCAGCATATGCTCCACATCCAGGGGGCCCTCGTCAACCAGCTACCTGTAACAGCCTGTACTGCACTCATGCACCCTAATAAAGTGTGCCACGGAATACGAGAACTGTGTTGAATTGCTTCATGTTAATACTGCATCAAATCTTAACTGTGTTGAATTACTTCATGTTAATACTGCATCAAATCTTAACTGTGTTGAATTACTTCATGATAATACTGCATCAAATCTTAACTGTGTTGAATTACTTCATGTTAATACTGCATCAAATCTTAACTGTGTTGAATTACTTCATGTTAATACTGCATCAAATCTTAACTGTGTTGAATTACTTCATGTTAATACTGCATCAAATCTTAACTGTGTTGAATTACTTCATGTTAATACTGCATCAAATCTTAACTGTGTTGAATTACTTCATGTTAATACTGCATCAAATCTTAACTGTGTTGAATTACTTCATGTTAATACTGCATCAAATCTTAGGTGTTTGTTATGTTTACTGCCATAATTAAAATGAAATCAGACGGGCTCAGAAATCTGCAGCGATTGAAAACTGACACTGTTTTAACTACAGAAAACAAACAAGAAAAACAACTTTCTTTTAGGGGTTTTATCAGCTATCAGTTGAAACATTCTGCAACTAAACAGATATTTTAAAAACAAATATCATACTTGACTGTCTTTTTAATTCCAACTTTTGATAACAGCATGTGAGATGTGCTTAGTCTGAACGTCGTTCTTTCCCATATGATGGCTTTGAAAGGTTAGCGTTTTACTTTTTTTAGTATTGAAAATATCAGATCACAACAAAACAAAAAACAAATGTGAGTTTTAATTAGAATCAAATTTAAATGGCAGATTCTGACTTTTAATGTCAAATGACCAGAAAGTGGATCCTACATTTATATCAGCATGTGTTCCTCTTTTGATATTTTTATACCGATATAAATAACTAAAAGAACTGGTCTTAAATTTGAAGATAGTTGAGGTGCACAGAAACCCAAGTGAAATGCTGTAAATTCCAAGACCCGTTTGGTTTTCTCTAAAGCGGTGATCTCTAGTCCCGCGGAGCCCTTGATTAGCTGTTACCGCCCGGACCACCTGTGACTCTTCACCACTCGTGGTTTTTGCATGCTGGCCACTAAAGCCTATTGTATGGCAACAAAGAAATACAGCATCTATAACCTTTAACCTCCAACACCTGTGCAACCTTGGAGACATTTAACAAGCACAAATGCAATCCTTTTTTCTTTCAATTTTCATAAAGAAATGTCACATTCCATGGACATAGAGATTTCTGATTCTATGCGACTTTATTAGCTCGACCACTGAAATCGCAATCCCTCTATTAATAAGCAGCCCAAGAAATACAGAACGGAATGATGTATTACCCAGCACATCCATTTATTATTATTATTATTATTATTATTATTATTATTATTATTATTTTTATTACAGACATAGCCCATAAAAAGTAATTCAATATTGAATTATTACATTATATATCGAAATTATGTGATTTATATATTTTTGATCACTTTTATATATTTTAACTAAATATTATGGATTTCTGTAAAGAATTGATTCCATAAAGGTAAACCTGTCTTAGCCACAAATGCTAAAAGTCCAGTCCTTTTGAGGCTGTTTTTCATTTCATCAAATGTACTGGATAAACTATATATTTTCATATGAGAGATAATATGCAGCTAAAACTTTGTTGTATTTGTTTAAAACAGCTTGCTTATTTTTTTTTTCTTTCATAACCGAGTTAATGTTCATCAGTGTAATTAATATGCAAAAAAACGTACAGCAAGATGGGTGGTTACTGTACCACCATCTGCTAAAAATGCTTTGAGTATTTGATAAGGTAGCATCTGGTTACTTATTACACCAGCATTTGCATACAATAAACTTAAAATAAAACAAGAGTGTTCCTAGCAACCTTCAAAGAATGCAGCAAATAGCTTTACGGGTTAGGAAAAGATTAGGAAAACAAAATTGTACTTTGTGTGTATATTATCAGATTCACAGCCAACTCAACAAAACCATTGCTTTTTCTTGATTTGTACCACTGTGTGCTTTTCTCCTCTGTGTATTTGACATAAACTCACACCCCACATTTGCTTATATTTAAACTAAGGCTTTTAATAGACTATACATTTAAAATGCATACAATTTCAGTAATAAGCTAGGCTCGATTTAGTAGTCATATTTAGATTTGACTGATTTATTTAATTTCAAATGACTATTCTTTCCAGATAAAATATGATGTGGTTTACAATGTTTCAAGACACCATTAAAGATGAATCACTGCAAGATTCTCAGGAAACTAGACGTTTAGTAAAATGCTGGATGTTTACTTCACTCACCATTTAAATATTTAAGCTTTTACAGCCTTACATGAAACCTGAAATCAACAGTAACTCAACAGAAACTGGCAGTGTAACAATTGAGACTTCAAAAATTCAATTAATGTTGCTAAAATGTAGGAATGTAAGCAGTGCCAATTCAAAGAACAATATAATCATTACAAATACAAAAAGTAAAAAGGGCATTTTATCCAGGCCTATAAATATTATAATTCTGTAGTATCAGAAGATTGTTTTGATTTGTTCAGATGTGCGGCCTTCTCATTTCCAGCCGGCTAAATTGCCATCTACTTTCCAGCCGCCTAAAATAGTTACTTCAAAAGGAAAAACATATATATTTGACAGTGCTTGTATGTTCCAGTGAATAGTATTCAAAATATTTATTTCTTCCAGTAAAATAGCAGCAATTTCCACAAACGTATGTAAGTCGAGTAAAAGTTTCGAGCTTACAAGCGATGTTGGTGATGAAGGCCGAACTGTACAATCATATTCTGTACCCGAGTCAGTAACCGTACAGCAGTTATGAAATTCTTAACTTATTTAAAAAACAAACAAACAACGTTTGTTTCCATGTATGAAATACAGTGAGTATATGTTACAGCATCGTAAAATGTACAATTAATTCAGGAAACGATATTCGCATTGCGCTATTAATGAATATGACTGTTGATTATTTTATTTTGATGTGCTTTGTTTTGTTGATTCAGTCTGTATTAAATGAAAAATATCACTATATGAGTATGAGCTCCAAGATGTACCGGTCAGATCTTTTGCTGCATAATCAGTTGATGTAAAACTGTCATCAAGTAATATTATTGACAGTTTACAAACAAAATGCAGATAAAAAGTACACCTACACACACAAAAAAAGAAACCAAAACACACACAAACACATACTGTGATTGTCTATCTATGTTTAAATAGACACAGTACTTAAGATGACTAAAGACAAAGGTTTGTTATTTTCAGAAGGACTATCTAAATTCCCTTTAAGAAGTTCAAGTCAAATGGAAATGTATGTACAGTACGCATCTCTTCTTCCTCCTCCTCTTCTGTTGACGTCACACTTTCCATGTCTTCCCAAAACATATTTTCTTTGTATATTAGGCAAGAGCAACAGTCGGGGGACGGGTACTTTCGCGGGTACTTTTTTTTTTTACCCAGGAAAGTGAATTGTCGCTTGCGTATAGACGCACTGGTGTGGCTGCACTGTCTACTGTGCATCAAAAAAAAAAAAAAAAAAGGAAATCAACGAGAAGTGTTGGTGTGTCCAGGCCTTTAGGATGCTAGAAGGCATGGTGCAAACATACATACACAGTATACAAATGTAGGCATTAATGAATGGGTTAACTCTGCGTTTGCTTTCACTTTGAAACGTTGTACACCTACGCACTCACCAGCTGTATAGTTGGATCATCGATCTGAGTGCCTCTTGAGGCGACACATTCTGGCAAAATTGAGCTACAACAGTATTACATATTGAAAGTCTTAAATAGAGTGTATATAATCTACATTAATTAACTTGTACCCTTGTACAGAGTACTGCATAAACATTCATGTGATTTCTGCACTAAGTGGTCGTACTTTAATACAAATTAAAGCTCCAGATTTCCTATAGTACCTCATGCTAATCTCCTAAATAAGTGGTATGTCAGTTTGTGCTAATCTGTATTAATAAAATCACTAAGAAATATCCAAACCCATTTGTGTATGTAATGGGTACACCAAAGTGATTTTCTATTTCAACATTACTCTTTTCTATTTGAAGTAGTTTCCATGTTTTTCCATTTCATATGACTATAACTTGATATTTATGTACAGGACTTATACTTTCAAGCTACATTGTTCAAGTAAATGCCAATACATTATTTATTGTTATTTGTGTCTGAAAACTGTCAAATCAAGTGTTTGAAATGGCAGTTCTCGCAAGCACATTTTTATTTATTAATGCACTTGCGCATTCTCGGACTCGGTAGTTAATGAGAAACGGCATCATGGGAAAGTATGTATACTCAGAATCTTGGAAGACTACAAATAAATGGAAGGACTGGTTGGTTCCATGAATATTTTTAGAAAGTTAAAATGTGTCTTGTTTTTGGGTTTTTTTTGTATAAAATGCAAAAGAAAAAATGGAATACATGAAAAAATAGAAAACAACACACAGCTTCTGGCTTACCTTTTCTGTATTCAAATTTACTACCAATTAATATCGTCTTTAATTTAGAGATTGCTTCACGTTTTTCTGTTCTGTCTCACTTGGTATTATGGTATCTATATAGTGTGACTGTGTTTTTGTGCCTGAAATATGATTTCTCTGTTTCATTTGTGTCTGTTTCGGTCTTTCCTTCACCACTTTTTGTGTGTAATAAATTATTGCAAAACCAAAACAGAGTTTGCTAAAATATGTGGACTTTGAAATGTACTGTGTGTGCCAAGTTTGTGGTTTTAAAATTGTAATATAAATTATTTTGTAATTACTTTTCATAAGTAACTTTTACTTGCTCTTTAAATCTCAATGCCTAAAATCATAAAAAATGAAAAAAGTTATAGACTTCTTTTGAATTGTGGGTCACTATTAAGGCACATACCTAGGCCCAGGATATGCAGTTTTAGACCCTTGCAAAACCCTGAAATTGGTTTTCGGTGGGGGCATTGCCTCCTGCACCCGCGCTGGGGGAGGACCCCCATACCCCCCTGCACCTGCGCTGGGGGAGGACCCCCATACCCCCCTGCACCTGCGCTGGGGGAGGACCCCCATACCCCCCTGCACCCGCGCTGGGGGAGGACCCCCATACCCCCCTGCACCTGCGCTGGGGGAGGACCCCCATACCCCCTGCACCCGCGCTGGGGGAGGACCCCCATACCCCCTGCACCTGCGCTGGGGGAGGACCCCCATACCCCCCTGCACCCGCGCTGGGGGAGGACCCCCATACCCCCCTGCACCCGCACTGGGGGAGGACCCCCATACCCCCTGCACCTGCGCTGGGGGAGGACCCCCATACCCCCCTTGCCTTCTACTTAGGATTTTTAGCCTCCTATTTAAAACGAAAATGAAAAGACTGGATGTGAATCTGCGCACCCTGAGTATTTACCTCGGCTGTATTTGACATGTCAGTTGACAGGCTAAGCTTTAAGGCACCATTACGGTGCAGTTGTATGAAAGCCAGCATGCTCCGCTAAGCCCTATTCGTGCTTCACTGTGACTGAAGAAAGGGCCAGTTCAAAGTGACCCAAGGGTCAGTTTCCATAGCTCCAAACCACCCATCCAAAACTAAACACAAACCACAGAAGCTGATTAGCCAGTACATTGGCTTGTCAGGTTAAAGAATGTCTAAATACATCAGCTTGTGAACAATGGGTTTTACAAAATCAAATCTGCCATTGTATCCTCATGCAACAGAAGATCAAAGAAACACAACTGGTTTTACTCAGTAGAGATTTTAATTGATGACAAAGTTCTCTTATTAATACATTATTAATGCTGATGTCCAGGGATCCTATTTTTCCATAATAAAAAGAATACAATTCTGATAAAATTTTTTAAAAATCAGTGTTATTTCCGCAATTAAAATAAAAGGCTAAAATGGAGTCATATCCATCCCCCCGTCCCCCACATCACATTTTAAGATATGCAAACAGTATTATTGAATAACACTTAACACTGGAAGTATTTATTGGTACACTTTTAAAAGTCTAAGGAAGTTAGAAGCTCACCAGTGCCCCTGCTATACAGTTACACTGTGCCCTGCGTTATTTCTTCAAATAGTCAGAGACAATCTAGGATTAAGCAAAGCTTCTCACGGTGTGTCCAGGCAGTGACTGCATCGCTAGTAAAGCATGCTTCAGAATTTATACAGTTTCCAAAAACACAAGCTGGAATACGTGATGGTCATGGTGGGTTCTATGAAATCACAAATTCTCAGCGAGTTGTGGGTTTAATCGATGCAGCACTAATTCCCATAACAACCTGTGACGAAGAGTGAATGAATCAGAATCAACAATCTCCCTCTCGACCGGTGAGGGCACTGTACAACAGGAACTGCAGGCTTCGTACTGAATGGCTGGGCAGTTCATTCCGGGGACAGTCGGAAGCCGACCATTCAGGAAGAGGGCGGTGTTACGGTACCTGGAGTCATCGCCCTAGTACGGTGAGCGAAGTTTCAGTCATGAATTGGAGGAGACATGATTGAACTAGCTATCGGAGGGGGTGGGGCTTAGGGTACTTTAGGGGGAAGTGACGCCGTAATTGGTTCCTTTGTTGTGGTTAATGGGAGGAGACAAGGACGGGATCCTTGAATGAAGTGTGGGTCCATTGATAAAAACGCTTGTATTTGTTTTGTCAGACAGCTGATACGAAGCCGGGAGCTGCTGCGAGAAGCCAGCCCGGACCTGAACGCACAAGAGCACCAGCACTCACAGCACCGCACCTGCACCAGAGCACACAGTCTGGAGACGTGTTGTTTGTGACTGTGTTACGTGTGTTGTGTTTGAATTATTATTTCGGGACTGCAACCCCTTTGTTTTGTCGCTGGCAATATCCATTGCTGGGTAGAGCCAGCTTTATTATTTGAATCCAGTTTTCGCTGGGTAGAGCCAGCTTTATTATTTAAAAAACCTTGTCAAGGAAATTAAAGAACCTGACCTGTGAACTTTGTGTTTGTCCTTTGTCTGGAGCACCTTGAATCACCTGTACACCGGAGCACTACAAACCACTTTGCCACACAACCCCATGTGATGACGAGCCTCTCTATGTCTCCAGAAAGGGTTATGCTGCCAAAATGTTCAAGTGGTGTAGGGCTGTGTCCGAAGGTTCGAAGGTTCGTTCGCTAGCCAGGGATTCGAAGATTGTTTTAAACCTTCAAAGATTCGTCAGACGGGTTCACGGACTGTATTGTTTTTTTTTTCCTGTTAACAGAAACTTTTTGGACAATGTGTGAATACTATAAAATCACACATTAAATGTCACTCAGATGCAAAATTCGATCTTTTGATTTGTATAATGCATATTATGTAAACAAAAGTTGTTATTAAAATCTGCTACCATATCGTTATGCAGCAGCTCTACATGGTGCCGCTGCAGTGTATGGAGCAGGGTATGAAGCATCCAAAGCATTGGGCTCGTACCTCTCGGCTGTATTGCTTCAGTAAAACATATACTGAATACCTAGTGTACAAGACAGTGTAAGAGAAGGGTTATGGTAGAATATGTTTGAAACATACAAAATATATACGCTAACACTAATCATTTTAATTTAGAAAACTGAGCACCGTCCGCTCCAGCTCATTTTATCCAGAATCAAACCTTTTTTTTTCATTGGCCTTCTCGACAGCAAAGCATTGTAGCATGCTTAAGCTGTATTGAAAGAATTGTCTCGACAACAAAAAAAATGCCCAGACAACAAAAAAAAAAGTTGAATGCAAACTGTGCAAGCGACTTGTATCATCATGGAGGCATAACCAATCTCTGGGGTTACTTGACAAGCATAAGTTCATATTATCATTAGTATTATTAATATTTTTAGTAGTAGTAAAATGTGACTGATAAACTGCTTGGAACGGTGACCGTTAAATAAAGCTTTGTCCGCTGCAGTTGGTGCTGCTGCAATGCTTACTGTAAATAAAAAACATGATTATTGTTCTATATAACATTTTTAAACAACATGTGAATGTTTTATTCCATTAAAATGGATTATCTGTAAAATTATCAATCAAATATAAACAAGTAGCTATGGTGAGGTCACCAATAAATTATGCAAATGATACCATCGAAGGTTCGAACCTTCCTACAGTAATGTGTTCAGAACCTTCGAAGGTTAAAATGTATCCTTCGTTGCAGTCCTAAAGTGGTGTGTGATCATCTTAGACTCATAACAGACATAGTGGCAAAATGGCCAAGGGGGACCCACGATGCTTTTACCTGGTTCAACTCTATTATGCCAAGCAGCAGAAAATGGGCTAGTTAATGAAGGGTGGTTGTTGGGGGACAGCGGCTACCCTTTAAGACCATATCTTGCATGTTTTTTTCCCCCGCCCCAAGTGTAAAACTATCATTAACCTAAGCGCTATAACAATCATAAAACTGGAGAAAAATGTTTTCGTCATCTAGACCACCATATCTACAAGTGTGTATTTTTCCTTTATATTCTGTTTACACACTAGTTCTAATGACGCTGGTTTTGGTTCATTGTAGTTGCTTTTTGTTATACATGTTATTACCATTTCACAGAGTGATTCACAGTGTATAGCCACAAATGGGCTTCTAAAACATTGTTTCTCAATTGTTTTAATCTGAATTGTAATCAAATCGGAATAGATCAATTGAATCATTCCTTCTTTCTTGTGAAAGCCTAAAAACAACCAAAAGGCAAATCCTACTGATTTTAATGGTACAGAAAAAGGATCCCTAAAATATGTCAAATTAATAAATACAATTAAATAAATAAAAAAAGAAACTCACTGACAAAACAGTCTTTAAAAGCAGGGCTTAACGGCTGTATAAACACATGGAAAACGACAATTTTCTAAAATTAAACTCATTACTAAACATAAGCGCGTCCGATTTGTAGAAACAAAGACTGCATCTCCGCTCAGCTGGGTAAGCTGTGTGGTCCAGTGGTTAAAGAAAAGGGCTTGTAACCAGGAGGTCCCCGGTTCAAATCCCACCTCAGCCACTGACTCATTGTGTGACCCTGAGCAAGTCACTTAACCTCCTTGTGCTCCGTCTTTCGGGTGAGACGTAATTGTAAGTGACTCTGCAGCTGATGCATAGTTCACCCACCCTAGTCTCTGTAAGTCGCCTTGGATAAAGGCGTCTGCTAAATAAACAAACAATAAGCTCACTTCAAATTCTCTGTTGACTACATTTCTGTGATTTTGTTCAAGACCCTGGTGTCTGTTCCCTCGCATTTGTATCTCAGAGGGTGGAATGAATCACTGTGTGTTTGTACTGTAGGCCACCTAGGTGCTCAGCCCCAGCCACCCCACCTTCAGCCAGCCTCGGCTCAGTTCATCACTGTCACTCCCAGATGGCTGCTGTTCCGCTTGGCCAGCGCCTGTAATCTGAGCGCAGGTCTGCCTGTCAGAGCACACTTTTATCTGACCATAGAATTTAGAATAAGATCTCTCCACTTTCAAAGGGGAGCGTGTACGTTGCTTTGGCTGTCGTCTAATAGACAGGAAGCAGAGATGGATGAAAACAGCTTGGAATGAGGGAGTCACTGGAAAACAATCTCCAGCTGCCCTACAAAAGAGTGCAGGAGGCTGAAGGAGCCTGTGTGGTCCAGTGTTTAAAGAAAAGGGCTTGTAACCAGGAGATCCCCGGTTTAAATCCCACCTCAGACACTGACTCATTGTGTGACCGTGAGCAAGTCACTTAACCTCTTTGTGCTCCGTCTTTCAGGTGAGACGTAGTTGTAAGTGACTCTGCAGCTGCTGCATAGTTTACACACCCTAGTCTCTGTAAGTCGCCTTCGATAAAGGCGTCTGCTAAATAAACAAATAATAAGAGAGGAAGCTGGCAGGACATGTGGAGATGATGAACCCTTCACTCAGGAAAGTCAGATCTTCATTCAATTATTCATTTTATCTAATTACTCCCATTGCATCCAATCAGACTCACAATTCTTCAGCTTACCAAAAGTAGTATTTGCATAGGTTTCACTGTGTATTATTATTTTATTTTTTTTGTGTGCATGTAAAGCGCTTTGTGGCGGCCCTCGTTATAGGCGCTATTCAAAAATAAAGATTGATTGATTGATTATACAAGACACTTATTTGAAGTGTTTTCTTGTTAGATAAAATGCTTTAAAACTCATCTGGTTGGTTTCTGTTTTTAAATGATATGCAATGGCCTGGAAACTTACAAGCTGATTGGATAAAAAGTCATACATCCCTGGTACATAACATTGAGTCGGTAACACTACTTAATTAAAAAGGAGTTTAAAATGTATTCAGTGTCAAAAATGACCACGTTCGTATTTAGTCATATAATATAATTTACAAATGACTGTATCAAAAATATGTCATGCAAAGGAAACCAATGGATAAACATCTGAAATAAATTACTCAAATTCTACTGTACAGAAGAGTGTTGCTCTCTTTGCATTGCTAGGTAATGTAATTGGGTACCAGGGTTATGTTACTCCTGGGAAATTTGGGACTATATATACTGTATATAGAATGAATTATATTTTAGTTTTCTAGCTAATTCAAAATTAAAGAATCTTTTTTACTAAAAAAGAAAGCACTAATTCAAATACAGGTACTGTACTAGTCTAATTCTGATTTCTGACACTTGGTGTGAACATATTTTAACATGGGTTACTGAGAGTATCTGGGGGATTAACATTAAGTGTGCCATTTATAATGAAGTGATGGTTATTCATATGGACTAAATAGGATATATTTTAATTCAAATATAAAATGGTATCAAAACCTCTTTTCACACTGTCTAACTGAAATCCTTTTTTGAAGCAGTACTGTAGCAGTAACGGAGAAAAGACAGTGCCAGCATTTTAAGCCCACTGAACCTCAGTCAGTGGGACGCAGTTCAGCCCCTTGATGATTGCTATATTGTTATTTAACCTGCGTGTATGTGGGCAGTGCTGAAGCTGTCAGTAATGAGATCTATTGAGGGTAGATGAGCTACAGGCTGCCTCAGTATGATCATTCTTCATCTTCACCATCTGGAAAATGAACAGCATGCCTAGCCTCCGCAACAGCACCACCTGCTGGAGCACCATCAGTAACACACTCGGGTCTATATCAAGACTTGCAATACATAACTTAAACACAAAATGAAAAATAAGGTCCGGAGGGATTTTCAGTAAGGCTTTAGACAGCCCAAATTACTTTAATTCCACTGACCCGATTAATACTATAGGTCAGTGAGCTGATTAATGCATTGGGCGCTTGTATATACCTCAATCCCGTGCTGGCTCCCCAGGTGCAACATCCCTTTCTGCTTGTCCGTCGTTAAAATCCTGTTTCACACCGGATTCTTAAACTGACTGCAGGATTAACTCTGACCAGGACTGGGTTGGTCTGATTTATAAACTGAAATAAAGGAATGCAGTCCCTTCAGACAAAGAATTGTTACATTATAATGAATGTGTTAATGGGCTGGTCAGCGGCAGGAGTAGCAAACACACAGGTGCAGTAACTGCAGGTCAGTTCTGCTGCACACTTCATTATTTACAACAAAACAAAAGGTTTAACCAAAACACAAATCAAAAGTCCCCCAAGCTCAGCTATCACCTGCCTGCCCGTCTAGGTTTGCCAGCACCTTCACTGAACCCCTCTCTCTCACAACAAACATGGAATTGTTCCTTTTTCTAGGGTGTGGCCAATGGTAATTGACAATCAGCCATTCAATCACCACCTGGCCACTTTCCACACTTTCCAATGAACCAAGAAACAATAAACAATTGACATGGTGTGGCTGTGCCTAAGCCAAGATGGTCGCCAGCCACAAAACACATGATAGAGTCCTGCAGCGGGTTGGGTACCCACGGGTGCACTGCAAAAGCTTTTGAATCACCAAAAAACTTTCCGTCCTTTTAGCGTACTTGTCTATAACCCTTTCCCAAAAAACGTATTACAAGGTAAATGTACAGATTAGGGAGGAGTCAGCTGACTAAGCAGTGCTCTCGGTTTGTATTTCTGCTTGTTTGATACATTGCAAGATCCTTTTATCACATCTGCTTGGTGACATTAAAAATGCCAGTGGACGAGGCGAAACAAAAGATAGCGCAGAGTTTATATCATGTAGTGGATAATAGTTTGAGAGGTAAATCACAAGTGTGGAATTCTTCTGGAATCATAGCAAATGAAAATAATGAACATGTGACTGGATTCGTTGCAGAGTCACTTACAATTACGTCTCACCCAAAAGACAGAGCACAAGGAGGTTCAGTGACTTCCTCAATGAGTCAATGGCTGAGGTGGGATTTGAACCGGGGACCTCCTGGTTACAAGCCCTTTTCTTTAACCACTGGACCACACAGACTCCTTTTCCAGTGTTGGCAAATTTCTAGTTGTCATGCTGAAAAGGGCAGGCCAATACATATTATTTCCTAAGGATACTAGCATAACTGATCACATCCTCGTTAGCAATCTGTCCCACATGTGCAGTGACATCCCCAATATGATCCACTTACTACTAATGCGGAATGACTGTATGGCATTTTCTATCCATTACTATCAATGCGGAATGACTGTATGGCATTTTCTATCCATTACTATCAATGCAGAATGACTGTATGGCATTTTCTATCCATTACTATCAATGCGGAATGACTGTATGGCATTTTCTATCCATTACTATCAATGCGGAATGACTGTATGGCATTTTCTATCCATTACTATCAATGCGGAATGACTGTATGGCATTTTCTATCCATTACTATCAATGCGGAATGACTGTATGGCATTTTCTATCCATTACTATCAATGCAGAATGACTGTATGGCATTTTCTATCCATTACTATCAATGCGGAATGACTGTATGGCATTTTCTCTTCAGTGTACCCTCAAAAATAGGTTTTTGGCTAAGGACTGCCAACACTACAATGAATATTGTGACAGACGTGGCTTTCACAATTTAGGAAACCCATTATTTGGGGTAAAATAGAGAGCAAATACTCCACCCAGTCATTCAACATTGGTAGTGAATGGAACATATTTGGGGTACCACTGACCCTGTGAGACGGCTTGCTCTTTAAAATATTTTTCATATTTAAAAAAAAAAAAAAAAAAAAAAAAAAGAACATATGGTTATCTATTCAGGGATACCAAGATATTTAGTGAGCAAGTAGGCTGAGGGGGGTTATCAGGCAACAAATCCCTATCCCCAGTTGCACTGCTTTCCAAGAAAAGGAGAACATTTCAGGGAACCATTCTACCTGCAAGATATCTTGCTCTTTTTAAATATTATAAATCATTTAGTGAACTGCAGTGAGCTATGTTGGTCTTGTATCACTGTACGAACGATACATACCTCTATTACGTTAAGTCAGTATACAATGAATCCGCATATCCCTACTGTATATACTGGTAAGTTCCAAAAGCCCGGTTTTAAAAGCTCCCATTCTCATCACAGCCTCCTCCCTTCCAAAAGCCGTGTTTTAAAGCTCCATTCTCAACACAGCCTCCTCCCTTCCAAAAGCCCTATTTTAATAGCTCGATTCTCGTCACAGCCTCCAGCCTCCTCCCTGGTTTTGACCCAAACCTGATGCATGGCAGCAGGTACGATGAGACGAGTGTCTCTGATCAACAGAGACAGAAGCCACAGAAACGATGGCTGTTTACAGGCATGCTTTTAAATTCATTCCTGTAACATTTTTCAACACCAACATTAGAAAAAATATAGTGCTTTATGTGTAGGATAGTTACTGCCACACATAACTAAGGGTTTTTAATAATTCAAGAATTTCTATTTAACCTTTTGATTTCACATGACCTTTTAACCCTAATGGTATCCATGGTTTCCCTGACTTGGAGTGTTTTGTTTGCTACAGCTTGGAAATCTTTCTTTTCATTAACCCTGTAAGTGCTGTATATCTTGAACCAAATCCAAAGACATCCTTTCGATTTCAATGCGCCCAGCCTCTGTCCTGTTGCATCACTCAAAGAATTACCTTTTCTAAGTTCAAAATAAAACTGATAGAACACAACATTTCAAAACAGCATCCTCTATCTTCCAGGGCTACAGATCACACATGCACAATGTGTATGGAGGGATTTGGTCAGGACCCAAAGATTTTCTTCTAGCTTTATCTCTGGGGAGCGGACAGGAACATTCATGTCAGCATCAGATGCTGCCGCTGTCATGCGAAAATTCCCCCTATAAAAGTATATTAACAAGGTTATTAAAACACATTAAAACAACAACACAACTAGAACTATCGCTGTGTCTGTAAGTGACAACATCTGTTCAAATGCACTCAAATTAGGGTCAGGTTTTTCAATATAATATTACAATAATAATGGAGCTGTGCATAAATATGTAAAGCATAATAGACATACATACATGCATATCTATGGTTTAATTATGATATATATATATATATATATACAGTACTGTGCAAAAGTTTTAGGCAGGTGTGAAAAAATGCTGTAAAGTAAGAATGCTTTCAAAAATAGACATGTTAATAGATTATATTTATCAATTAACTAAATGCAAAGTGAGTGAACAGAAGAAAAATCTAAATCAAATCCATATTTGGTGTGACAACCCTTTGCCTTCAAAACAGCATCAATTCTTCTAGGTACACTTGCACAAAGTCAGGGATTTTGTAGGCATATAGTCAGGTGTATGATTAAACAATTATACCAAACAGGTGCTAATGATCATCAATTCAATATGTAGGTTGAAACACAATCATTAACTGAAACAGAAACAGCTGTGTAGGAGGAATAAAACTGGGTGAGGAACAGCCAAACTCAGCTAACAAGGTGAGGTTGCTGAAGACAGTTTACTGTCAAAAGTCATACACCATGGCAAGACTGAGCACAGCAACAAGACACAAGGTAGTTATACTGCATCAGCAAGGTCTCTCCCAGGCAGAAATTTCAAGGCAGACAGGGGTTTCCAGATGTGCTGTCCAAGCTCTTTTGAAGAAGCACAAAGAAACGGGCAACGTTGAGGACCGTAGACGCAGTGGTCGGCCAAGGAAACTTACTGCAGCAGATGAAAGACGCATCATGCTTACTTCCCTTCGCAATTGGAACATGTCCAGCAGTGCCATCAGCTCAGAACTGGCAGAAAACAGTGGGACCCTGGTATACCCATCTACTGTCCGGAGAAGTCTGGTCAGAAGTGGCCTTCATGGAAGACTTGCGGCCAAAAAGCCATACCTCCGACGTGGAAACAAGGCCAAGCGACTCAACTATGCACGAAAACACAGGAACTGGGGTGCAGAAAAATGGCAGCAGGTGCTGTGGACTGATGAGTCAAAATTTGAAATATTTGGCTGTAGCAGAAGGCAGTTTGTTCGCCGAAGGGCTGGAGAGCATACACGAATGAGTGTCTGCAGGCAACAGTGAAGCATGGTGGAGGTTCCTTCCAAGTTTGGGGCTGCATTTCTGCAAATGGAGTTGGGGATTTGGTCAGAATTAATGGTCTCCTCAATGCTGAGAAGTATCCATCATGCAATACCATCAGGGAGGCATCTGATTGGCCCCAAATTTATTCTGCAGCATGACAACGACCCCAAACATACAGCGAAAGTCATTAAGAACTATCTTCAGCGTAAAGAAGAACAAGGAGTCCTGGAAGTGATGGTATGGCCCCCACAGAGCCCTGATCTCAACATCATCGAGTCTGTCTGGGATTACATGAAGAGAGAGAAGCAACTGAGGCTGCCTAAATCCACAGAAGAACTGTGTTTAGTTCTCCAAGATGTTTGGGCCAACCTACCTGCCGAGTTCCTTCAAAAACTGTGTGCAAGTGTACCTAGAAGAATTGATGCTTGATGCTGTTTTGAAGGCAAAGGGTGGTCACACCAAATATGGATTTGATTTAGATTTTTCTTCTGTTCACTCACTTTGCATTTAGTTAATTGATAAATATAATCTATTAACATGTCTATTTTTGAAAGCATTCTTACTTTACAGCATTTTTCACACCTACCTAAAACTTTTGCACAGTACTGTATATATATATATATATATATATATATATATATATATATATATATATATATATATATACACACACACACACACACACACACACACACACACACACATATATATACACACACACAACCCCCCCCTCGACACGCCGCGCCGCAACCCCACAAGTTTCTTTGCTGCATAATGACAATATATATATACCCATCTGTATCCCTATCCTCCATTTCAAACTTAAAAATAATGTTACTAGCATTTAGTTTGGCATCATATTTCGATTTCCTTCTGATACTGTTTTTTATACAACAAATAAAGGTTGTGAGCATTCAGAGTAATGTGTAGATGTTGAAATAAAACTTATCATAGTAATTGTATAGTAAGTCCTAACGGGGCACAGTCAACGACCTTGTTTTAATGTTTGTTGTATCATAACAAGTTTCAAATCTTTAAAATTAAACTCAACTGATATTCAGTTATTTTTTTCACACCTAACGAAAGTGAAATAGAAATATTAAGCTTAACCTATTAAATTGTGTTAATTATAAATGAATAATTATTTGGTGAAGTTAAATAGCCATGACAGTTCCACTCTTGTCAGCTCAAATTACAGTAACAGTATGTAACGTTTTTTTTTAATCAGTGCTGCTGCCTGCACCCCCACCCCCTTTCCCTCTCTCCCCATTCCCCTCCCCTCCAATTTCCAGAAGGCCTGGAGTCTACTACCCTGCTATCTTCATTCTGGGGCCTTTGTGCTACAGAATGCAAAACCCAAGTCTGCAGATCTCAATGCACTATAACTAAAAACATGCTACAACCTTAACATACTGGCAGCTCCATGATCCAACCAGGGGATAAGTATCCACATAGGAGAAAGAGTAAATTAACTACAAAATACAGAAACATGTGAAACTTAATTAACAAAACAAAAAAATTGACATAGCCTGCAGCCTTACTTAATTGACAAGACATGTAAAATAAAGTGTCAGTCGTTTTGACAGTCATTAGCACACACTTAGTTTATTAATTGTATCAAAAGCAAGAGAAATCAAGGGACCACACTTAATAGGAAGTGTGAGTAACTGGAATAGAAATATTTAAAGAAAATATGAAGAGATTTCACATGTGTTCTCACTAAACCCAAATCAACAGTAATTTCCCATAAACAGCCTTAATTTCATGTAAAGCTGATGTAATAGTAATAGTGCTGGGACAAATATCCGAATATTCAAACAAATTTTTTTTTTATATGATTCAGGTACAAAATTCAGATGTTCGTATTCGCTACAAATGACAGAAATACTTTGCGCTTATTTACCGCTTCACCAGAAGTTGCATGACAGTTTAGAATTTGACAAATGAAAAAGAGCTTTGTGTGATATGTGAGATTTAAAAGATATAAAAAGCCACAGGAGCAACACAGATGCTTTAGCCTCTATTTAAATGTTTTAGACATCAAAAAGTAAACAAACCAGACTATGTGCGCCCACACATATTGATCTCTATGGAAAGCCATCTGGATCAAAAAAGCGTTGTGCTGCTTTACAGCGAGTCAGAATCTCATGGCAAGCACGTTATTCTCAAATGCCTCACTTAACCCTTTCCGGTCCTGTGTCAGACCAGGTCCGACATTAAAATGTTTCCTTTCCGGCCCGATGTCGGACAGGGTCAATCAAAAAGTCGTCAATAACAGGTCCCTTTTCTCCGGGAAAAGCCGAGAAAAGCTTTCGATGACCGAGAGAGGCCGAGAGAAGCCAGATAAAAAAACGGAGGCGGATCTGAGCAATACAATCCCTTCACCACAAACATAACACTGACATAAACAAACAAGATAGCTGCTTCCGATCCAGCGCTCAAAGAATATCACATACATTTGCCAAGCTTTTTGAGATATTAGAAGTAATAAAATAATGACTTGGATAGCATTATTGAGGAGTTTGGTGATAAATCGAGTGATCAGGAGATTTATCAGTATGCATGACTATGAAGAGGTATGTGATAAATACAGCGAACAAGGGGTGGGGCAGGGCTGGAGATACAGTACTGAGTATCATGTTGATATGCAGTGCCTTTTAAACCTGTTTTATTCTGAATAAAATTAGTTTTAAAACAGCGCGTGTAATTTAAACAGCTTGTGTGAAAATAAATTAGACCTGACGCGCCTGACATATATAGATTGTATATATTATATATTTTTTGTTACGACTTTGTTATGTGGAATGTAATAAACAAGAACCAAAACGGTGAGTCTTTTTCCCCTCATTTTACAACGTCATTTCCTCGTTTGTTTTATTTGAAGTGTTTAAAGTTACATTTCAGTTTTCATTTGCTTGTTGAGCTACAAAAAGGCACAAGTAAACCTCATGTTATTACTTTATGAAAACGTGTCTATGGCCACTGTTTACTCTGGAGAAATGGCAATGGCAAGGAATTAAAAGTAAAAAATAAATAAAATGCGGTTTCACCTTTATGTACTATTTATTTCAGGAATAAACAAAACAACGTTTAACTTGAACTGCTATTTGGCATCCTTTGTTTTCTAGTTAATTCACTGGGGTAAAGGAAGGCCTAAACAATGTATTTACTCCGGGGATATTTTTTTACTTTAACGTGTTACATAGTGTAACGTCTTGCTATAATAAAACACAAACACACAGGGGCCATGCCCCCTGCTATGCTGTCTCTGCCTGCATTCTGAGCAATAGAATGGCTTTTATTTTGAAAACGAATGAATATTCAAACAAATATTTAAATTATGAGCGAATATCTGAACATGAAAATCCTGTGTTCACACCAGCACTAAAAATATTAACCACAACAGACTGCTGTTTTTTGTAAGATTAACCCTTATTGTTTAAAAAATATATTGTGTTTAAAAGTGTTGAAAGAGAAAAATCAGTCCAGCTTACTCCAGAGCATTCTTCCCAAGTTTACCCTTCTGGGAACGCTACTGGGTTGTTTTCCAGTTTGTTTACACGCTCTAACGGTATGTGATAGCGAGAGAAAGGATCGATGCTGTAAATCTCCCTCCCGATTAGAAAGGGCGCTGTGTAAGGGGGAAGGTAAGCTGCCTCCTAGATCTACTGCCTCGGTGGTAGCTGGAAACCAGAAGGTAACCATATTAGGAGGGGCGCGTAGCTGCAAGTACTCAGGACGATTCCATTGCAGTCAGCTGCGGGGCAGCCCTCTATTGGAGAAACCAGGCGACGCGTTGACTGCAGGGAGGAGTTTGCTGGGTACAAAGGGGAAGCAGCTACGTCAAAACCTCCCCTTGCGCTGAGTTAAAAGCGATCGGCGGAGCCGATGTTTGTTTTGTGATTACGTGTTTTGTTTTGTGTGTTAGCAGAGGAGCAGGAGGACGGGAGGCTGTAGCCAGCGAGCCAGCACATACCCCAGAGCACGCCCCTCATCGCAAAGCACTTCACAGCACAGCGCACGCACCACAAACCCTGAAAGAGAAGAGCACATTTTCGTGCACGGAGGACTGTGGTTATTGGAGTGTGTTTTGTTTACTTTTGTTTTAGCAGGACGCTGAGTTTTGCCCCACTACCATCGCTGGTACTGGGGCTTATTATTATTTATTATTATTATTATTATTATTATTATTATTATTAAAACCTTTTTGTTATTGGGAGAATTCAGTCTGGACATTCACTTTCTACTGCACCACACCATTCAGCGTGTCACACGGTAGTTTCAAGATTCTGGGTTTAGCGCCCCTAACTCTCATCACGTATCTAAAATTCTGATTCTAGAGCGCAGATATGCAACAGATACCTGCTACTCACTGTTCCACAATAAGGTTAGTGTAACTCTCAGATGCACTAGTTTACCTGTATTGCAAACTTAAAGCTATGGATTGTAAGTTCATAAAATCGTAACCTTATGCATTCTGTCCTGCCTTCTGAAATACTTGTTTAGTAGGTGCTTTATGAAATATTCCATTAATATCTCTCACAACCAAAATAAAGGACCTAGTCTATGCTCTACACCCATTCCTCATGGCACTCCATAATCAACTCTTTCTGCTCACTGCGGTAGTCCCAAGGCTACCCCATAATGTCCTGGAACACAATGTACACATTCTATAGAACCTTTGTTGCAATTGAACAGAAGCTGATCACTCAAGATAGCTTTTGTTGTTCTGATAGATCCAAGGTCATCTCAAGGCCTTAAAATGAATCGCTAACATTTGACAGGTTTCAGTTGCCAATTCCCTTCAAAGAGTCCCTGTCATTCTCCTTTAATGGAACTTCATACTTCATGTTCATTAGAGAGAAAGCTAAATGGAGACAACTGTTGTCACAAACTCTACCAGTACATTATTGTTGCGAATCTACTAAAGATTGCAAAGGTTTACCGACATGTAACCGACATGTTGCTCAAATGTAACCGAAAATGTCTGTTTTTGAGAATCTTGCAATGATTTTTTACATGTTTGTTGACGAAAGCCACTGTAATTGAATACGGTATGTGAAAATCAACGCAACAAATGCCACAAATCACTGCATGTGTGTGTATATATATATATATATATATATACAGTACTGTGCAAAAGTTTTAGGCAGGTGTGAAAAAATGCTGTAAAGTAAGAATGCTTTCAAAAATAGACATGTTAATAGATTATATTTATCAATTAACTAAATGCAAAGTGAGTGAACAGAAGAAAAATCTAAATCAAATCCATATTTGGTGTGACCACCCTTTGCCTTCAAAACAGCATCAAGCATCAATTCTTCTAGGTACACTTGCACACAGTTTTTGAAGGAACTCGGCAGGTAGGTTGGCCCAAACATCTTGGAGAACTAACCACAGTTCTTCTGTGGATTTAGGCAGCCTCAGTTGCTTCTCTCTCTTCATGTAATCCCAGACAGACTCGATGATGTTGAGATCAGGGTTCTGTGGGGGCCATACCATCACTTCCAGGACTCCTTATTCTTCTTTACGCTGAAGATAGTTCTTAATGACTTTCGCCGTATGTTTGGGGTCGTTGTCATGCTGCAGAATAAATTTGGGGCCAATCAGATGCCTCCCTGATGGTATTGCATGATGGATAAGTATCTGCCTGTACTTCTCAGCATTGAGGAGACCATTAATTCTGACCAAATCCCCAACTCCATTTGCAGAAATGCAGCCCCAAACTTGCAAGGAACCTCCACCATGCTTCACTGTTGCCAGCAGACACTCATTCGTGTTACGCTCTCCAGCCCTTGGCGAACAAACTGCCTTCTGCTACAGCCAAATATTTCAAATTTTGACTCATCAGTCCAGAGCACCTGCTGCCATTTTTCAGCACCCCAGTTCCTGTGTTTTCGTGCATAGTTGAGTCGCTTGGCCTTGTTTCCACGTCGGAGGTATGGCTTTTTGGCCGCAAGTCTTCCATGAAGGCCACTTCTGACCAGACTTCCCGGACAGTAGATGGTTGTACCAGGGTCCCACTGTTTTCTGCCAATTCTGAGCTGATGGCACTGCTGGACATCTTCCGATTGCGAAGGGAAGTAAGCATGATGTGTCTTTCATCTGCTGCAGTAAGTTTCCTTGGCCGACCACTGCGTCTCACGGTCCTCAACGTTGCCCATTTCTTTGTGCTTCTTCAAAAGAGCTTGGACAGCACATCTGGAAACCCCTGTCTGCCTTGAAATTTCTGCCTGGGAGAGACCTTGCTGATGCAGTATAACTACCTTGTGTCTTGTTGCTGTGCTCAGTCTTGCCATGGTGTATGACTTTTGACAGTAAACTGTCTTCAGCAACCTCACCTTGTTAGCTGAGTTTGGCTGTTCCTCACCCAGTTTTATTCCTCCTACACAGCTGTTTCTGTTTCAGTTAATGATTGTGTTTCAACCTACATATTGAATTGATGATTATTAGCACCTGTTTGGTATAATTGTTTAATCATACACCTGACTATATGCCTACAAAATCCCTGACTTTGTGCAAGTGTACCTAGAAGAATTGATGCTGTTTTGAAGGCAAAGGGTGGTCACACCAAATATGGATTTGATTTAGATTTTTCTTCTGTTCACTCACTTTGCATTTAGTTAATTGATAAATATAATCTATTAACATGTCTATTTTTGAAAGCATTCTTACTTTACAGCATTTTTCACACCTGCCTAAAACTTTTGCACAGTACTGTATATATATATATATATATATATATATATATATATATATATATATATATATATATATATATATACATATAAAATGAGAGAGAGAGAGAGAGAGAGTGAGAGAAACAATGGGTAATTGGAAAATATGCAAATTTTAGCATTACAAGAGCCAATCAAATCGTGTGAAAGTCGTCTAAAGGCTTCTACATTCACAGCATTTTAAAAGTCAAAGCACAGTATCTGCAGACATGTTTCTCCCTGTTTGGGGCTCATCGCTGCAGCGCAACTGTACTTTGACTTCTGAAAAGCTCAGAAGAGTAAAAACAAGTAGCTTTCGAGTTAAGGGGAATGAAAGCAATGAATAGAGAACAATGGGTAAATCGGGAAATATGCAAAAATTGAGTGAGGGTCTGGAACCAACTCCCCAGTAATGCTGTTGAAGCTGACACCCTGGGATCCTTCAAGAAGCTGCTTGATGAGATTCTGGGATCAATAAGCTACTAACAACAAAACGAGCAAGATGGGCCAAATGGCCTCCTCTCGTTTGTAAACGTTCTTATATTCTAATACAATCACTTAGGAACGCTCTCCAATTTGAACTACAGCTCCCAGAATGCACACCGAACGGCTGATCGTAGCTAACATTTTAAGCTTTTCACAAGTGTAACAAAGCATCATTGTACTGTACAGAGTAAGTAAATAAATAATAAAAAACGTATCAGTCAGTGATAGAAGGTGAACGAGTATTTAAAACCTACATGTACACTTAGGCTGAGAGACTGTGTGCCAGAGCAGCGAAAAACAGTCGCTCATATAAACCACAAAAGCCAGAAGAACCTCCAAAGAAATCATTTTTGTTTATTTCTAATGTAAAACAAACAGCTATGCACTTTGATGCTTTAGTGTAAATAACATGGAATGTATAGAATAAAAAATATATATCTTGATTAGCCGTCATAAAACAAAAACACTGAAATGCCAAAATATACAAAGCCATTTGAAACACTGCACTGTACAGTGATGCTCGTTTAGCGCAAATACTGTAGTCAGGACCCAGCGTATTTTTATCTGTATTTATCAATTTCCTCATTAAAAAAAAAAAAAAAAAATACATAGGACTTAGGCTAGACATTTTCAGAGATGCAGAAGCACAGTCAAATTGTTCTTACAGTTTAACAGAAGATTTATAGACTCACTTAAATTTAATAAATAATATAGCAAACTAGGCTACTCTATGGTTTCATTCAAAGGTTTTGTAAAAATAAAACAAGTGGATGCAAACTTTATTTAAGCGATCACCAGCAACAGATCACCTGCCAGCATTTTGAATAAACTTTATGAACACAACAAATGGCATGATTACCAAAAACCATAAAAAAAGTAGCCTAACATACTGAAATGTATTTAGCTGGCTGCACAAATATGCACTCAAACCCTATTTTAAAAAAAAGTTATCAATAACAAACCCTTCACAAAACGGTATTAACAGCTGCATGTCAACAGAATATTTAAATTAAATACGGTGCTGTATTAAGTTGATATTTACGCCACAACTGGAAGTAGATCACAGGCTCCACTTGGATTACACCCGAAAGAAACTGAACAGACCACGCATGTTTTCTGAGAAAACCGCAACTCTCATGGAATACTGAGGTAAACGCTTAGCAACACAAACTAGTTCTTCATAAAATCAGGATAAAAACTATGGTTGTTGTACAACATATTTCCTTCCAGGTGTGTAGGACTTTAGAAATTGATACTGTAGTAGATTCAGGTAAAAAAAAAAAAAAAACACTATGGAAATTCAGTAACAAAAACTTTGTTAAAATGACGTCAACGTGGAGTTCAAAAGTCGGGAAATGGGACGTTAAGGGAAGCAACCTTAACTCACCCCTATTATGCCTATGCGTCACATCAGATATGATGTCATACATGACATCAGCAATGACATGAATGTTGGCATATCTAAATCACAGACAAATGCTCTACCAAGACTGCCCAGAAGAACATTACACTAGGAAACAATTTGTCTGTGCTGGATTTTTTTTTTTTCTAGAACAGTGCCATGGAGAATGAGGACCAAACTGCTGTTTTGTCTCATTATTGTCATACGAGTGCCTAAGAACAGCAGACCAACAAACACACCCAGGTAACGTTCTTCTGGGCAGTCTTGGTGGAGCATTTCTCATGTGATTAGTCATTGTTGATGTCATGTATGACATCATATCTGATGTGATGCATAGGCATAATAGGGGTGAGTTAAGGTTGTTTGCCTTAACGTCCCATTTCCTGACTTTTGAACTCCACCTTGACGTCATTTTAACAAAGTTTTTGCTACTGAATATATAAAGAGCCAGCTGCCCAACGTTTCCATATGTTGTGCATATCTTTCTCAAGGGAGCATGTGTTTGAATCAAAACATTGGAGGTATTTATAGGTTTTTGACAGCAAGACAACTACTTGCTATTGTTTATATTCAAATCCATGATTTATTCTTACATGATGTAATGGTGTTCTATATATTGTGACATCATTTTTATGTCTATCTTTAAATCTGTATTAATTTTAATTAACATTATTTTATACAAACTTATATTTATATTATCATGCAATGCTGGCAAATGAATTTTGTTTATTTATTTATTTAAATGTTATATATTTATTGGAGTTAATTAGTTCATTCTTTTCTGTTGAGTCCCGCTGGTATAATCGTGTTCAGTCTATTTATCCATTTACTTTCTTTTATTCTTCGATATATCACATTGTCTAATTTTAGCTGTTCTAATACTACAAACTTTACATCATTTATGTCATGTCCTTGACTGGTGAAGTGCTGTACTATTGGTTCATTTTTTTTTTTTTTTCTAATTCATGAAAGTTGGTTCTGAGTTATTTTATATAAAGTTGTTCCAGTCTCTCCAACATTTTATTTCTTCACATTTTTCACAGGATATTCCATAAACAACATTAGTTTTTATTAGTATTAGTTTTTAGTGGAAATGTTTTTGTTCTTATGTTTAATTATATTTTTACTTTTGTCCATGTATTTACACACTGCATATATATGAAAGAAGTGTTTTATATCCTTACATGTTGCATTTTTAAGAGTCCACTATGAAACACAGCTTTTACTTGTCTTTAGGCAAAGGCTGGCCATGATTCTGAACTCGCAGCATCATTTTATTTTGTCAAGATAATCTCACCTACAAAAGGTCAAATCTTGGTCATTGAGAGTGACTGGTGATTTTATGACAGAGGTTAATTGTAATTATACTGGACTGAGCCACAAGATCAAAGAAAACTCCTGAATTGTCCTTTCAACATAAAAGGGTTTGTAATTTACATAAGACAACTGGAATACCTGGTAAATGTATTCAAGGGTCTGACAACGCTTACAAAATGGCTGTTTCTCTGGTGCCAGGCTGGTGTGTACCTGGTTTCATTTGTAGGTCTGTTTTTTGTATTTAAAGATTGTTAACAAACTCTGGTTCCTCTGTACATCTCACTTATATCGAGTGGCTGGCATGACTTCCTTAACTTTGATAAGCATTGGTATATAATTGCTTCGGCTATCGTATAGTAGATATATTGTCACATTATCTCAATACATTACTAGTTACTGCCGGTAGCACTTATAAGATACAAATGGCAGGATTTTCAAAAGGTCGTAAATGATAACTCCAGTGTTAAATCAGCAAATCGTTATATATAGCATTGATTTTGGCAATTTCAAGCGGTCATTATGCCTATCTTGCTATTAAATAAACATGCTTGCGTGATTTCTGAAAATATGTTGATTTATGAAATAATGTTAATATCTTAACGAGCAGTGCTTCTTGTGACTATTTTGTTTGCATGGGAATTTAAAAGCAAATTGGTGTTAATTGTCAATTTATCAGAAGTTAATTTGCACTTGGAAAAGGAGGGTTTTAATTAACAAAAGACTATAACTCACCTTGAAACAGAAATTTAACAGACCGCTGCTGTGACGCCGACGATACAGAGACTGCCCGATGACATCGCAGGAAGGGATGCATGAATGCATAAAGTACAGAGGCAATGGGGCGAATCAATAGCCGAAAAGATAAGGCTATGGCAGTAATAAATATCTACAATTTTGACTAGAACTTAAGGCGACGTGATCATGAAAACCACATATGACGGGTAGACAAGCATGTATTCTCACTCTCTATTAAATACACACACACACGCTATTCCATTGTTTTGTATAATGTCTGTAGCGATATTTTCTGAAAACAAGACCTGACAGCCCCACATTGTACTTTTTATCTATTGGACGAAATATTTACAGAATAAAAACTGCTGCTGTAATCATGATTCATTTATTATTTATAGCGTTATCATTAAATTATACCAAATCACATTTTTATTTACAATGAAGGGAACCTATACTGTGTCGCCCAAGTGCTTATAAAGTCAGCAAAAACATGTATTATGCAGCATGGTCCTAATAGCAGTTGCTATGTATTCTGTAAACATTTCGTCTAATAGTTAAAAAGTGCAATATGGGGCTGTCAGGGCTTGTTTTCAAAAGATATTGCCAAGGACATGATCGTATACAAACCAATGGAATACCTAATGTGATCGAGATCATTGACGTGGATTGTGCCTAAACGTATTTGTAATATTGTCGGACTTCCCCACACGTTATGTACAGTGTACACTTTCACCTTCACACGATATTATATATATATATATATATATATATATATATATATATATATATATATATATATATATATACACACACACACACACACACACACACACACACACACACACACACACACACACACACATACATACATACTGTATGTAATAACATTTTCTTATAATACTCTTATTATAAGTTTATTTATCACGGAGGTGAGCAAACCTTACCAGAGAAAATGCATGATTAGAGGAATTCACCAAACAATTAATTATAAACAAATTGTGTATGGGTTAGGGAGTGCTATCATTTTAAAAGCTTAATAAATATATAATGAAGTGTTACATACATGGTATACATGTATAACAACTACAAATACAAATGACACTTCAGAACCTATTTATTTATAGCCTACAATCGTACTTACTAAAATACATAGAAAAGTAGATGTCAACATAACAAAATAAATTCAAACCAATATATATAGATGGCTTACCCCCCCCCCATCCAAAATATAAACAAAAAAAGTAAATCTGTGCCGGCCGATTTATACCCAAGAGCCAGATCATCGTAAATCAGCATTTTATAAGTGAAGCGATCGAAATAAATGCACATTCTGCATGACAAAATGCACCATTTGAAATGAAGTTTACAAATGGCACACAAAATATTTTTGATTTCCATTTGGCTGCTGCTCACTGGTAGGAGAGCAGTCTCACTGTACGCTAGTAGTTTCAGAAGTTAACAGCGAGTTATGATTCCATTCATTTCTTCATCTCGTTCACATTCATTTTGAGTTCCCCTTATTTAGTCGTTGAGACAGGAAGTGATGTATGTGATCTGCGACAATTTAACAAGAAATGTGTTTATTAATGACCTCATCGACTCAATTTCAAAGCATTAAAGTGCCACATTTAATGTCCGTTGTATATTTCTGGTTTGGTAACTTTGTGGTTTCCCTTTTATTTTGTTATTGTGCCAACATTTGGAAAAAACTGTTTTGAGAACCTAATCCTTTGGAAATAGATTGTCATCTGAAATCAGATCTCCTGCTTAAATAAAGGTTAAATAATTAAAACTAAACTAAAGAGGCATCATTTTCATCAGGTTGCATTTCGAAGGCCAGTGTTAATTGTACCCTGTAGGAGCTGGCTGTGCTGTCTATGGTTTTTGAAGGGATTGTTCAGATTGAACTAGACTCAATCGATCCGTAGTTGTTACTAATCTGTAATATGCCCTGGCCACGGCTACTTTACAAAACCAGTTTAAAAGATCTCACAATATATAAGGATGAGCAGTGGTTTACAACTTACGACAGGGACTAGTCTTTAATGAAGTCTTCATCGCTTTCCACTCATTGCTTCAGATAGAGCAAGAATTCTAGTTATTTTACTTAGCTTGCGTTAATAATCAATAGGTAAACGACAACAATACTGTAAGACCCATTTATTCTTGTGTCATTCATTTTAGATAATGTCTTTGAACTTAAATGGCTGCAAATTGCATTTCTGCTGCCTAAAGTGGAGTTTATTAAAACAGATAAAACAGAGTTTATTCCAAAAGCTACTTTTATTTAATTTAATTTAATCTGTATACAGTATTCCGACAAAGGAAGCAGTTGTTGAATTGCTTTGGCAGTTCAGCACAGAGGAAGTTCATTGTTGTTCTCCCTTGCTGTCTCTAGCCCAGGACTCACTGAAGACTCCTTGGCACCTGGTTCCCTGGGTTCCTCACATTCACGTCCCAAGTTCATTGTTTTATATAGCCATAAAATACTCTTCAAGAGACTCAGAAAAGCAAATTGGAGTTGTTTTTTTTTTACGACATCAGGCTTCCAGTGTGGTTTAGCATTGCAGATCCACAACAAAGGGATGCATTTCACACCAGCATTGTTCCTGTACTACCTGTTCTTCCCTTTTTGTAACACATTTCACACAAGGCTGATGCCTTCACATTTGAATAGTGCCGGGTGTCGATGGTCTTGCATACATAAAGGATTAAACTGAGAACTATATCAACAGTATGTACAGTAGGGATCCAACGGGTATGATTCTGAAACCAAAAGCAAAGAGAAACCGACACCAAACTGACTGATACCAACAAGAGAGAAACTGCGAACCGGAGACGATGAAAAAGCACCGTCAGCAAGTAACATTGTGTCTGCTGCATTTTCAGGAGCTCATCGCACAACCCTTAATAATGTTACTTTAGCAACATAAATGAAAAGTTATGACTAGGTTTACCCGATTCATTTTGACAGCCCTAGGAATAACCACTGCTTCATACGTAGGTGTTGGTGCTAGTACTAACCTTTGTTTTAAAAAAGAAAAAAAAAATATGCATCACAAAGTGAAAAGCTGAAAAGGTGGAAGTTTTTGAGATAAAAAAATAAAGCTGTTGAGTCTGTTGGGCCTGTTAACTTGTTACTGTTAATAACTTAGGCCAGTAACAATAAAGAATGATTCTAAACGGACTAAAAAAAGCCAAATACAAAAGCTTTGAAGCAACAGTAAAAGTGGAATAAGTAGTGAACCGGGGAAAGCTGCAAAACAAGCAAAAAAGGGTTGCTATGGATACGGGCATCCTCATCTGAAACCAACGTGATAGTAATTTGATTACCAGTTCCAAAATGAGTCAACACCTAGCTTCACATAGGGTGATGCAGTCTACCTAATGAAGTAAATAACTTAAACCAGATGCTTCTGTAAGCAGGTCAGTTTGTTTTATTAAGCAAGGTAGTTTAATTTACTGTGTATTGAAATTAGTCAGTAAATAAGTTACGTTGTTGCTGCATTTATTTTGTCAGTACACTTGAAGTGTAGGGTCTTATCCATTGAGTCATACTGTAGGGATTATAGTAACAGGCTATAGAAACCAGCATACTATTATTATTTATTTCTTAGCAGACGCCCTTATCCAGGGTTAATGTTAATTGGGTGTTAATTGTACTAAACGAGAACTTTGCCTACGCCAGTGGGTTAGAGCACTAGCTTAATACAGAGTTTTCCGGATTTATGCAAACATGCTGGACGTGTGTCCAGACAGACAGACAGACAGATGTCTCAAGTTTAATCACAATCAGATTGATGGAACAACATAAACTGTTTCCAGCTCAGCTTCATCCCTGCACATGGACAACAGCCTCTTGTAGCCCCAGGTGAGTTTCATTTTGATTGAACTTCATTTAAAAGGTTAAACAATTCTGGGCTTCTTCTGGTTTGTTTAAAGTGGTAAATTTGATGTCAATAACATGGATAGCTCATGAATTCAACATAACATATATTTTGAGGGAGGCTGTGTGGTCCGGTGGTTAAAGAAATGAGATTGTAACCAGGAGGTCACCGGTTCAAATCCCAGCTCAGCCAGTGACTCACTGTGTGACCCTGAGCAAGTCACTTAACCTCCTTGTGCTCCATCTTTCGGGTGAGACATTGTTGTAAATGACACACAGCTGCTGCATAGTTCACACACCCTAGCCTCTGTAAGTCACCTTGGATAAAGGCATCTACTAAATAAACAAATAACAATAACTTGCTGTGTTATACTTACAGCACAGATTTAGCATGCATTTCAATGCAATATGATACAGTACTTTGATAACCCTTTGGAGCGTGTGGAAGTGACTTCGTGGGAGAAGTACGAGTGGACAAGTACAAACCAATTAGACGCAGAAAGGAGAAATTACATCTTTAAATTAAATCTGGAGTTGCTTTAATCAGAAAACATTGCAGCTTAAAGCCTTGCAATTGCGTGTATTTTTCTGATAACAAGCTGAAACTCGGAGCAGCTGATTCAAATCCCGCGGCGTTCTGAGACACGGGGGAGGGGCGGAGCCCGCAGGTAGCATTCATGCACTATTTATTTTTTTATTTTTCTCTGTTAACAGAAACTGTTTGACAATGTGTGAATACTGTAAATCAGACTAAATGTCACTCACATGCACAAATTGGATCTTCGGATTTGTATAATGCATATTTCATAAACAAACGTTGTTGTATTAAAATTCATTACCAAATTGTTATACGTAGCAACTCTATATAGTGCCGCTGCCGTGAATGGAGCAGAGTACGGTATCCAAAGCACTGGGGGGTAGCTATAGTGGTTGCAGTGCTTCAGTAAAATATGTACTGAATACCTAGTGTCGAAGGCAGTGTAAGAGAAGTGCTATGGTAGAATATGTTTGAAACATACAAAATATACCCTAACACTAATAATTTTAAATTTCAAAAACTGAGCACCATCCACCCCTCCCTCCTCCAGCTTGTGTTATCCAGAGGCAAACCTTTAAATTTCTTCATTCGCCATCTCGACAGCAATTCAGCAAAGAAATGTCTCGAAACCCCTCTGCAGTTTGGGATTTTTTTGTTAAATTCCCAGACGAAAGTTGAATGCAAACTGTCCAAGCAACTGCTGATGTATCGTGGAGGCAAAACCAATCTCCAGGGTCACTTGCCAAGCGTAAGTTCATATTATTATTACAAATGCTATTCCCACTGGGCTTATTTTATTTTTAGGGCAGCCGCTATAAGATCGTTACCTTTATTAAAAAAATGTACAGATTAATCTGCCGGTTAAATCAACTAATGCCCATAAATTAACCGATCAAAAAAGTATCGAGTGACAACCCTAATTTCAATATATACTTTGGTGTGCAAGAGTTTATTTTTTTTTACTTTGTAGTTAAGTCTTTGTTAAAACATTATTTGCTTATTTAGGGTTTCTTTGCTTAGAAAATACTAACCAGGGTTATCAGTATACATCAGAATGTAATAGAAAGAGCGTGTGTGTATGTAGAGGTGGTTTAAACGCCGACACCTGGATAGCATTTAAACGTTCATAAAAATGTACCAAAAGCACATCTCTACTGACTTGTTTGTGGGATCGGAGGACACCCACTGAATCTTCGGGTCTCCTGAGCCATGTAGGGAATTGCTGTGGTGAGGAGAAAAACAATTATAATTGGACACACTAAATAAAAAAAATAAAAAAGCAAAAAGTGTTTTCTTAAAAAGAACAGAAAAATCACTCAGCCGCACTAGACATGATATTAGTTATAGAGGACAATGACACATAAACTAGTGTCCCAGACAAGGCAGTCTCATGCTACACTATTTAGACCAGAACCATTTGAAAACAGCAGTTATTTTATATATCTCTGCAGCATTCTTTAGCTTTCCTGGGACCAGCGACCCTCCTGATGCTTAGTGTTCCAGAACCCCCTGCAGTGTTCACCAGAAATACATTACTTTGCTATATTTGCAGCAATTTCTATTCAATGTTTTTATTCACACATCATAGGTAAATCAAGTTGAAATAAAAACAAATTCAGCTTTTACTCTGGAACATTGTAGTGTGTCCAGTTCACATTCCCTCTGCAACAGTAGTTGAGACAGTAACCGCAAATTATCATTTTGGGGTTTCAGGTCAAGAGACAGGAGGTGTGGGTGGTAATCTCAAATTATTATCTTGGGTTTTCAGGTGCTTAAGGCAGAAGCAGCAGGCCACATGATATACAGTACTGTGCAAAAGTTTTAGGCAGGTGTGAAAAAATGCCGTAAAGTAAGAATGCTTTCAAAAATAGACATGTTAATAGATTATATTTATCAATTAACTAAATGCAAAGTGAGTGAACAGAAGAAAAATCTAAATCAAATCCATATTTGGTGTGATAACCCTTTGCCTTCAAAACAGCATCAATTCTTCTAGGTACACTTGCACAAAGTCAGGGATTTTGTAGGCATATAGTCAGGTGTATGATTAAACAATTATACCAAACAGGTGCTAATGATCATCAATTCAATATGTAGGTTGAAACAGAAACAGCTGTGTAGGAGGAATAAAACTGGGTGAGGAACAGCCAAACTCAGCTAACAAGGTGAGGTTGCTGAAGACAGTTTACTGTCAAAAGTCATACACCATGGCAAGACTGAGCACAGCAACAAGACACAAGGTAGTTATACTGCATCAGCATGGTCTCTCCCAGGCAGAAATTTCAAGGCAGACAGGGGTTTCCAGATGTGCTGTCCAAGCTCTTTTGAAGAAGCACAAAGAAACGGGCAACGTTGAGGACCGTAGACGCAGTGGTCGGCCAAGGAAACTTACTGCAGCAGATGAAAGACACATCATGCTTACTTCCCTTCGCAATCGGAAGATGTCCAGCAGTGCCATCAGCTCAGAACTGGCAGTAAACAGTGGGACCCTGGTACACTCATCTACTGTCCGGATAAGTCTGGTCAGAAGTGGCCTTCATGGAAGACTTGCGGCCAGAAAGCCATACCTCCGACGTGGAAACAAGGCCAAGCGACTCAACTATGCACGAAAACACAGGAACTGGGGTGCAGAAAAATGGCAGCAGGTGCTCTGGACTGATGAGTCAAAATTTGAAATATTTGGCTGTAGCAGAAAGCAGTTTGTTCGCCGAAGGGCTGGAGAGCGGTACACGAATGAGTGTCTGCAGGCAACAGTGAAGCATGGTGGAGGTTCCTTCCAAGTTTGGGGCTGCATTTCTGCAAATGGAGTTGGGGATTTGGTCAGAATTAATGGTCTCCTCAATGCTGAGAAGTACAGGCAGATACTTATCCATCATGCAATACCATCAGGGAGGCATCTGATTGGCCCCAAATTTATTCTGCAGCATGACAACGACCCCAAACATACAGCGAAAGTCATTAAGAACTATCTTCAGCGTAAAGAAGAACAAGGAGTCCTGGAAGTGATGGTATGGCCCCACAGAGCCCTGACCTCAACATCATCGAGTCTGTCTGGGATTACATGAAGAGAGAGAAGCAACTGAGGCTGCCTAAATCCACAGAAGAACTGTGGTTAGTTCTCCAAGATGTTTGGGCCAACCTACCTGCCGAGTTCCTTCAAAAACTGTGTGCAAGTGTACCTAGAAGAATTGATGCTTGATGCTGTTTTGAAGGCAAAGGGTGGTCACACCAAATATGGATTTGATTTAGATTTTTCTTCTGTTCACTCACTTTGCATTTAGTTAATTGATAAATATAATCTATTAACATGTCTATTTTTGAAAGCATTCTTACTTTACAGCATTTTTTCACACCTGCCTAAAACTTTTGCACAGTACTGAATAAGAAACTGATCACCTCTCAATCAGTCAACATCTCCGAAAGGTACTGTATCCTCCCTGCATAAAACATGTGCGTATGCACATTCTGTTTAATTTTTTTATTGTTAATTCTCTCCTGCACCTGGTAGTAATTGTAAAGTAGAACCAGGTGCAGGGTATTTAAGAGAGGCATTCAGTATGCTCGAGAATGCGGAGTAGAAGGAAGCAGAAGGCTGTGTGTGCTGTTTCCGAGCAGGCTCCTTTGCAAGTAATGTGTGTACGGTTCTGTGTGTTTATGTCTGCCGGTAAACAGCTTAGCTGTCCGGTTTGGTAGTTAGGGTGATCCTGACTGTGTAGTTAGCGCTCCAAAGGAGCTAGGTGTTTGTTTTGGTTATTTTGTTTTTGTGTTTATTAAAATAATAGCGCGTTGGCGCTGAAAAATCCATTCCTATGTCCTGGGTCGGTTTTTAAAGGGGCAACGAACAGAGAGTGAGTTGCATCTCGTTTACAGTACCTTAAAATAACATCCTAGTTTACCGTTAGCAACTGCATTCAATTCCAAAGCCACAACATGACTTTTCTTTCTAGCCATCCATATTAAGCCTTGTACATGGAAGTGAGGATGACAACATTGTTTCTTGGTTATGGAATACGAAATTAAATATTTTAGTATCACAGCAAAGAGACTGAGCAAACGCGGTGACAATGAGATGACTGTCTGGAGTTCATCGATAACCTGGCAAAATAACCCTTGAAACACAAGTGTTGATACAAGAAATGCCCTCTTTTTTTTTTTTTTTTTACAGTAGAACGCTAAATATAGCCCAAGTACTGCATTGGTTCCAGTAGTCTTCATGAATCCAGTTTCCACTCAACGTACACATTACAATGTGCTGTGTGCTAGATTGTGCTACTTTATACATGTACATCACAATTTTTCAATGCTGTTCAACAACTTGCATGCTTTATTCTCCAAAGCGATATTAAGTTGGGTGGTATCTATTGTATGACTAACAAAGATGGAGTGACATTAACTGGAGTATGACAAGACCCAAAGCAATATTAAATCAGGAGCTTGTGACCATTGACTTCCATTATATTCTGGCTGGGAGATTTAAACGTGAGAATAATAAGTAAAGGGTGGCATTAACAGGAGTGTTATTATATTGGTTTGACTGTAATATTAAATAATTATCCTTTATCTAGCCAAAGCTGCAGAACATACTAGAATATCTGGAAAACAATCCATATAGCAGTCTGGGCTTATGTCAATAATCTAATCTATTCTCATTGTCCTTCTCTTTTCTGTCTTCATAAAATACCATATAACCCACTATATTCATAAAATACCATATAACCCACTATATTCACCTTATTTTAAATCCAGTCTGGCGGGTGCACTTCTATAATGAAAATCAAATCACTAAATATGCACTAAAATATTTGTGAAGGTCACAGAGTGCTTAAAAGGATACTAAGAGAGGCTACCTACTGTAGATTATTCTCAGATGTCATTCACACAGCACATTTAACTCCCATAACTCCTTCCCAGTATACACTCGCGTGTACTACAGTACCCAATTTGGCCATGTTACACGTCATTTTTTTGGTAAATTACTAATGCCAACTAAGATTTAAATAAACAAACACATAAAAATAAATAAAATAATGCACTTTTCCCTAAATTAGTAAAAATGTTTAATGACAAAAATAAAAACATGTTATCTTTTCATCATACCGTACTTATCTTAAAGTTCTTTTCAATGTACAATTAGTAAAAAAATAAAAATAAAAATAAAAATGAAAAAAATCAGCCTCACTAAGTTAGAGAACTGATCATCAACCTGCTAAGAACCTTTGAATAATTATTTTAACTGTAACAGCAAGTCTTATTCCCATCTGGCTCTAGTTACTAATCCACATAGCCTTCCAGCATTCCAAAGGCTATTGGTTGCACTGGTTGCTGGCATATCCTTCTCATCAAGAAGATACAGTAAGGAAGTATGTTGCCTAGCACCACCACAGTATGTAATCTCTCTATCCCATCTTAACATATAGCGCCATGGAGTCCTTGAATTCAGGTTTTGTACAACTGAAGGTATACTTCCAATGTTATGTAACTGGGCCTTATGAAATCTCAGTATGTAAAGTTCAATTAAGCCAAGGTTTGATAGTAAGGTATGTCTACAATGATAGTGCAGCAACACTGTATCATATATTACAAACAGAATTTAAAAAGACAAAAGAAAGGAGTAAAGTTTAAAATTACAATTTCACAGGACAGGAGGCAGGCTACCTGTAGTGACTTCGCCTGACTTCTTGGAGAGCCACCCACAGTTAGGACCAAGCCCTCGGCAGGACGAGGTCGGCGTCGTGGTGAAGTCACCGCCACAGTTAGGTAAGACCGCGTCGTGGTGAGGCAACCTCCAAGGCTGGGTGCACTGCACCCTCAGGGACATAGAGTTACTAAAGACTGAATACATATAGAAAAGGGGTTCCGTCTCTTGGGGAGCCCCATACATAAATAGAGGCTCGAGCACCTGAAAAGAAGGAAGAAAAGGGGGAACTCTGGCTCAGAGAGCTGCCCTCGATGAGGTGAAGTATAGACGAGGTGAGGTGAAGCTGGGACAGAGACGCACGCCCAGAGAACCTGAAATGAGAAGAGAGCCTTGTATTACGTAGGGAGAGCAGCGAGGTTTAGCAAGAATAAGCTTAACCCCTCAGATTGCAAGGGTAGTGATAGATCATGAGATGCTAAAAGGTTGGGTTTGGCCGGGGGTCCCATCTGACTCGTGGAGAACCCTCCTGCTGAGGTAAAGGAAGCAGAGCTTAACCAAGGGTTGGAGAAAGAGAGATCACAAACACCCCAAAGAATGGACCCCCGGCTCCCCGCTAAAGAACCCTATTGGATGCACAAAAAAAAAAGAACCGCCAATGCATATTCAAAGAAAGAAAAGAAAGAAAACATTAACACAACAAAGAAGGTTAGTAATGGGCTCCTTACTGACTATGTGAAGTCCCTCCGCTCAGTGGAAAGGAAAAAATATATATATATATTTTTAGGGGGAAAACCTTTGGTGGTCCCAGTGGAAGGGTCGTCCCCAGTCCAGACATACTAGCAATAGACTGTTGTGTAGAAGATAACTCAGATAGGGAAGAACGTATGTATGAGTCAACTGAAGGCCAGCGCCCCATATTTTTAATTAGATGCTGGTTAATCTTTGCTCTTACTGCTGATGTGGCTGCCCCGATTCTGAATGAATGAGGAGTATAGGATTGCGGGGGAAGTTCTGTTCTGGAAACCAATGTGGACAGATGAGAAATGAACCAATGTCTGGATAGAACAGTCTGGCTTGATTCGATGAACAGGGGGTCAGAATTCAAAATAGGTTTGCGTTCTGCGATATATTTCTCCATGAAAGCATATGGGCATAGAAGAGAGTCCATTTTTGATAGCTGAATGAATTGACCTTGCCGAAGCTGATCCGTTTTGGAAATGCACAGGAAGAGGATAAAGTGGGAATCCAAGATGAACGCGAGATCACTGCAGGGCATACCCAGCATAGGAAAGCTGGCAATAGAAGGAACTGCATATTCTGAGCATCTTAAAACAAAAAATGCAGTTAACATATAGTTTCCTTCGTTAGGTCAAATGTAGCGAAGCAGTCTTGATGGAGGATTGAAATCAAACTGCTCAGAATATAGAGAGATAGGCAGGTGAGAATGAGAAGAGGTCGGAGAGCTGTTAGAGATTCCATGCAGGAGGAGGCGGACAGCTGGTATTGATAGGAGAGTTGGGGAGGTAATGGACATCAAGTGAAATTGGTATTGTATTCCTGACAGATAGGATTTGATTGTAGCTGGTGCAAGATGTAAAAAGTCCTTTGCGTGTATTATAAAAGCCAAAATCCAGTCCTGGTTGAATGGAGTCGGATTAATCCAGCTTTGGGAGCAGAAAGTCAAATAGGTGGTCCAGCCGGTGGAATAAGAGGATCTGGTGGAAGGAGCCAGTGCTGCAGCCATATATGCTTGTGCTGTATTGAGTAGTCCACTGTTAGTTAAGTTCAGTTGAAAATTAGCTTGAAAATTAACGAGAAAAAGCATTGGCTGCATTGTTATAAATGCCCAGTAGATGGTGGGCTTCGATTGGAAAATTATTTGATACTGAAATCCTTCTTAACCGCTGCAGCAATTGCATAATAAGAGGTGAACTGGAACAGCTTTTATTAATAATATGAACTGTAAATTTGTTATCACAAAAGAAAAGTATTGATTTCTTTGGCCAAGGATGACCCCATAGATGTGCTGCAGCGACTATTGCGTAAACGTCGAGAATAGCTGTGGATTTTAGATGTGGCCATAGGTTTTCTAGTGGCCATGCTTGTTTAAAAGACCTCCGAATCCCTTGAGTGAAGCGTCTGTAAATAAAGCCAGATCGTGCAGTGCTGAAATGAAATCTTCATAGAACAGAGAGGCCGTTCCAGTGCTGTATGAGAGCTGACCACATTTCAATGTCTTTTCTAGCTTCTGATGAAATATTGATGTAGGAGTCCAAGTTTTTTGCTGTTGATGAAAGAGCAAGTAAAATCGAGATATAACTGTCCGTCCCTGGGGGATAACGCAAATTGCTAAATTAAAATGACCCAGCAACGAGAGCAGTGCACGTTTCCTGATCGTTTTACCGATCTGAAAGTTCTGGATAAGGGAACGGATATTATCGAGTTTAGATACGGGGAGGCTGGCTTTGAACTTTTCTGTGTCCAGTAGAATTCCTAGAATTTCCAGTGAATGAAGGCGGCCGATTGCTTTTTCTTCTGAAAGTGGGACGCCAACCTCTGAAAATAAACTTTTAAGATTGGTGATGGCTTCTGTTGGTGGATCTGAGGGAGGAGATATCAAGAGAAAAACATTGGGTAGGTGGAGCAGAAATGGAACATGATATGAATTGAGAGGTATCCAGCATAAAGCCTCAGTGAGTATCAAATATTTTTGGGCTGCTACGGCAGCCGAAAGTTGACTGCGTAGAAAAACAGAATTTTTCTTCCTCACATATCCCGAACAGGTGGTAAAGAGAAGGATGAATTGGCATTACTTCAAATGCGTCAGAAATATCTGCTTTTGCTAACCAGGAGCAGGGCATGAAGTTAAGGTCATGAAGGGCAAGGCAATGTTACCATCGTTGGTTGTGAAAATTCAGGGGCACCAAGGCAGTTCTAGGGGGCAAAAAAGCAAAACATAAATCTAACCCAAAGGCACCAAGGCGATTTCATACTCTTTCATAAAACAACAACAAAAAAATAACTACAGAGCCTACTATGTTGAATAAATGAATTCAAACAAACACAAAGCAATGTTTTCTGTGTGACTGACACATTAATTGTTACAAAAATAAAATATGGGTCACTTTTCCACTGTAAAAATAAAATGACACTGCCAGTGAACACGTGTGATTGAAAATTCCTTGAAGTGGGGTCATATTGAGCTCAGTCCAACGTCGTCCCTCCCTCGGTTTGCCCCTCATTAGCCAGTGATACAGTACGTCTTTCTCATGGCTTAGTGCTGGGAGGTGCGCAGTAAAAAGAATGGCAACAATAATACATTATGATAATAAGTAATTTTCTTGCAGGACGAGATTAGACAGAGACGAGACACGGAGCCGGTTTGTGAATGGGTTGTAGATCAGGATGTGCTGGTGCTGAGGGGTGATGGTGTCTCCCTTCGATGATGACGTAGGAGTTTTGTCAGCAACTCTTGGTGACTAACTTTGTGTGTTCGTTCATGAGAAATAAGGCCAATCCTTGATCTGCAGATGTGGCCACAGGTGCTGCAGGTCAAACCTGCAGTTGATGGAATTACTAAAATGGCCTTTCTCCTCTCTCTTTTCCTTCCTTGTGTTTGCTCATTTAATTTCAATGTTTTGGATGGCTAAGTGACAATGTTGCCTCCAGCTGTCCCTGTCCAGGGTCATATCCTCCCAGCTGTTGATTTTGTTTAAAGGTGTCCTTATATCTCAAGCGTGACCTTCCCTGTGATCTTTGTACATTTTTCAATTGACTGTAAAGTCCAACCCACCGGAACTGGGCTCTCAGCACCAAGCCTTCCACACTTGTGATTTGACACGTTTTAAGGACTTCTGTATTGGAGATTTTGTCTTGCCATCGGATTTTGCTGATGGATCTCGGAGCGCTGGTGAAACTGCTCAAGTTGCTTGAGGTGTCTGCGGTAAAGCATCCATGCTCTGCATCCGTACAACAGTGTGGGCAGTACCACCGCCTGGTACACCTTGATCTTTGTGGGCAGTCTCACCCCTCTCTCATTCCAGATGGTGACGTCTGCCGAAGGAGACGCTTGTCTTGGCAATGTGTTGCGTGATCTCAATGTCAACGTTGGCAGTGTTGGAAAGTAAGCTTCCAAGGTAGCAAAATTTGTCGGCAGCTCCAAGTTGGGTGCCCTCGATAGCAACTACAGGCTCAGCGTAATCCTTGGATGGAGCTGGCTGGTACATTTTTTTCAGGGTTGAGTCTGAAGCGCCTAGCTGCTTGTGCGAACTGGACAGTGATAAATTGGATGTCCTCCAGTGAGTAAGCTACTATTGTACAGTCGTCTGCGAACAGCAAGTCCCTAATCACTAGTTCCACCACCTTTGTAAGGGCCTGCAGACGCCTCAGACTGAGCAGCCCTCCGTCTGTGCGAGATTTAATGCAGACGCCCCGATCCGTATCATAAAAAGGTGTCCAGGAGCATCATGGAGAAGACGATAGAGAAGAGTGTTGGTGCCAGTACACAGCCTTGTTTTGTTCCTTGAAAGGCCTTCGCCAAGTCTATAAGACAATGTATAGATCTTGGTTTTGCTCCAAGCACTACTGAATCTGTCTGGCTGCAAATACCAGCTCTGAATCCACACTGTGATTCTGGGAAGTCAGTCTATGAGTTGCTCAATCATTCTGTTGAGTATTACTCTTGCCAGTATCTTCCCAGCAATGGAAAGGACAGAAATCTTGCGGTGGTTGTCACAACTGGCTCTGTCACCATTCCTCTTGTACAGGTGGACAATTGATGCATCTTTGAAATCCTGGGGCACTGACACATGTTTCCAAATACACTGGAAGAGTTGTGTAAGTTTCCTGTGTGCAAAATGACCCCCTTATTTGAAGATCTCAGCTGGTTGCCATCTGGTCCCGGGGATTTCCCTGAGGGGCCTGCCTATTGATGCTATTTCTCGCTGAGGGATGTCATTCAGAGCTTCTTCAGACATACTGGAGGGGAGATTTAAAAGGAAGTTGAAGTGTTCTGCCCAGCGATTCAGGATTTTGGTCTTCTCTGTCAGGGGATTGCCAACATCTGCTGAGCGAATGGGTGTACTTCCGTTTGATGCAGGGCCATAGACAGCTCGAAGACCCTGGTAGAACAATTTAGTGTTGTGTTTATCGGCTGCTTCGTGCAGTTCACTGGCTTTCTCTTTCCACCATTTGTCTTATCTGCTGTAGACGGGTTTGAACTTGATATTTGGCCTGGAGGTAGTGGGCCTTCATTTCTGTGGATGACTTATCAGCAATGTATGCGCTATGAAGCGTGTGCATCTTGTCCAAAACTTGACCTCTCTCTACATTGTTTTCATCAAACCAGTCTTGATGTTCCTTTTGACGAAGCCAAGGACCTCGGCACTTGCAGAGTAGGTGGCATCACAGAATTCGATCCATACCTTTTCGCAGTTGGTGTCTGTAAAGGTGGAGCTTGATAGTTTGACAGCCAATTTGTGTAGAAGTTTTTCCTGGGTACCATTTAAATATGTAGCTATTTAATAAGTTACCAAGGTCATGCATTTTGGTTTTATAAATGTTTAAACTCTAGGCATTGACTTAGTTGCAATTTGGGTTAAATTGATAAACTAATATATGTGTATTTTTTTTTAATTGACGTTTTAAAGTTCCCACCCCTATAAGCTACTTCTTTGCTTACAAAAACGTTTTGGTAGTCAAAGCACAATGTTTAAAACAAAATCCGAAAAGGTTGTATAATTTAGTGTAACCTCTGTTTAGTGTTTTCATTCTGTAGTTTACAAGAGGCTAGGTACCATAAAAATACTGGCCCAGAAAGAAAGTGTTTGTATGATTAAAACAGAGGCACAGTGGCTGGGCTCAGAGTGCATAACCAGATTCTAGTGCTGGGACAAACATGGGATTTCCATGTTCAGATATTCGCTCATAATTTAAATATTCGTTTGGATATTCGCTCGTTTTTCAAAAAAGTAATAAAAGCCATGAAGTTGCTCTGAACGCAGGCAAAGACAGCATAGCAGCAGAGGCAGGAGGCGTGGCCTTGGCCCCTGTGTGTCTGCCTTTATTTTACAGCACAAACTTACAATATACAACAGTTAAAACAGAAAAACATCTCAGGAGTAAAGAATACGTTGTGTAGGACTTACTTTACCCCAGTGAATTAACTACAACACAAACCATGCCAAATACCAGTTCAAGTTAAACGTGGTTTTGTTTATTCCCAAAATAAATAGTACATAAAGTTGACACCACTTTTTTTTTTTTTAATTCCTTGCCATTGCCATTTCTTCACAGTAAACAGTGGCCATCGACACGTTTTAATAAACTAATAACATGAGGTTTACTTGTGCCTTTTTGAAGCTGAACAAGCAAATGAAAACTGACATTTTACTTTAACACTTCAAATAAAACAAAAACGTGGAAATGGCGTTGTAAGTCAAAGGGCCTAAAGATTACTACGTTACTCTGAGGCCTATGCGCTAATTCCAAAGGAACACAAGGACCTTGAGTGCCTGTACAATGAAGCCCTGAGTTGCCTGTAATAATTGCCTCTGTAAAGCAAGGGTTTTCCAAACTCCCTTTGGTCAACAACATGCGGCAAGACAGACTGGAGGCACTGCTCCTATCTTCTGTGGAGCAAGACGTGCTGGTATCCCTCAGTGACAAGACACTGATGGAAAGTGTTGTTGTTGGTACAGGAGCAGACAAAACTGAGGGGGAGAAGAAATTGTGTATTTTCTTTTAGAAACTAGGGAAGTTGAGAGATGCATTACATTTCTATAAGAATTATAAGTCACTCAGTATGTAGTTAACGGAAATCGGATTAAATAGGAAATTACGCTTAACAGTGTCAAAAAATAGAATGGTTCTATTTGTATTTTTGCCCCAGTGGCAAACATTTCCTGGCTCTATTTGAAATAAAATTAAAAGGAACCAAAATTAGGCTCAGGCAATATATGAAGGTAAAAGCAAAGATTGTTTTGTAATTAACTGCTTTGTCTGAGTTTAATTATGAAACAGAATCAGCTAAGTCAGTTAAAGGGATGTCACCCGATTAAAAATAAAACCCGAAAACTTCAAGATCAACTTTGCGTGTGTGTGTGTTCGCATTTACTTTTTCCAAAATACTTGGTTTTATTTCTTAGAAATATATACCTCTGTTAATATGGGGCATAACACATTATTTTAAAATAAAATACAGTGCATATATTAATTCTCACTGTTCATTGCACTGCTAGGAATTGTAACCAAACTATTTTAATAGTAATAGTGTGTGTATGCATTACGGCCGAGTAAACATGAAATGGTACTTCAGTGTGGACACTGAGCTGGATTAATTAAAACATTTAATATTGCTGTGCAAGCCAAATATGAGTCTTATTGCTGCCACCTACAGGACTGGAGTGTACCTTAAATCAATGCTGTTATATTACAGAAGTTTTTTTTGTTTTGTTTTTTTTGTTTTTTTTTTACAGTCATTTTGCTGCAGTGTAATAGATTACTGTGAATATGCATGTCCGAGTCCCTTTCCCATTCCCATTTTTCTGTCCAATGGATTTATTTTGCATCTAGGATGCAAAATTTTGCTTTAACATTTTTATAATGTTTGCAAAAACTTTAACTGGTTCTGGTTGTATTAAAGAAGACAGATTTCTGTGTTAAGATTTCCTTGTGTTCAGGAGCTGCTCTTCAAGTTCTAGTTACCAATCTAGATCCCAAAGGAGTGAACACTGTTTCCTTTTGCATTGATGGCTTTGAATAATGTCACAGGGAATTGCACGAATTTCTGACAAATAAAAAGGGAGGGTTCATGCCAGTTGGCATTTTCTATCTGTGAACTTTAATTGTTGAACACATTGTACAAATCGATCTGTGGCTGACCGCCATCTTTGTTTTAAATTTGTTACCATAAATTGTAAGTTATAGTAAACTGTTTTAAACATTTTTTGTCAGAATCTTATTAAAAGCTACATTTTACGTGAAAACACTGTCTGTATCTGAAAAAAGTAATGGCGTTTCGGTCTGTAATCTTTATTGAATTTCCAACAAACCCTCCCTTTAAATTCAGAGATTCGCGCATGCGCAGTATAGGCAACATCTACTTTTTTCACGGTCTACCAATTTCCTGTGACAACATAAAGACACTTTGGCTGATCTAGCCTCTTTTACATTACAGTATGGGTTTGAGGTTGGTGACAAGTCAAGATTACACTGTAATCCAAGTTTGTTCAGCCAATCAGAGTGGGAGGAAGGAGATCCTTGTCCAATAAAAATAGCACAAAGGCAGCACGTGAACCCACCTAGAGTCAATCATATCCGTGAGCACTGTGTTGCGATCATTTATTTATTTTTAATTAAAGGAACAAAAAAAAAGTTGAACCATGTTAACTTGAAGCACTAAGGGACCAAACATTATGGCATTGTTGCAAACAGGTACAATACATATAGCAGTGCTGGCATTCCAATTCCTGTGGTACAGTGTCGTCAGGGCTATTGAGGGATATGAAGTTCTGATTCCTGTGGTACAGTGTCGTCAGGGCTATTGAGGGATATGAAGCTCTGATTCCTGTGGTACAGTGTCGTCAGGGCTATTGAGGGATATGAAGTTCTGATTCCTGTGGTACAGTGTCGTCAGGGCTATTGAGGGATATGAAGCTCTGATTCCTGTGGTACAGTGTCGTCAGGGCTATTGAGGGATATGAAGCTCTGATTCCTGTGGTACAGTGTCGTCAGGGCTATTGAGGGATATGAAGCTCTGATTCCTGTGGTACAGTGACATCAAGGCTATTGAGGGATATGAAGCTCTGATTTCTGTGGTACAGTGTCGTCAGGGCTATTGAGGGATATGAAGTTATTCATGTGGTACAGTGTCGTCAGGGCTATTGAGGGATATGAAGTTCTGATTCCTGTGGTACAGTGACATCAAGGTTATTGAGGGATATGAAGTTCTGATTTCTGTGGTAGTGTCGTCAGGGCTATTGAGGGATATGAAGCTCTGATTCCTGTGGTACAGTGACATCAAGGTTATTGAGGGATATGAAGTTCTGATTTCTGTGGTAGTGTCGTCAGGGCTATTGAGGGATATGAAGCTCTGATTCCTGTGGTACAGTGTCGTCAGGGCTATTGAGGGATATGAAGCTCTGATTCCTGTGGTACAGTGTCGTCAGGGCTATTGAGGGATATGAAGCTCTGATTCCTGTGGTACAGTGTCATCAAGGCTATTGAGGGATATGAAGTTCTTGGATAGGATGTGAGGTGGCGTGGGAGCCAAGCTTGCATCTCCTGTCTTTTTGTTTTGTTTTGTTTTTTCCCCCCTGAAAAGTTCAAAACCCAACAACTCATTAGGATGCCCAATTAGTAGCCTCCAGCTGTGGAGGGCCTTGAGTTTGACTTTCCCAGCTTAGATTAAGAACAGTTTTATTGTTCTACATACTGTATTACACTGCATAAATATAGGTTGTAGGTAGGTTTTTAGAAAGAAAATAAGGCAGGATGACATTGTCTTTATCATTATCCAGGGTGAAAAATTACTTACACATCCTAATATCATGTACACAATAACATGAGCAAAAAGTCTGATAGACATGAACATGTAATTTACACATAAATCACAAGGTTTCTATACTACTGAAAAGAAAGTCTGATGTTGGGTGGCCCATGGAGTCCAGCTATCCGATACCAGCCACCTGATAACCCAGCAGCACCTAAAGAAAGTATCACACTTCTTTAATACACATCTCAGTTGCTAGTGTATACTTCAGCTGCCATCTGTGTTTTCCACACCACTAGCTTCTCTGAGAATATAACAGGGGAGTCGCTTTGATTAGGTCCCCCGGGTTGAACTATACCAGGATACATTTACAACCAACTTGCTCATCTTTCAGGGAACATCTCACAAGGCACAGTGGAGGCATTGCAGAGCCACACTTCTGTTTTAAAAAGGACAGAACTTAACAGAAGACAAAGGAATTGGCTTAACCGACAGCATCTATTTTACAAAACAGATCAAAAAAGCTCTTAAAATAGGCTTAGAATGATATTTGCATCGGACAAACACAGGGTCCCACGATGTGTAAATTGCAGTGGAGAACATAGTGTATAATTAATTCAAATCAATAACTGAAATTTAAATACATGCTGGTGATTTTTTTTTTTAAATCAGGAAATATAAAATGCAATGAAACCTGAGAACTTGTCATTTTATGGATGTCACCTGAAATTCTGTTTTTAGGGATGTTAAAAGTTTAGAGTTTAAATGTTCAGACATTTTCCAAGTGCTTTTTCTAAACGTTTAACCCTTGTTAAAGAGTTGACAAACATTCCCAACATGGTCTCACAGATCTTGACGAACACTATTCTTGGACTACCTTGCCTAACATAACACCCAACACTAGTAGACTATACGGTGTTGCCCCTACTTATTTCAAGATTTCTCAGAACTGTTTGTAAACAGGATAGCTGGTGTAGTAAAAAGCTTTTTTTGTTATTAATCAATAAACTGATCAACTAGAGTACTTTGAATGATGTGAAATAAGATATAAACCAGCATTAAAATGGATTATCAAGGCAGAATGAGACATGGTGGAACACCTCATACCATCGAGTCACATGTATTTATCATTCAAGAGCCATGGCCTGGCAGACAGCAAGTAGCTGTGTACTGCTTCTGGTTCTACGTATTTAAATTATGGGATAGTTAAAGAGTTTCGGATCCAAGTACAAATCAAATCAAGCAAGGTGGAATAAAGTACCAAATACAAATTCAGCAAGTTCATGTTTTTCTAAAAGAGATTTGCTAGCAGAATTTCAAGGATATAGTTTTATGTCTGTTTCACAGTTTGTTTGTAAAAATATGTTTCGACACAAGTTACACTGATGGTTCTCCAATAGTTATATTTCAAGTTACAGATTCCCACTGGCCCAAACATCACTAAATTCCAGATAAATCTATCTTCCTTCCCTGGGCCTGGCACAACATGAACAAGTGTTTTGATACCAGTGAGAGAGGGACGAAGCCGTAGATATATCCGCCATACTATTAAACACTCAATAGTGCTGAATTTAGCAATACTAAAGAAACCAAATTAAATGACAAAGGTTTTGACTAGAAGTCCCTTTCAGAGTGGTCTAGTCGAAATGTTTGTCATTGAATTCACTTTGTTAGTATTTCTCAAGAGAGAGAAAGGGCTGAAATATTTAATTGAAAAAGATGTTATTCTTATTGTCAATGATTGTTTCAGATCTGTTCTTTCTAACCTGGGGCTACAGAGAAGGATCAAGCAAGGCCACACAGCTTGCTGAGAAGAATGAAGCTGGGAGCTCGGACCCAGCTGTACATCAGTAACGATCTCAATCTTTTTGTAAAGTTCATTTGGATTAATAGATAACAGTGACAAAGTCCTTTTTAAATCATCTGTTTATCAATGGACAAAGCCCTGGATCTTTTCTTGTCCTGGGAGCACTCTGCTGGAAATTAGTCTCTGTTGTCTGTCAGTGTGATAATTAAATATGTTTACAGGTTTAACAGAACCTTTAATGACGGCTTAGAAGACCACATGTGTCAACCACAAACCTTCTGCTGTGACCTTTGAGAAGACACCTTTAGCACCAAAACAATCTATAGCACTGCACTGCTGTATTCCTTTTCTCAATAATCCATTCCCAACAGTGGTCAAATGCAAAAATAAATTGTGCATTTCTGTAACTCTGTAAATATGTGCCTATCTGCACTGTGTAACCTATGTTGTTGGTTTCCAACTATAAAATGATGATCTAGTAATATATAACATTTACATTACATTTGCTACTATGTATGATTTGTGTCCAATAATAACATTTCACACACACACACACACACACACACACACACACACACACACACAGTGCCTATAGAAAGTCTACACCCCCTTTCTAAAATTTTCATCTTTTGTTGCCTTATAGCCTGGAATTAAAATGCATTAATTTTTTTTTTTCATTGATCTACACATCCTACCCCACAACTTCCAAGTGAAAAAAATATTCTAGAAATTTGTAGAAAATTAATTAAATAAAAACTGAAATAGCTTGGTTGGATAAGTGTCCACCCCCCTTGTAATAGCAATCCTAAATTAGCTCAGGTATAACCAATCGCCTTCAAAATCACACACCAAGTTAAGTGGCCTCCACCTGTGTTAAATTGTAGTGATTCACAATTTCAGGATAAATTCAGCAGTTACTGTAGGTTCCCTCTGCTGGGTAGTGCATTTCAAAGCAAAGACTCAACCATGACCACCAAGGAGCTTTCAAAAGAACTCTGGGACAAAGCTGTTGAAAGGCACAGATCAGGGGATGGGTATAAAAAAAAATACCTTGAATATCCCTTGGAGCACGGTCAAGACGATTATTAAGAAGTGGAAGGTGTATGGCACCACCAAGACCCTGCCTAGATCAGGCCATCACTCCAAACTGGATGACCGAGCAAGAAGGAGACTGATCAGAGAGGCTACCAAGAAGTCAATGGCAACATTGCAAGAGCTACAGACTTTTATGGCCAAGACTTGTCAAAGTGTGCATGTGACAACAATATCCCAAGCACTCCACAAATCTGGCCTGTATTTTACTCAAGAAAGACCAGCTTGAATTCCATTTGAAGTATGCAAAAAAACTCATGTGGCAAAAAGTTTTGTGGTCTGACGAAACTAAAATTGAACTTTTTGGCCTAAATTCAAAGCGTTATGTTTGGCACAAACCCAACACAGCGCATCACCCAAAGAACACCATCCCTACTGTGATGCATGGTGGTGGCAGCATCATGTCATGGGGATGTTTCTCTTCGGCAGAGACTGGGGCACTTGTCAGGATAGAACGGAAAATGAATGGAGCAAAGTACAGTGAAGTCCTTGAGGAAAGCCTGCTGCCCTCTGCAAGAAAACTGAAACTGGGACGGAAGTTCACCTTTCAGCATGACAATGACCCAAAGCACACAGCCAAATCTACACTGGAGTGGCTAAGGAACAAAAAGGTAAATGTCCTTGAGTGGCCCAGTCAGAGCGCTGACCTAAATCCAATCGAAAATTTGTGGCATTACTTGAAGATTGCTGTCCATCAACGCTCCCCAAGGAACTTGACAGAGCTTGAACAGCTTTGTAAAGAAGAATGGTCAAATATTGCCAAATCTAGGTGTGCAAAGTTGGTAGAGACCTATCCCAACAGACTCACAGCTGTAATTGCTGCCAAAGGTGCTTCCACCAAGTATATATAACACACACACACACACACACACACACACACAGTAGACCCTCAGAGTTACTAACACCAAGCTTATCAACTGACTGGTCTAACTAACACCCCACTTTCAAACCAGGAGTATGCAATCACTCACTGATGCATGCAATGCAACCAGATAGGTGCTCCTATAAGCGGCGTGCTGGTCATGGAGAAGGCAAAATTACTGTACCAACAAATGCATCCAGAAAGGTGAGGCAGATTTCAAAGCAAGTCGGACAATCTTTCAAGGAGTGTTTAGTTTTAAATAAAAAGCAGTTTGTTTTTCAAGCCAAAGGAGGCTGACTGTATGAGCAAGCTGCAGGAATGCATTTTGTTTAAAATAAAATAAAAACAAGCACGTCAGACTTACGAACAACCTCCATTCCCACGGTGTTCGTAACTCTGAGTAGATGGATGGATAGAGAGATAGATGGATAGAGAGATAGATAGAAAGATAGATAGACAGAGGTAAGCAATAAGGCACGACAGGGTGTGGGGATGTACTCCAATATCCATACGCCCCGGGTGCGTTACAGCCTAAGTCACAAGGAGATTTGCCCCCCCCCCCCCATGTCCAGAAGCTGTGCTTCGGTAAGTTCGATGTCTAGCAGTATTATTTTTTTACAACTTGAATAAGTGTTGGTGTCTGATTCAGACACATCCAGAATCTCATCTAGAGTTTGTGAGTCTTGGATCAGTGAATTTTGGATGCTGCTCCAGCATTACCCACCACAATTATATTATATCCCATTTCATACAGTAACCAGGGTTCTACATCAAACCTCCTCTACAGTAACATTACATTAACATCATTTCCATTGTATCATTTATATTTAAAAATGTCTTTAATTATGACTATTACTAAGATCACACATTCTGATTTTACATAGCTTAATTTATATTTTATATGTATTAAGTGTAAAAGATCGGAACCTCTTTGCGGTTCGTTGCCCCTTTAAAACACTGACCCAGCACACACAAATGGATTTTGAAAGCGCGGTTGCGCTATTTTTAATGAAAACACAAAAACAAAATAAACAAACAAACACCTAGCTCTCTTTGAGCACTAACTAAAACAAAACAGGAACCTAAACTAAACAGGACAGCTAAGCTGTTTACCTGTAACAAAATACACAGAACAGCACACACAAAAAAGGACTCACTCTACCTTTTTTTTTCCCTTTTAAATTACGGCTGTACCCACACACCAGCACAGCCGGGCTTCTACCCTCTTCAGCAGCTGCCCAGAGCAGACTGACTGCTCTCCTTTAATACCGGGCACCTGGCTCCAATTTCCAATAGCAGCCAGGTGCAGGTAATGATTAACAATAAAACAATTAAACAAAACAATTAACACAAATCAAATAATTAACAAAACAAAACCAAAATGTGCCTTACGCACATGTTTTCCTCTAGGGAGGAATTAACCCCCTCCCTGCTGTCTCACACATCCCCCCCCATGTCTTTTCAAGACATCGGCCATACAACGGCCACCTCCCTCCACCCTTAAAAGACCACCCACCCTCAAGTCCACAAATGTCAATTTTCGCCCTCTTCCACGGGCGGGCTTGAGGGTGGGTTGGTCCTCCGGGCGTTCCAGGGAGGGACCCAGGACCGGCGAGGAGGGACCCAGACGGCTTGTCCAAGGCGACCATAGCGCAGACCGGTGACCGGGAGCCAGGACTGACAGGCAGAGGCGTGCGCCTGTGGACCTGCGCAGCGACCTCTGGAATCCCAGGTGGAGCGCAGCACTAGGCAAGGGGAGTGGAGCAATCAGCAGGGGAACGCTAGTGACCTCTGCCCTCATGTAGCTTACGCCTGCCTCTTGCGCAGCGACGCCTGGGATTCCAGGGGAGTGGAGTAATGGACCAGGCAAGCGACTGTGCCTGGCTGTACTGCGACCTGGGAGCAAGGTCCAGCGCAGGGAGGTCTGGGCATTCCGCCAGGTGTCCACGATGACGGGACTGGGGACCTCCCTCGCAACGCCGGACTCACTTGCACGGATGATGGTTTTGGAAGAGGCGGCTCCTCCCTCTGGGCTCTGGTAACAGCAGCTCCACCCCTCTGGCTCTCGGGATGGCAGCTCCATCCCTCTGGCTCTCGGGACGGTAGCTCCACCCCTCTGGCTCTCGGGACGGTAGCTCCACCCCTCTGGCTCTCGGGACGGCAGCTCCACCCCTCTGGCTCTCGGACGGCAGCTCCCACTTTTGTAGCAGCAGCTCCAGTTCGGTTGGCTCCCGCCCGTATTATCCACGGGCCAACCCCAGCTCTTGTGTCTGCCTCTCCATCTTCCTTGTCTGCTCCTCCTGAGCAGCGGTGTTTTAATAATCCTCTCAATTAAATCTTTAAAATCCATTCTTGGGTCATTAGGGGCCCCCACTCGCTGCCACCATATGTAAAAGATCGAACCTCTTTGCGGTTCGTTGCCCCTTTAAAACACTGACCCAGCACACACAAATGGATTTTTGAAAGCTGTTGCGCTTATTTTTAATGAAAACACCAAAACAAAATAAACAAACAAACACCTAGCTCTCTTTGAGCACTAACTAAAACAAAACAGGAACCTAAACTAAACAGGACAGCTAAGCTGTTTACCTGTAACAAAACACACAGAACAGCACACACAAAAAGGACTCACTCTACCTTTTTTTTCCCTTTTAAATTACGGCTGTACCCACACACCAGCACAGCCGGGCTTCTACCCTCTTCAGCAGCTGCCCAGAGCAGACTGACTGCTCTCCTTTAATACCGGGCACCTGGCTCCAATTTCCAATAGCAGCCAGGTGCAGGTAATGATTAACAATAAAACAATAAAACAATTAAACAAAACAATTAACACAAATCAAATAATTAACAAAACAAAAACAAAATGTGCCTTACGCACATGTTTTCCTCTAGGGAGGAATTAACCCCCTCCCTGCTGTCTCACATAAGCTAACTTGGAAATAAATATGTATATACATCCAAATATATATATATATATATATATATATATATATATATATATATATATATATATATATATATATATATATATATATATATATATATGTTCATAACTGAAAAAAACACACATTTACAATTTCAGTGCCTTTTAATGTAGCAACCTACTGCAAATAAAAAAAAAAAAAATTCTCATTAAAAAGGAACTCAGATTAGATGAACCTACTGATACTATGAACTATCTACATGGTCCCGGACAAATTCAGCAGTAGCTTATTGTAAAGGATTTCTTATGTTAGTGCAAATTACTTTGGAGTGTGCAGGACATTGACACTTGCTTCCACATTAGAACCTCCGATCAGTATTTTAGTGCTGTTTTGCTGTTATGATGCATTGACACAGTGCTCAGACTTCAATGCCATTTCCATGAAGCAGTGTATAGAACATGCATTATCCTTGCTTACAGAAGTGGAGGTGTTGAAAGGGGTGGATAATGCACCACCATACAAGAAAAAGAAAGATGTTGCTGCAGATTTCCACATTCCTGCAAACTGTCAACCAATCTGAAAAAACAAGATACAATAATACCGGCCTATGAACAGCAAGCTGTGGATGCAAGTAGTCAGTGTTTCCGATTTGCTCAAAACCCTGATGTTGAGGACGGCTTACTTTTGTGGTTTAAAAATGCTTCGGATTCAAATGGGACATCATGCAGACTTCAAAGTACAGTTCATTTGCAATGTCTTTTTTTTTTTTTTTTTTTTAAAGTTCACTTACAACCGTATTTCAATAAAATGCACAGCACTTTTAATTGAATACTTCTTCTCATTAAACTGTAATTAAAAATTGATTTCAGTGTTAATAAAACTGATTCTAGGGGCTCCCGAGTGGCGCATCCGGTAAAAGGCGATCCGCGTGGAGTGCAGGATGCGCCCTGTAGCCTGGAGGTCGCCAGTTTGAGTCCAGGGTATTCCACTGCCGAGAGCTCCCGAGGGGTGGCGCACAATCGGCCGAGTGTCGCCTGGGTTGGGAGGGCTTAGGTCGGCCAGGGTGTCCTTGGCTCACCACGCACCAGCAACCCATGTAGACTGGCCGGGCGCCTGCGGGCTTGGCTGTAAGCTGCCCAGAGCTGCATTGTCCTCCGACGCTGTAGCTCCGAGGTGGCTGCATGGCAGGCCTGCAGAGTGAAAAAAAGCGGTCGGCTGACGGCACACGTTTTGGAGGACAGTGTGTGTTCATCTTTGCTGCTCCCGAGTCAGCGCAGGGGAGGTAGTGGTGAGCTGAGCCTAAAATAATACAATTGGCTATTTAAAATTGGTAGAAGATTTTTTTACCCAAAAAATGGGTAAAAATCAATTGCCGACATTTTTTGCAACTGTTCTGTTGTGCAATAATTTATTACACAGAAAAACTGCTATTAATTGGTAGTAAATTTTAATACAGAAAATAAGCTGTGTTTTATTATTTTTTCATGTATTCCATTTCTTTTGCATGAATAAATAGATAAAAATGTGCTTGCAAGAACTGTGATTTCGAACACTTTTACAGTTTTCAGAAGTTTGTTTGTGTTGCAATTTCTGTAAACACTGAATGTGATTTCCACAGTAAGCTATATTTTTTAACTTGTTTTTAATATTTTTTCAATTCTACTGTTGCTTGGACCAGGTTCAGCTCTACTGTACCTCTTTATAGTGCCATTCACAGAATCAGCAGGGCATCCTCCCAACCCCCAATAACAATGCCTTCAGGACAGCACACGACACCCAGTGAGCAGACTGGGTCTGGCTGGAACAACACTGACCCCCCTAGCTGTTTACCGGGAGGCTCAGCACACACACACACAATCTCTTGACTGTACTCACTCCAGCTGCTGAGCTTTATCGTAGCAGAGCTTTGACCTAACACACAACAGAAGGACTTTCTTTCTGTTAACCCCCCTTTTGTTCCTCACCGTACTCCCTCCAGCTCCATGAATGTGCCCTCCTGCATGTCGAATTACAATTAACAGACAGCATACTTTTCCCTTAATATACTGTATATATATATATATAAAAGTGTGTGTGTAATGTATATTATATATACATATATACATACATATATATATATATATATATATATATATATATATATATATATATATATATATATATATATATATATATATATACATACATACATACACACACACACACACACACACACATACACACATACATACATATATATATATATATATATATATATATATATATATATATATATATATATATATATATATATATATATATATATACAGTACTGTGCAAAAGTTTTAGGCAGGTGTGAAAAAATGCTGTAAAGTAAGAATGCTTTCAAAAATAGACATGTTAATAGATTATATTTATCAATTAACTAAATGCAAAGTGAGTGAACAGAAGAAAAATCTAAATCAAATCCATATTTGGTGTGACCACCCTTTGCCTTCAAAACAGCATCAAGCATCAATTCTTCTACTAGGTACACTTGCACACAGTTTTTGAAGGAACTCGACAGGTAGGTTGGCCCAAACATCTTGGAGAACTAACCACAGTTCTTCTGTGGATTTAGGCAGCCTCAGTTGCTTCTCTCTCTTCATGTAATCCCAGACAGACTCGATGATGTTGAGATCAGGGCTCTGTGGGGGCCATACCATCACTTCCAGGACTCCTTGTTCTTCTTTACGCTGAAGATAGTTCTTAATGACTTTCGCTGTATGTTTGGGGTCGTTGTCATGCTGCAGAATAAATTTGGGGCCAATCAGATGCCTCCCTGATGGTATTGCATGATGGATAAGTATCTGCCTGTACTTCTCAGCATTGAGGAGACCATTAATTCTGACCAAATCCCCAACTCCATTTGCAGAAATGCAGCCCCAAACTTGCAAGGAACCTCCACCATGCTTCACTGTTGCCTGCAGACACTCATTCGTGTACGCTCTCCAGCCCTTTGGCGAACAAACTGCCTTCTGCTACAGCCAAATATTTCAAATTTTGACTCATCAGTCCAGAGCACCTGCTGCCATTTTTCTGCACCCCAGTTCCTGTGTTTTCGTGCATAGTTGAGTCGCTTGGCCTTGTTTCCACGTTGGAGGTATGGCTTTTTGGCCGCAAGTCTTCCATGAAGGCCACTTCTGACCAGACTTCTCCGGACAGTAGATGGGTGTACCAGGGTCCCACTGTTTTCTGCCAGTTCTGAGCTGATGGCACTGCTGGACATCTTCCGATTGTGAAGGGAAGTAAGCATGATGTGTCTTTCATCTGCTGCAGTAAGTTTCCTTGGCCGACCACTGCGTCTACGGTCCTCAACATTGCCCATTTCTTTGTGCTTCTTCAAAAGAGCTTGGACAGCACATCTGGAAACCCCTGTCTGCCTTGAAATTTCTGCCTGGGAGAGACCTTGCTGATGCAGTATAACTACCTTGTGTCTTGTTGCTGTGCTCAGTCTTGCCATGGTGTATGACTTTTGACAGTAAACTGTCTTCAGCAACCTCACCTTGTTAGCTGAGTTTGGCTGTTCCTCACCCAGTTTTATTCCTCCTACACAGCTGTTTCTGTTTCAGTTAATGATTGTGTTTCAACCTACATATTGAATTGATGATCATTAGCACCTGTTTGGTATAATTGTTTAATCATACACCTGACTATATGCCTACAAAATCCCTGACTTTGTGCAAGTGTACCTAGAAGAATTGATGCTGTTTTGAAGGCAAAGGGTTGTCACACCAAATATGGATTTGATTTAGATTTTTCTTCTGTTCACTCACTTTGCATTTAGTTAATTGATAAATATAATCTATTAACATGTCTATTTTTGAAAGCATTCTTACTTTACAGCATTTTTTCACACCTGCCTAAAACTTTTGCACAGTACTGTATAGACACACACACACACACACACACACACACACACACACACACACACACACACACACACACACACACTGCTGTGCTAGTGTTTTCTACTATTATAACAACCTTGACTTGCATAAATTGCATCACTCAATTTTCAAGGTGTGGTATCCGAAGCATAATCAACAAGTACAGAGAAACATCATTTGTAATTGACAAACCCAGGACAGGAAGACACAAAAAGATATCTAACAAGGATGAGCAATACTTCAAGATAATATCCTTAAGGAATAGAAAGAAGACAAGCGTTGAATTGACAACAGAATTGGCAGAAGGCACAGGTGTCATTGTCCATCAAATCAACAGTACAAAGGTCCCTCTTGAAATCAGGACTTAAAGGATGTGTTGCAGTAAGAATACCTCTGTTAAGAAAGGGGAACAAGACTAGAAGGCTAAAATATGCACAGGAACACAGAAATTGGACTATGGAACACAATGATCAAAGGTGCTTTGGACTGTTGAAGGATGGACAACGACACCTGATGTTGCCATAGATTATCGTGCAAATTCTAATGATGATTATCGATCAGTATCGAGTAACAGTTTAAAGGAACAATAAAGTCCTCTTTATAGAGCATGGTATAAAAACTAATTCAAACAAATCCTGATGTTTTAAGACAGGTTTAATAAATACATTGGCATTCAAATATAGCACCCTCCAATTTTCATATTCCTGCCGTCACTAGCCTTTGCCGTCTTTTGTGTAAAATCTGACAAATTTCCAGTGTAAACAAAATGGTAAATTAAGAAAAGAAGAAGAAAAGAAAAAAAAAACACCCCACTGTCCAATGGAGTAAAACAAACACGGTTTGAAAACTACATTAACATTATGGCCTATTCACATGGAAATAATTCCATCTCTCTTATTTTATTTTTTTAATTTGCTATTGGTTATAATTACTGAACTACGTGGCCCACCTTCTGCTAGTGAAAGCAGCAGTCCCTTCCAGTGTGCCTCGGCTGCAGAGATTAGAGGTGGCCAACTCTTACCTGCAACTGAACTTTCAACAGCAACAACTCCGGGTGACAATTTTATTTTGCGTCATACTTGAATAATATCTCTTTCATACATTTATGTGGATTTATTATTAATTGACTTACTGCCCACCTTGCAATCAAGATATGTAGAATATCTTTTTCATACATGTGTAGGCCCATGTATATGCCTAATCAATCTATACACCACGCCAGAACTAAAAATGCATCTCACCCTGGAGTGCTCAGAGAAGCGTTTCGCCCCCACATGGATTCGCTTACACTTATACAGTACATTACTAACACCCGACTTATTTCAAGGCCATGAAAAACATGACATGGACCGTGAAATGAATTCTTCACTGTGAAAAACCTGACTTCTATTATATGTAAACATATGGAAACTATAATAAGACCTAAAATGGAAAATTACCTATATGGTAACAATATCCTGGGAGACAGTCAGCATGGTTTTAGGAAAGAGAGATCGTGTCTAACTAATCTGCTTGATATTTTTGAGGATGCAACATTGTTTATTTAGATTTCCAGAAAGCTTTTGACAAAGTCCCGCATAAAAGATTAATTCTCAAACTAAACGCAGTAGGGATTCAAGGAAATGCATGCACATGGATTAGGGAGTGGTTAACATGTAGAAAACAGAAAGTACTGATTAGAGGAGAAACCTCAAAATGGAGCGAGGTAACCAGTGGTGTACCACAGGGATCAGTATTAGGTCCTCTGCTATTCCTAATCTACATTAATCATTTAGATTCTGGTATAGTAAGCAAAATTGTTAAATTTGCAGACGACACAAAAATAGGGGGTGGCAAACACTGTTGCAGCAGCAAAGGTCATTCAAAATGATCTAGACAGCATTCAGAACTGGGCAGACACATGGCAAATGAAATTTAATAGAGAAAAGTGTAAAGTATTGCATGCAGGCAATAAAAACGTGCATTATAAATATCATATGGGAGATACTGAAATTGAAAAAGGGAACTATGAAAAAGACCCAGGAGTTTATGTTGACTCAGAAATGTCTTCATCTAGACAATGTGGGGAAGCTATAAAAAAAGGCCAACAAGATGCGGATATATTGTGAGAAGTGTTGAATTTAAATCAAGGGAAGTATTGTTAAAACTTTACAATACATCAGTAAGACCTCACCTAGAATATTGTGTTCAGTTCTGGTCACCTCGTTACAAAAAGGATATTGCTGCTCTAGAAAGAGTGCAAAGAATAGCAACCAGAATTATCCTGGGTTTAAAAGGCATGTTGTATGCAGACAGGCTAAAAAAAATTGAATCTATTCATTCTTGAACAAAGACGACTATGCGGCGATCTGATTCTAACATTGAAAATCCTAAAAGGTATAGACAATGTTGACCCAGGGGACTTTTTTGACCTAAAAAGAGAAACAAGGACCAGGGGTCACACATGGAGATTAGATAAAGGGGCATTCAGAACAGAAGATAGGAGGCACTTTTTTACACAGAGAATTGTGAGGGTCTGGAACCAACTCCCCAGTAATGTTGTTGCTGACACCCTGGGATCCTTCAAGAAGCTGCTTGATGAGATTCTGGGATCAGTAAGCTACGAACAACCAAACAAGCAAGCAAGATGGGCTGAATGGCCTCCTCTCGTTTGTAAACTTTCTTCTTATTATTATTATTTGTTTATTTAGCAGACGCCTTTATCCAAGGCGACTTACAGAGACTAGGGTGTGTGAACTATGCATCAGCTGCAAAGTCACTTACAATTACGTCTCACCCGAAAGACGGAGCACAAGGAGGTTAAGTGACTTGCTCAGGGTCACACAATGAGTCAGTGGCTGAGGTGGGATTTGAACCGGGGACCTCCTGGTTACAAGCCCTTTTCTTTAACCACTGGACCACACAGCCTTATGTTCTAAGTTAAGTTATGTGTATTGGTCCAGGTTCCTGATGTGATTATAAGCTTGTTTCAATTTCAAAAAGAAAACTGGTCAGGATTTATTGATTGACACTTAACAGCAGCCAATAACCACTCTGGGCTCTCCTCACTGATTGGTAGATATTGGTAGATATGGGCATCCAGGGCAGAAATGCTACAATATGTATAAAACACATTACCAAAGCAGGTCAGGGCTCCAGACTGCGACTAAAATGGTCGCAAATGCAACCAAAAAGTATTTTTGACGACAGTTTTTTTGGGGTTAGTCACCGTTGGTGCCTGCAACACAAAAATACTGCCTATCTCTTTAAAAGGACAAGCGTGAGCACCAACAAGCGTCACTCTCCCATGTGTCAGTGTATGTACTGCGGTCTTATTATTATTAAACTACTGTAATGTGTGAGAAGACCTGTTAGAGTGAAAAAGAAAGAACTGAAACTACAGAAAAAACTGAACACACACATTTTCTTATTTTACATGGTGACAGCATCAATGATTATTAGTTATTTATTAAAAAAAAAAGACTGAACTTTATTGAGAAAGTGTATGGAAAAAATAAACTTGGAACATGTTATGTTTTGCACACGTGCCACAAATACTGTAAGAAACGATAAAGGGGGGGGGATTTAAAAATTTGCCATACCATGCTGAAAGAAATTGTACCATCTCCCATAACCAATGTAGACTTTGCTGGTGCACTGTAGTGAAGAGCTTTATTTCGAGTCATGATGAAAAGAAAATTATCCAATTTTTTCTCCAGTTTGTCTGCTGCATCTAGCACTAGTACTGCAGAATCTGCATCAACTGTACATATAGACTCGAAGTCTTGCGAGTCAAGAGTTTGCTGAAGGTGACAGAAAAACTTGCACGGCAGTTTAAGACTTTGTGGCTTCAAGAATTTGCCTAGTTACGTTACAATGGTGAAAAACAGAAATGTATTGCGAGTCTGCACAAAGGCAGGGCCCGCTATTGCAGGGAAAATTATTTTATTTCTGGAACAGACCATTTCAAAAAAAGAGAACATGAAAATGCACGGTGAAAGCAGAAATGCTAGGGACTGCGTTATTGCAAAGTGTACAAGACACCGATGGCAATGGTACATGCTATGGAAATCAATGCAGAAAAAAAACACCACAGGGAATTAAAATTGAAATTCAATGCTGCTTATATGATTGCAGTAGATGAATTGCCATTCACTAAATTTAACTCACAGGTTGTTCTCATGAAGAATGGTTTGGATGTATCCAAAACATATGACAATGATACAGCATGTGCTGGATGTGTTGCTGTCATTGCTGAAGAAATAAGAGGAGATTTGCAGAAATGGGTTCACAATGCAAATTACATTTCTGTTTTAACTGACTGTGGAACAGATGTAGCTGGGAGAGATAATGTAATTGTGTAATGTAGGTATGTTTCTGCAGGTGTGGTATTGAATCGTCTGGTAGGCTTAGCTGAACTAGATCATTGTCATGCTCAAGAAATCTTAAACATAACCAAGAATTTGCTTGGAAAGGTTGACAAATTATGTTCAGATTGGTGGCGTGACAAATTAAGTGCTTTTGGAGCGGATGGTGCCCGTGTTAATATGGGAGCTACAGGAGGGGTAGGAGCTCTCTTGAGAAGCGAGATTGGACAGCATATTCTGTCATTTCATTGCTTACCACATAGGCTTGAACTGGCAATGTTAAGTGCTCAAAGATCAGTTCTAATGATTGAGAAAGTGTGTGACCTTCTGCAGTTGGTGTGGAAAACCTACCACTTCAGTCCAAAAAGTAAGCGTGAGTTGAAAGCCATTGGGGCGGAGTTAGGCTGCACAATTAGGACACCTTCAGCTGTAAAAACACAGCGCTGGTTGAAACACATTTAAGCGGGCGTTGTCTGTTTTTTTGCAGTCAAATGAGGAGAATGATGCAACTGGACAGGGACAGTTCACTGCTGTGCATCCCCACATGGAGCACCTTGCTTCCACTTCCAAAAACACAGACATTAGAGGAAGAGCAAAACATGTTCTACAGGATAAAAACATGCTTTTGTAGGGTTTTTGTCATTTTTTACATGATCTCTTTTCAGGAGGTGTCAGAACTTAGCCTTACACTGCAGAAGAAAAGTCTAATTCTTCCCAAGGCTGTTGCAGCAATTGAGAACTGTGTTTTGACAATTAAAAGTTTGAATGAAAAGGCATACTAGAGAAATGTTTGCAGCATGTGGATTCCCAACCCCAGGCAGTGCACAGCAGCAGGATCAGTCAGCAAGCAGGAGGGGCAGGGCTAACAGCAGTAGCTTTACCAGCATTACATTTCAGCACATTAAACTTAAGGGCCCCCACACTCATGACATTTTTAAAATGACAAAGACATAAATTGAAAAAACCTGTTGAAATCACAGTCAGGGGGTTTGAGTCCAGGTTTGACAACATAATTAAGCTTTCCGTAGAGGAAGGGGTTTCAGGAGGACCCAGAGTGATAAAGTGCTTTTTAAATTTTTTGCCATGATGCATGGCCTGATGATCTTGTTAACTTTGGAGATGAGCAGTTAGAAGTCTTACTGAATTGGTATAGTGACCTTTTAGAAAAGAATGGATTCAATGTTGATGTAGGTCAAGCAAGATGGAGAATGCTTAAAACATTGGTCAGAGGTCAGTTTATGGATAAATCCTACATTGGTTTATGGGCGGTCATGCTAACAAAAGAACCCTTTTGCACAGCTTTAAAAAATCTTCTACATTTAGTGGAAATCATGCTTGTGCTGCCGATATCAGCTGCCCAATGCAAACGTGGATTTTCTGCACAAAACAGAATTAAATCCAAGCTATGCAACTCAGTTGAAGATCTTGTGAGAATCAGTGCAGAGGGCCCTTCACTTGAACGTTTTGACCCAGAGCCTTGTCCACGAGTAAAAAGAGACAAAGACCAAACTACACTTCCTGGCCAAGTGATGCAGACATTTTAACAGTTGGTGACACTGGCTCAGACTGACGAACAAGAAAGATCGGATAGTTGGTGACACTGGCTCAGACTGACGAATAAGAAAGATCGGATAGTTGGTGACACTGGCTCAGACTGGCGAACAAGAAAGATCTGATAGTTGGTGACACTGGCTCAGACTGACGAACAAGAAAGATCGGATAGTTGGTGACACTGGCTCAGACTGGCGAATAAGAAAGATCTGATAGTTGTATAAAGTTCACAGGCTTAAGTGAAGGCCAAATTCCAGCTAATTTGTTAAGAAACTTGATCAAAAGGCAGAGGTGCAGGATATTTGAAGTACACATTTAAAACATGAAAGATGAGGAACAGCAGCATAAGGAGGAAGGATATTTACATATGAAAAGCAATAACTTACTTTAACTTAGTGGTGCTTTGCTTTATAATATCCATGGAGAAAAACAAATTCTTATAATATTTTACAATTCCATCATGATCATCCACCTCAAAACCAACATATTTTCATACTGCACTGTGCACAGACTTCAGGGTTGTTAATTTTTTAATCTTAAGGTGCTCTGCAGACAAATGAATCTTAAGGTGCTCTGCGGATAAATGCTAATCGCTTAAACATTAAAATGAACCTTTAAACATTTTAACTTAAACAGATAACCCACAACAAGGAGCACTCCATTATACTTCAGAATAAATTACGTTATTAATGTGTTTATGACTACTGTACAGGGTCGCCAGCACTGAGAGGAAGGAGGAAGACATACAGTGCTGTTTTTCTTAAGGTCCTTTGTTGAAGTGCTAGGTTTAATTTTACTCCTTGGATATTTTTCCACTGAAAAGTATACCTGAATAGTCATCTGAAATGCAATAGCATATTTGAAAATGCTCATCCCAAAAGTAAAATAACTGCAGCACAGTAAGCAGGGGTCCCACTGAATAAAAGAACATGTTATAGTATCGTGTGGCAGCAGCAAAATCAGTGCTTGCTGCTATGATAGTATTGTCTACATGGTGCTAAAAATTTCAATATGATAATGCAGAACCTAATTCTAGAAAAAAGTCTAGAAAATGCTGGATTGTAGGTGAACATTCTTAGAGAGTATAAAAGGGTTAGGCATAGGATGATTGCTGTCATTACCAATAAGTCAACATAGGGAAAAAAGTAAAGATCTGAAGACCTTAGGCAGAAAATGATTTATTGTCATAAAGCTGGAGAAGGATACACGAATATTTCCAAGCATTTGAGTATTCCAATTTCAACTATTGTTTCTATTATCAAGAAGTACAAGACTCATGGTACTATCACAACGCTCCCTCGGTCTGGAAGAAAGAAGGTTCTTTCACCAAGAACAAGTAGAAGAATTGTGAGGAAGGTTAATAATAATCTGAGATTGATTGCTAAAGATATCCAAAGTGAATTGGCTGCAAGTGGGACTGGGGTTTCCATTTCAACCAAAGGTTGAGTATTGTATGGTGAAGGTCTCAATGGTCACAGGCCAAGGAAAAAGCCACTCTTAGGAAAACGTCACAAGGACAATCACTTAAAGTTTACAAAACGGCATTTGAATGATGGATATGAGTTCTGGTGAAAGGTTTTGTGGAGTGATGAAACAACAATCAAGCTATTTGATCACACTGATGTTATGTTTGGAGAAAATCTGGAAAGGCGTACAAAGAACATAACACCATACCTACTGTCAAGCATGGAGGTGGTAATATCCTTATATGGGCTGTTTTTCATCTAATGGCACAGGAAATTTAGTTCCAATACATGGTAAAATGGATTCCATAGCATACCAAAAGATATTGGCCAATCATGTGAAACCCTCCGCAACAAAACTTGGTTTAAAGCGCAACTGGAAGTTCCAACACGACAACCATCCAAAGCACACATCAAAATCTACTTCAGAATGGTTGAAGAATACAATCAAGGTTCTGGAATGGCCTAGTCAATGTCCCGATCTAAATCCGATTGAGAATCTTTGGTTTGAGTTGAAGACTGTGCACATGAGAAGTCCTCAGAATTTGAATGAACTGGAACAATTCTGGGTTGAAGAATGGTCAAAAATCACTAAAGAATCATGCCAAAAGCTCCTTGAGAAATATCCTAATCATTTAAAAGAGGTTATTGCTAAAGGTGCCTCAACAATCTATTTCTTGTAACTTTTTTTTTTTCCTCATCCACAAAAGCAAAACTTTTGCTACAAAAGATTCATTGATGTTAAATTAACTAAATATGTTCCTATAGTCTACCAGCCTTATCTGTGTTGGGATCTGACATAACATAAATCACATTGCCAGGACAAGTATGATTTATAAAAAAATAAATGCAAATTCCTATTTCAGGTAAATACAATCAATACAAATAGAACTACATATAGTATATCCATTGTTTTAAAAACACTGACATGTAAATCATGAATATGGCTTGCTATACATTATTGCAAGCCATATGTTTTAATACATACATTAGGCAAATTTTGTTTCTTAATGTATGTAATTTATTACAGTACTAATTCATCAATTCAGAAATGAAAAATAATAATTTTCATTGGGGTATGTATAATTACAAATTCATTCCTTACACAATGATGTTTAGGTTAGATTGTACTGCTTCTACTCTATCGTTTATTTTGTTTATTTAATCCTTAAAATAAAGAATGCATTTAGTTTCTTGTATGTCTTCTAGCAATTAGATTGAGGAAATCACCTTTGTGTATAAAGAGCATTGTATAAAATGTTAATTGCAACTGATACATGTAATACACCATCATGACCAGCAAATCGACTGTAATGTATGGCATGTAGACAATTCTACACCAAGAGATGTGCAGAACATCATACTTAGTCATTCTAATTCAACCCTGCTGCATTTGGTTTGCTGTTTGTATTGTCTGCTGAAGAGCCCAATAGCTACAGTAATCACACTTTGATGGATGATTTTTTTAATCAATGATTTTGCTGATCATTTAAATAAGCCATCATCAATGAATCCCGTTTGTGTGTGTATGTGTGTGTATATATACAGCTCTGGAAAAAATTAAGAGACCACTACAAAATGATCAGTTTCTCTGGTTTTACTATTTATAGGTATGTGTTTGGGTAAAATGAACATTTTTGTTTTATTCTATAAACTACTGACAACATTTCTCCCAAATTCCAAATAAAAATATTGTCATTTAGAGCATTTATTTGCAGAAAATGACAACTGGTCAAAATAACAAAAAAGATGCAGTGTTGTCAGACCTCGAATAATGCAAAGAAAATAAGTTCATATTAATTTTTAAACAACACAATACTAATGTTTTAACTTAGGAAGAGTTCAGAAATCAATATTTGGTGGAATAACCCTGACTTTCAAGCACAGCTTTCATGCGTCTTGGCATGCTCTCCACCAGTCTTTCACATTGATGTTGGGTGACTTTATGCCACTCCTGGCGCAAAAATTCAAGCAGCTCGGCTTTGTATATATATATACACACACACACAAAATGTGATGTACTATGAATAACTGATCATTGATGTTAAATTAAATATGTTACTATAGTCTGCCTGCCTTATCTGTGTTGGGATCTGACATAACATAAATCACATTGCCAGGAAAAATGATTTCTAAAAAAAAAAAAATGCAAATTTCAATTTCAGTTAAATACAATCAATACTAATAGCACTACATATATCATCATCGTTTTAAAACACCGACATGTAAATCATGAATATGGCTTCCTTACACTATTGCAAGCCATGGGTTTTAATAAATACATTAAGGCACATTTTTTCTTAAAATGTATGTAATTTATTACAATACTAATTCATCAGTTCAGAAATTTGAAATATTAATAATTTTCAGCCTGGGGTCTTATCTTTAAAGATGTGTTTTGTTTTAATACATTTGTCCAAACAAACAATGGTACATTTGTTTCAATAACGGAAAATGTCTCCCGTACAGCACGTTTTGTGGTAGCTTATTTCCTTGCTTATGTTATGTTAATGAAGCATCGTAATTATTTCATGTAAATACATAATACTCGGCTTTCAAATGTAATGTAAAAGTGCCTACATTAAGGGTTGGAGTTGGTAAATAATATTTAAATGTTTTATTTAGTACAATAAACACAAAGATTTCACTACTCCAACTCGAGTAAATTTACAAGATAAATGAAATAGGCGGCACTGTGTTAATCAGAGTAAAAGCAAATCGAATTCAAACAGGACTGCAGTATTACACATAACACTACTTCTATACAGTCGTGTAACCACAAGAATAACCGCCTATTCAGGCTCGGTCCAACAATTAACATGGTCAGATAAATCCACTGTAAATAATGGAATAAATATCTCACCAATCAGAACACAGTTAGAGGAAAGCATGTTCGGATATGGTGCCAGTCAACATCAAAGAGTGTTTTCTTTAGCCCGACACTGTCAATAAAAAGCTTAAGACAATGAGGCTGACGCGGTACACGCACTGGCGCTACTTTTAAACTAATTAACGAGATGCTAAATACGACTGCTAAATAAAAACATGTTGTTTCAAACACACGTTTTAAGTTTAAATTCAGAGGTATTAAGCAAACTATGTTATGTTTAATTTACACTTATCAGAATTGATCCTATAAAATAAAATACATCCAGAATTTAAAGTATCGAAAATAATAATAATTTTGCGTTAATGGTTACTATAAATTAAAAATATGACACAGAAGTGCAATGCATACATATGCATATACATATAAGCATAAATATATAAATGCATTTTGTATTTATGCTTTTTGTTTGTGTTTTTTTTTTTTTTTTTGACAATTTCGGGTAATGAGAATATTTTGTAAACCAACCTAGCTTATATTTAAATTTTTTCTACCGACATTAAATTAAAAAAAAAAAAATACAGCCACTTGCAGCCTACCATCGGATGTCCATTCTATTGCGAATGATCCTAAACTGATAGGGGTTTACAGCAGCGCTGCTTAAACAGTCTCATCTCGTGCGCTTCCTCGTACATTGCATATCCTTTGTGACGCGGGACTCGCAGTGTTGTGTTGCTTTACCTAATTGCTCCAGGGCGCTTCCTCAAGTTCAAAAGTTCACCTTTTACGACCTCACAAAGACTATGACTAAACACTTCCCAAATAAAAACACCCCCTTCCATAGAGCAGCTGAAACTTTCCCCACATTAACAAAATTAACAGCATTCGCCTTTACTTTAAACCATATGATGCGTCTTACCTTACTGTGTAAGCTAAATGCAACTGAATAAGTGAACATTCAGTGTGGCAGTTCCACAATTATAAGCCTCCCTTTGATGTCAGCCAATGTATATAACCTTTTAAAAGGTATGTTATAAGGTATCTTTTAATTGCAATCAATAGGTATATTGTATATGGTTTTAAAGTAGCTGTAAAAAAAATAAATAAATAAAAAATTTAAAAAAAACAAACACACACAACATAAAAAGCAAAAGCTTATTTATATTCTTAGACTGGACAAACTATTGCTTTCCGTTTCCAAATATTTCACGTGTTAATTATTACGCAGAGAATATATTACTTAGACCTTTACAAATATAGTATGCTATGTCATTTCGCATTTAAATTGAGATTAAACATAGTTTTTATTATATGTGCAATGCGCGCTATATTTTTCTGTCATTCCTTAAATAAAGTAATAAACAGATAAAACGATAAGAAATCTTGCCTGGCGTACACATACCGGTGCACAGTTATATGGGAATTACATCAAATATTAATTGCAATGAAACTGGACAAGAAGGATGACTTACCGTTTAAACGTCTTTCCTGGAACTCAAACCCATTCGTTCTCTTTTCTATCTCCATTTTGTTTCTTTTTTTTTCTTGTGAGTTATTTCTTTTAAAAGCAATATATCTTACAGTCAATGGCAGCAGCCCCGCTCCATGCTGTTTATGTGCTGTCAGTAAAAATCAGAGATCCTATTCTATCCACGCTCTTTCATACACAAAACAGCTCTTCTTACAAAAATGACGTAGCAGCGTGCCACCACGCAGGACCAGCAAAGAACTTTGGGATTTGAAGTCTTTTCATTCCAAAGCCGCTCGGCGATTCTGAAAATGCATATTGCCTGCAACCGTAAGTCTAGTTTAGATTTGTCTTAAGTAATTGCAGGGGTGAAATTCTCAACAAAAAAAGTGCGGGTACTCATATGCGCAGCCGGGTGAAGAAGACCTGTGATTTGTTTAATTTTTCTACACTTAAACATTAAAGACAATTTGAGTGCCAATCACTAAATACTTCTAAAATGTATAGATATCGGTAAACGATACATTTTTTATACAAAATAAGCCTTCAAAAATAATTGAAATTTTATAACCAATTCACCATGAACAAAGAAGATGAAAATACTGAAATCGTTGTGCCCTTTGTAGGTATCACAGTAATGTACTGTAATATAATATTAAATTATCAGTAGCTGCTGTAGACAGGGAGTTTTGCGTCAATATATCCTGAAAAAGGGATGATGTTATAAAAACAATTGTATAAAAAAAACAACTGTGCTATGAACAGATTATACAAAAAGGTCCAAGTGAAGCAATGCACAACAGCGGCTGAAATACCCGTGTTTTTAATCTAACAGGCACTACTCTTAAAAAAATAATGTACTTGACTTGGCCATTTTAATCTCCATTGTATTCTCTGAAATCATACTTTCCAGACCCTGGGTACTCGCCTACAACAGGACCTGGCCGTGATACATTGATAGCCTCGGATTAGAACATATATCTCTGTTATTTATTTGTTTTCCTTCTTGCTTATTTACAATGATCCCTGTTATTTATTTGTTTCCTTCTTGCTTATCTACAATGATCCCTGTTATTTATTTGTTTCCTTCTTGCTTATTTACAATGATCCCTGTTATTTATTTGTTTCCTTCTTGCTTATCTACAATGATCCCTGTTATTTATTTGTTTCCTTCTTGCTTATCTACAATGATCCCTGTTATTTATTTGTTTCCTTCTTGCTTATCTACAATGATCCCTGTTATTTATTTGTTTCCTTCTTGCTTATCTACAATGATCCCTGTTATTTATTTGTTTTCCTTCTTGCTTATCTACAATCCCTGTTATGAAATGAAAGGATTTACAAACCGCTAACCACGATCATGCAACAGTCTCTTGACGCAAGGGTTGTACCGACAGGCTGGAGAATTGCAAACGTAATACCGATCCACAAAAAGGGAGATCAAACCGAATCAGGTAACTACAGACCAATAAGCCTGACTTCTATTATATGTAAACTTATGGGAACTATAATAAGATCCAAACTGGAAAATTACCTATAGGTAACAGTATCCTGGGAGGCAGTTGGCATGGTTTTAGGAAAGGGAGTTCGTGCTTGACTTTTTTGAGGATGCAACATCGACAATGGATAACTGCAAAGCATGTGACATGGTTTATTTAGATTTCCAGAAAGCTTTTGACAAAGTCCTGCATAAAAGATTAATTCTCAAACTGAACGCAGAAGGGATTCAAGCAAATGCATGCACATGGATTAGGGAGTGGTTAACATGTAGAAAACAGAAAGTAATGATTAGAGGAGAAACCTCAAAATGGAGCGAGGTAACCAGTGGTGTACCACAGGGATCAGTATTAGGTCCTCTGCTATTCCTAATATACATAAATGATTTAGATTCTGGTATAGTAAGCAAACTTGTTAAATTTGCAGACGACACAAAAATAGGAGGAGTGGCAAACACTGTTGCAGCAGCAAAGGTCATTCAAAATGATCTAGACAGCATTCAGAACTGGGCAGACACATGGCAAATGACATTTAATAGAGAAAAGTGTAAGGTACTGCACGCAGGCAATAAAAATGTGCATTATAAATATCATATGGGAGATACTGAAATTGAAGAAGGAATCTATGAAAAAGACCTAGGAGTTTATGTTGACTCAGAAATGTCTTCATCTAGACAATGTGGGGAAGTTATATAAAAAAAGGCCAAAAAGATGCTCAGATATATTGTGAAAAGTGTTGAATTTAAATCAAGGGAAGTAATTTTAAAACTTTACAATGCATTAGTAAGACCTCATCTAGAATATTGTGTTCAGTTCTGGTCACCTCATTACAAAATGGATATTGCTGCTCTAGAAAGTGCAAAGAAGAGCAACCAGAATTATCCCGGGTTTAAAAGGCATGTCTTATGCAGACAGGCTAAAAGAATTGAATCTCTTCAGTCTTGAACAAAGAAGACTACGCAGTGATCTGATTCAAGCATTCAAAATCCTAAAAGGTATAGACAATGTCGACCCAGGGGACTTTTTCAACCTGAAAAAAGAAACAAGGACCATGGGTCACAAATGGAGATTAGATAAAGGGGCATTCAGAACAGAAAATAAGAGGCACTTTTTTACACAGAGAATTGTGAGGGTCCGGAACCAACTCCCCAGTAATGTTGTTGAAGCTGACACCCTGGGATCCTTCAAGAAGCTGCTTGATAAGATTCTGGGATCAATAAGCTACTAATAACCAAACGAGCAAGATGGGCCGAATGGCCTCCTCTCGTTTGTAAACTTTCTTATGTTCTTATGTTCTTAAAATGCTGGCGGTCCACAACTTCCCTGTTGTGCATCGCCCGGGGATGCCAGTTCGCCATCGCCCGGGGATGCCAGTTCGCCATCACCCGGGGATGCCTGCCTTGCACCGCCCAAGGATGCCTGCTTTGCACCGCCCAAGGATGCCTGCCTTGCACCGCCCAAGGATGTCTGCCTTGCACCGCCCGGGGCTGTCTGCCTTGCACCGCCCAAGGATGTCTGCCTTGCACCGCCCGGGGCTGTCTGCTGCTCCGCATCGCCCAGGGCTGCCTGCTGCTCCGCATCGCCCGGGGCTGCCTTCTGCTCTGCATCGCCCGAGGCTGCCTGCTGCTCCGCATCGCCCAGAGCTGCCTGTTGCTCCGCATCGCCCGGGGCTGCCTTTTGCTCCGCATCGCCTGTGGAGCCACCAGTTACAGGGTACGAGGGAGAAGTGGAGTTCCCACTGCCACCTCCATGGCCAGGGGCTCCCCTCCCGAGTTCACCTCTCGAGGGTCCATTGCTGCCGTCGCCTCTCAAGGGTCCGCTGCTGCCATCGCCTCCTGAGGGTCCGCTGCTGCCGTCGCCTCCCAAGGGTCCTGCTTCGCCTGGGGTCGCCAAGGGTCCTGCTTCGTCTGAGGTCGCTGCCGGCTCTGCTTCGCCTGAGGTCGCTTCTGGCTCTGCTTTGCCTGGGCTTGTTGCCGGTCCTGTGTGGCAGCAGGGTGTTGTGGCCAGAGCCCAACGAAGGGGAGCTGCCGGCCACGAAGAAGGGGGGGGGGGGTCAGGAGACCAGCTCCCCCCACAGCAGTTTCGCTGCCAGGAAATCGGGTGGCCGGAGCCCCACAAAGGGGAACTGTCGGCCATGAAGAAGGGGGGAGGGGTCAGGAGACCAGCTCCCCCAGCTGCACTTTTGGAGATCGTGTGGCCGGCGACCCAGAAAAGGGAGCTGCTGGCCACAGAGAATGCAGGGGATGTCTGCAGACCACCCCCAAAATTTCCTTGGCCGGAGGAGCAACTGGCCCACTGGGACGCTACAGCTGTTGGGGTGGGAGAAGGACCTCCCACCGTGGCCGCCACCCTTGGCCCATTGCTGCCCCTGTTCTGGGACTTTGAAGCAGGACTTTGGGACTAAGGGGGGAGGTGGCCATTGGGCCAGGTGTGCTTCGCACAAGGTGGGGGAAATGTAGCAGGGCGAGGAGCCCTGTACCTGTGTGTGTGTGTGTGTGTGTTTGTTTGTTTGTTTGTTTATTTATTTTTAGAATGGGGTCTCCCCCTCCGCCCCTGTGCAATTTATTGTTTTTTATTATGATTTATTTATTAGGTGTAAATATGACAGCGAAAGCCGTGTTATTGTTTATTTGTATTTATTTAAAAATGTATACGTGACGGCGAAATGCTGTAGGTTTTTATTGTATTGTTTAGTAGCGTGGATGGGTAGCCCCATCCACAGTAATTTAAAAAACTCGTGCAGATTGTGGCCGAGGCGTAATAGAATAATTGCCAGCTAGTTAAACCCCTCGACCACGGTGTAAAAAGCCTGCAGCTCTCCATGTTCGAGGTGGGTGTTCAAGAAGAGGTAAGAGAGCGGAAACTCTGGTGTCAGAGGTTTTTGGTTCCTGCTTCTGGCCTGACGTCACCACTCGTCCACCCTGTCACAGAAGGTAAGACTGTTTCTTTATTAATAATATTACTTTTTAGATTGGAAAATATTGCAGCTGTTATTATATACTACTCGATAGTTTCTACACTCAAACTATGCAGCTCAGATCGCTTAATTAAGTTAGTATAATATGTTATACTTTTGTGACAATTCCTTTATTATTCACATTGCTCTTTAAAAATGCAGTTTTTTATAAACTTGGTTGCTGAATGTTTTCCTCACCGGTGTCGTGGCAAATCCCTCCCTACTTTTTGGTATTTTTCAGGTACAATTTCAGCTGTGTCAGCACATGCGAAAGTGCCAAGGACCTCAAAAACGTTATATGTGCTAAGTGTGCAATGTAGCCTCAATATTAATGGAAATATTTCATTTTATTATCCTGTTAGAACATAATAAATTAAAAATGAGAACAGGCCATATTTTTTATGTTTATGTATATTAGATAATGGCACCAATACCAAACCCTGTAAGACTCCACTTATTAAAATTGTTATTGTCAAGTTACGTCAATAAATGTTAAGCTTTACAACTTCTTTGTGTCTGTTCTTAACATAGAAAAAAGGTGTTCATAACTAAACTTGTTTCATAACAGGATAATAAAAGGTAGGCAGGCTTATTCACATCATTTTTAAATAATGATTTGGGTTGTTGTAAAATGTAGGTGTGTTTGGTACGGTGGTTACTTGCCATAATTAACTACCACATTCTGAAACTAAAAATACTACTTGCCACAATTCACTACCTTCTTTATCCTACAGAATTTACAAGAGTGGCATTTTCTGACCATAAAATACAACTTGCCACAATTGAATACCTAATTCTTTCTACAGAATATGTGTGTAGGGGTGATATTTTCTGAGACTTCAGTATGATTTACCAACAATTACTACCTTTCTTTCCTATAAAATCTAGAAGGGTGGCAATTTCTGGCAAGGTGGCAAATTTTGGCAATTATATGTGCCACTAATTATTATTATTATTATTATTATTATTATTATTATTATTATTATTATTAATTTATTTATTTCTTAGCAGATGCCCTTACCCAGGGTGACTTACAGTTGTATACAAAAAATACATATCAAGAATTACAGTACAATTAAGAGCAAGATACAAAATACAATGACTTCAGTCCTAATAAGAGCACATACAAAACACAGTATGATTTGATATCTGGGCAGTTCAAGAGCAGATAACAGTGTTAGATACGAGTGCAGGATTAAATACAGTAAAATAGGGAGCAGATAAGTGCTAGTGCATAAAAGTGCATTAAAGGCAGAGTGCTATATTGCCCAGAAGGGAAGAGTTGAGTTTTATAGGTGCTGGAAGGTGTTCAGGGACTGGGTAGTCCTGACATCCATAGGAAGGTCGTTCCACCACTGCGGGGCGAGGGTGGAGAAGGAGCGGGCTCTGAGGCAAGGGAGCGTAGAGGAGGTACAGCCAGTCTTCTAGTGCAGATGGACCGGAGAGGTCAGGTGGGGGTGTAGGGAGAGATGAGGGTCTGGAGGTAGCTGGGTGCAGTCTGGTCAATGCATTGGTAAACGAGTACAAGAGTCTTGAACTGGATGCAAGTGGTGATTGCGTGCCAGTGGAGTGAGCGGAACAGTGGAGTAGCGTGGGAGAAGCGAGGCAGAGAGAACACCAGGCGAGTAGCGGAGTTCTTGATGAGCTGGAGCGGACGGGTGGCAGACACAGGGTGGCCGGCTAGGAGGGAGTTGTAGTAGTCTAGGCGGGAGAGTACCAGGGCCTAGACGAGGAGTTGCGTAGAGTAGTTGGTGAGGAAGGGTTGGATGAGGAGGAGGGAGAGAGCATGGTAGATTCCAGAGGAATGAAGATAGAGAGATCAGATGAGAGGGAAGATGAGGAGGGGAAGAAAAGGAGGTCAGATTTACAGAGATTGAGTTTGAGGTGATGTGAGTGCATCCAGGAGGAGATAGCAGACAGACAGGTAGAGATACAGGAGGGGATGGTGGGGTCAGAGGGGGCGAAGGAGAGGAAGATCTGAGCATCATCAGCATAGAAATAGTATGAGAAACAATAGGATGCGATGAGGGGGGCCCAAGGAGCGGGTGTAGAGAGAGAACAGGAGAGGACCCAGGACTGATCCTTGGGGGACTCATGTTGAGAGAGGGTGAGGTGTGAAGGTTGAGTCATGCCAGGTTATCTGTTAGGTGCGGTCAGAGAGGTAGGAGGAGAATCAGGCCAGAGCAGTGCCAGAGATTCCCAGGTCAGCGAGAGAGGATAGGAGAATAGAGTGATCGGCAGTATCAAAGGCAGCATAGAGATCGAGGAGCAGCACGGGCAGAGTTTAGCGAGTTAGTGACAGACAGGAGAGCAGTTTTAATGGAGTAAGCAGAGTGGAAACCAGATTGGAGAGGGTCGAGCAGAGAGTGGTTAGACAGGAAAGCAGAGAGCTGGTGGTGTACTGCCCGCTCGAGGGTTTTAGAGAGGAAGGGTAAGAGGGAGACAGGACGGTAGTTCTGGAGGGAGGTGGGGTCGAGGATAGGTTTTTTGAGGAGGGGGGGGGGGGTTGAGGCTTGTTTGAAAGCAGAGGGAAAGAGGCCAGAGAGGAGAGAGGTGTTGAGAAGGGAGGAGATTAAGGGGAGTAGAGCAGGAGCAGCAGCTTGAAAGAGGTGAGTGGGGAGGGGTCCAGGGCACACGTGGTGGGTTTGTGGCTCTGGAGGACGGAGGAGAGGTCAGAGTCTAAGAGGGGAGAGAAGGAGGAGAAGGAAGGAGAGTTAGTAGGGGAGACAGAGGGTGTCGGGGTTGGAGTGGGAGGGAATGGGGGGGAGGGAGAGGTGTTAAAGAGTTTGCAGATATTTTAGAGGAGAAGAAAGAGGCAAAGTCATCAGAGGAGGGAGGAGGAGGGGGGAGGGTTGAGGAGGGAGGAGAGGACTGGATAATAGATTGGAAATAGGAGCGTTTAGCAGATGAGAGAGTAGAGGAGAAGGAGGAGCGGAGGGAGCGGTAGAGGTCTAGGGCAGCAGGGAGTTTGGTTCTCTTCCATTTCTTTTCAGCAGATCGCAGTGTGATTCTTGCTGAGCGAAGTACAGAGGAGAGCCAGGGTTGGGGAGGGGAGGGGCGAGCAGATCGGGAGGTGAGGGGACAGAGGGAGTCGAGGGAGAAGGTGAGGGAGGAGAAGAGGGTGCAGGTAGCAGTCTACAGAGAGTTGTGAGAAGTTGATAGGAGGGAGATGAGAGAGAGCAGTGGAGGTAAGGACAGAGGGGGAGAGAGAGCGGAGGTTACGGGGGAGGTGACAGTCGGGGTAGGCGGAGTGGTGAGGGGAGAGACAGAGAAAAATAGATGAAATAGTGGTTAGAGAGGTCCAGAGGGGTGACAGAGAGGGTGGCGGGGCAGCAGGCCCTGGAGAAGGTGAGGTCCAGTTGACAGACAGCTTTGTGGATAGGAGGGGATAGAGAGAGAGAGAAGTTGAAGGAGCGAAGGAGAGGAAGGAATCCGGCAGAGTGGGTGGGGTTAGAGAGATGGATTTTGAAATCACCTAACAGGACAGTTGGGGTAGACAGAGAGGGGAGGGAGGAGAGGAGATAGTCAAGTTCATCGAGAAAGTGAGAGATCCAGGGGGATGGTAAAGTAAAATTAGCAGGAGTTGACAGGGAGTGGTTAGTTGGACAGCGTGAAATTCAAAGGTGATAACAGAGAGGTCAGAGGGCACAGAAAAGAGTAAGGAAGGAGAGGAGAAGACCAGTCCAACATCCCTGTCCAGTGAGATGCGGAGTATGGGACAGGATGTGGAGAGAGGACAGGGCAGCAGGAGTTACCGTGTTATCAGGAGAGAGCCAGGTTTCAGCAAGAGCAAGGAAATCGAGAGAGAGGTGGGAGGCAAAGGCAGAGATGAAATCAGCTTTGTTAGCAGAAGATTGACAGTTCCAGAGGGCACCAGAGAGAGTGCAGGAGGGGAGAGAGTGGGAGGTGGGGAGAGGCAGAGGGATGAGGTTAGAGGGGTTAGGGGAGTAGTGGCGGAGAGAGGATGGGAGTGAGAGGACAGAATAACAGGGATGTGAGAGACAGTCATAGCAGGACAGTTGAGACAGATAGGTACAGTAGTGGGAGCAGGAGTGGTGGGGGGAGGGTACAGACCTGTCTAGTAGTTGGCATCTTCCAGAGCACTGCTTGTTTCGGATTTTCTCCAACAGCCTCTCCTCGCTGGACTCCCACAGCTAGTCTATTATACTAACTAGATGGATAAAAGCTGTGTGTAAACCAATCAAATTGCAACTCAACCTCTATTCAATTTAACCACACTCACCTGGTACTAATCACAAACAGCAGATCACCCAATTAAAACAACACCACCTTTATAATGTTACTTAAATACAGCTAATGTTAATTATTTGAAGCAGGATCACTTACCTATCTGCATCTGACTCTGGTTACCTGCATACTTTAAAAATGCCAAACCTGTATTTTTGTTGATCATGAAAAGATACAGAAAAGGAGGCAAAGACAAAGTTCACTATCCACGCATTACTGCTTCTGTCCAGGATGAGCCATCAATACAAAAATACATGATTGGCATTTTTAAATGCTTGGTCACTAACAGGTTATCATTGCGCTTTATGTCAGCACTGTTTACAGAGCAATTGAGACGAGCAGCACGGAGGCTAACATAACAAAAATGAGTACTCTTGACCAGCCAAATTCCGTACTGAAGCATAGAATTATCATAACAGACCATTTACATTTTCAGGACAAACTGTTTTTAAGTCGATTACCATTTCTTTATGTTTCATCAAATCAATAAAAACACCAGCTGCACAAACATTTAGTTTTCTTCGATTTCATTAAGTATAACTAGGCTTGCTACTTTTCGATATTAATCGGTAAAACTTGTTAAACATCGAATTCCCAAAAAATGAGAATTCGACTGAAATAAATTTATATAGGATAAATGTTAGTAAAACCACTCACTATTTTTTATTTTCATACCAAAAATAACAATTTTGAAATCATGTATAGTTTGTTTAGTTTTTATACTTACTGCCTGTCCCGTCTGCGTTCCACTCTGAATGGCTAGGAGTCGGTGTCAATCATCTCAGTGATCTGTTAGTATAATTTCACTGTCACTGTCATTTCACCCATTTCTGACGGATCTCGTTGACTGAAGCAGCGCCAGAATGCTCTAATTTGATTAAATGACTGTCAATCATCAAGACCTGTACTGACTGTGCACTTTCATGTGCCAGCTTAAGCGTCTGTCATTCAAAGCTCCAAATTTTGAAATTAGCGGGTTAAGGTGTAGATAAGCTTTTGCTAGGTATACAGTGACAGTTACTAGTTTGATTTGAAAATGGGGCGCAAGAGGAAAACACTTAATGAGTATTGAGCACAATCCCCCGACCGACGTCTCCCCGGCAGGATGAAGCGGCACGTCTGCCTTACCTTCCAGTGACTCCAGCTGTGCTGAAGAATAAGGGCAAGTTAGTTCTGTTCAAGGATCTAATGTGCATATTATTTTTACTCATAAATGTATGCAAAAAAATGGTGTAATACACTTTTATATGCTGTGTTTTATTTGAGACCATTTTTTAATTTGTGTAGGATCGTTACCTTTACAAGGTATAGCTCTACTGTGACTGAATGTTATTTCAATTAGAATGTTGATAACCATGGTTTTGTTGCATGTTGAATATTGATAAAGGGGGTTCGCTAAATGAGACGTCTGTTGTTGTTTTTTTGGGTTTTTTTTAAAGCATAAAGGTCGATTTCACCCATTCTCTGCTTGAATTGAAAAATAAATATTGCAACATCCAATCAGCGTGCAGCGTCCAAACATTCTGTTTTATAAATAAAGATTAGCGGGTTAAGGTGTAGATAAGCTTGGATATATTGTGAGAAGTGTTGAATTTAAATCAAGGGAAGTAATGTTAAAACTTTACAATGCATTAGTAAGACCTCACCTAGAATATTGTGTTCAGTTCTGGTCACCTCGTTACAAAAAGGATTTTGCTGCTCTAGAAAGAGTGCAAAGAAGAGCAACCAGAATTATCCCGGGTTTAAAAGGCATGTCTTATGCAGACAGGCTAAAAGAATTGAATCTATTCTGTCTTGAACAAAGAAGACTATGCGGCGATCTGATTCAAACATTCAAAATCCTAAAAGGTATAGACAATGTCGACCCAGGGGACTTTTTTGACCTGAAAAAAGAAACAAGGACCAGGGGTCACAAATGGAGATTAGATAAAGGGGCATTCAGAACAGGAGATAGGAGGCACTTTTTTACACAGAGAATTGTCTGGAACCAACTCCCCAGTAATGTTATTGAAGCTGACACCCTGGGATCCTTCAAGAAGCTGCTTGATGAGATTCTGGGATCAATAAGCTACTAGCAACCAAACAAGCAAGATGGGCTGAATGGCTTCCTCTCGCTTGTAAACTTTCTTATGTTCTTATGTTCTTATTATAGCTGGAGATTCGTAGCTCCGACTGTGCTGGGACCTCATGGATACTTTGTGTCTAATTCACATAAATACATTTTCTCTCTGTAAATTCGTTTTAAAATAACTTTGCTCACAGAAACAAGCTCACCCATCGCATTAAAACAAAGAAAGGTAAATCCACGGTTATTCTTAGTATTATAGTGATTTTTTATGTGCTTATTTTTCAGTCAGCTATAATGTTTATTGTGTGGTCCTCCGAGATCAAAAAAAAAAAAAAATATCCAGGTGGTCGGCAAAAAAATAAAAAAAAGTTTGAGAACCACTGCCTTAAACTATGTCATTGTAGATTTGTGTATTGTGTGCACATTTTTACATTCATGAATAGGGTTTACATTTATTTTCTGTTGAATTTGATATTTTAACATTTGTTTGCTAGAACGTGTATCAATTGTTGTGGCAATGTGCCCCGCCCCTGTGTGCATTTCTGTTCTGTGTTATATGTTGCGTGTGGTGTGTTAATGTTGGTGTATAGATATGGCTGCACGGGATATAAATGGGTGTGTGTAGCACGAGTTATTTAAAATGTATAATTGTATTTAGGCACAGGGATTGTACTTCACTTCACGTGCATTTAAAGTACTTTAATATTTGAACAGGGGGTTTTCACAGATACGTTCACGTGCTGGGATTCAAGTGAATAATTAATTGGTAATTGAATCCCAGCAAAATTGTATATATAGATGCACATTTCATTCACTCTGGGTTGTGTGTTCAGGGCGAAGGAACAGGAGAGAGTGAGGAGATAAATTATAATAATAATCAATTGCTACGTGGTGCTGGAGGACCAGCATGGTACTTGTTTGTTTAGTGTTCATCCCAGTGTGTTAGTGTCTGTTTGTTTTGTTTGTCTGTTTATTTTGGCTAAAGTGCCGTGTCGTGTGTTTTGTTCAAACCTTTTTATTTCTAATAAACTGGCGCAAGCAAGCGCCTTCATCATTTCATTTCATCCGTCCAGTCTGTATTATTCATTTCCTGGTTCAGACGTCACCACTCAGCCAGCCTTGTGACATATGGTGTCCTGCGTGGGATAACAGCGCCTCCAAGTGTCAGACCAGGAGAAGTGTGTTTTTGTGTGGGGGAAAAAAAGAGCGATTTTTTTGTCTTTTCTGTTTATTGGGAAAAAGAGAGAAAGAAAATGGGAAAGAACAGCAGAAGGCAGCAGCCACAACACCAGCCGGAGGAACAGCAGCCCAGGTGTTACTGCTGCGCTGAGCCGGAGCATTCCAGCACCAACTGACCCTGGTACCCCCTCGGACAGCTACCCCAACTATGCCCCATCTGCGGAGGTGAGCACTATGTGGCCCGCTGCCCTGTCCATCTGGAGAGGGAGGAGCAGGGGTTGCCACGGCCTCTACAACCAGCAGGGGGTGGTAGACTGCTGCTCCCACCGCCCCAGCAGGAACAGCAGCAGTGGCGAGAGGAGACAGAGAACCTGTTCACCTGGTGCGGAAAGGTGGATCACCACTGGAGGGACTGCTCAGAGGTGCCACCGAGCTGGTGCGGGCGATGTGAGGAAGGGGGACACGACTGGTAGGGATACCCCTATGCCAGTGTGCCAGCACCCAGGCGGGGGAAGCCTGTGCATCCAGTGCCCAGACAGGGGGACCGTGAGCGTCCAGTGCCCAGATGGGGGGACCATGAAAATGCCTGGTGTCCCATCTCTACCAACAGAGGGAAAATGCCTGGTGTCCCCATCTCCACCAACAGAGGGAAAATGCCTGCTGTCCCCATCTCCACCAGCAGAGGAAGAATGCCTGCTGTCCCCATCTCCACCAGCAGAGGAAAAGTGCCTGCTGGTTGCGCCTTCAGAGCCGCACCCATCCCCTGCAAGAGAGGGAGACCCGCACCAGTCCCCTGCAAGTGAGGCAGAGCCGCACCAGTCCCCTGCAAGAGAGGCAGAGCCGCACCAGTCCCCTGCAACAGGGGGAAACTACACGCTGCTCCCACCTCCGTCGCCAGGAGACTACACGCTGCTCCCACCTCTGTTGCCAGAAGACTACACGCTGCTCCCACCTCTGTCGCCAGGAGACTACACGCTGCTCCCACCTCCACCGCTTCCGCCACTAGGAGCAGAGCAGCAGGAGCTGCCTCTGCCTCCACCACCACCAGGAGCAGAGCAGCAGGAGCTGCCTCTGCCTCCACCACCACCAGGAGCAGAGCAGCAGGAGCTGCCTCTGCCTCCACCACCACCAGGAACAGAGCAACAGGAGCTGCCTCTGCCTCCAGCACCACCTCCATCGGCAGGAGCAGAGCAGCAGAAGCTGCCTCTGTCTCCACCAGCTCCACCAGGAGCAGAGCAGCAGGAGCTCCCTCTGCTTCCATCACCTCCACCGACAGGAGCAGAGCAGCAGGAGCTGCCTCTGTCTCCTCCACCAGCAGAGGGTGAATACCTGCTGGCTCCGCCTTCAGATTGCTTGCCACTCCCACTTCCACCACCAGAGGAGCTGCAGCTGAGTTTGGCACTGCCCAAGGATGCCTGCCTCGCACCGCCCAAGGATGCCTGCCTCGCACCACCCAAGGATGCCTGCCTGGTGCTCCGCATCGCCTGGGGCTGCCTGGGGCTGCCTGGTGCTCCGCATCGCCTGGGACTGCCTGGTGCTCCACATTGCCTGGGGCTGCCTGGTACTCCGCATCGCAGCAGGAAGTACTGTGGCCGGAGCCCCACAAAAGGGAGCTGCCGGCTACGAAGAAGGGGGGAGGTCAGGAGACCACCCCCCCAAGCAGCCTTTCCGCTGCCAGGACTACCCCGGCTGGAGGAGCCAGACTGGGAGCCATTAATGTCTCTGCTGACAGCATTTCCGCTGTCAGCTGGGAAGCTGCCGGCATTGCCACCAGCAGCAGAAGAATGGCTCCGGTTCTGGCCCTGGACTTTGTGCTGGACTCTTGGGCTTTTAAGGGGGGAGGTGGCCATTGAGGCCATGTGTGCTGCGCACAAGGGGGGGTATATGTGGCAATGTGCACCGCCCCTGTGTGCATTTGTGTTCTGTGTTATATGCTGCATGTAGTGTGTTAATGTTGGTGTATAGATATGGCTGCACGGGATATAAATGGTAATTGAATCCCAGCACAATTGTATATATAGATGCACATTTCATTCACTCTGGGTTGTGTGTTCAGGGTGAAGGAACGGGAGAGAGTGAGGAGATAAATTTATAATAATCAATTGCTACGTCGTGCTGGAGGACCAGCATGGTACTTGTTTGTTTAGTGTTCGTCCCTGTGTGTTAATGTCTGTTCGTTTTGTTTGTCTGTTTATTTTGGCAAAAGTGCCGTGTGCTGTGTTATGTTCAAACCTTTCTATTTCTAATAAACCGGCGCAAGCAAGCGCCTTCATCATTTCATTTCATCCGTCCTGTCTGTATTCTTCATTTCCTGGTTCTGACGTCACCACTCAGCCAGCCTTGTGACAATTGTTCATTTATTTACAGTATTTTTCGATAAAATGCATACTTATAGAATGAAAATATATATGCTTTATTTATGATTTTGGAAAGAGATGCATCCCAATGTGTTTTTTTATAGTTTTGAGAGAGTGCACCCCCTCAGAAAAGGTGTTTTAATAACCATGAGAGAGTGCATCCCCTCAGAAAAGGTGTTTTAATAACCATGAGATAGTGCATCCCCTTAGAAGAGGTGTTTTTTTTTTTTTACAGCTATGACAGTGCACCCTCTCAGGAAAGGTGTTTTCATAGCTATGAGATAGTGTGCACCCCCTTAGAATATTTGTTTTCATAGCTATGAGTAGTGCACCTCATTTTTTAGTTAGTGTAAGGTTTGTATATTTATCGAAAATAATGATTCAGTCTTGCAGGTGATTTTCAATCTAAACAGTTTAATCCCAGAACAAAAGAAAATCCAATGAAAACAGTACAGAACGTAATCCCATACAAACTGCAGATACAAATCTTGATTAGTAATAGTACTGCAGTCTGACCCTGCAGGACTCTTCAGCGCCATAGTCAGTACGTTTACATGACACAAGTATTCAGAATATGAAGTATTTGGAATAGTAGAATATTCTGAATGCTCTATGTACATGCAGGCGGAATTGTCTTATTCCTTTCATATTCTGCGTTTCCATGGTAAACGGAATATTCCTTTTATGCCATTAACGTATGTGTACCTTGCTTCCCACTGCAAACCAAGAGTGCTGATTGTAGTAGAATAGCTTGTTATTTATTGTAAAGAGCTGGTGGTGTCGACGTATATATTTCTGTTATTAGTGGTTGTGGGTCTTAATCCAGTGCAATGTGTTCATGCAGACATGCACGCTTATGTCTTTATTAATATAACAAGGAGACAGATTGAAGACAAGTTGCCCCTGTTTAACCAAGCACATCATCAACAGAGCCTACAGTAAACAAATGCACAGTAGAATAATAACCATAGTAAATAAATAAATAACGCAAACACTGTGTATATATATATATATATATATATATATATATATACGTATAATGTCACCACATGCATAGTTGCTTTTTCAAAAAGCATCTGATTGACTTTCTGTTATCGAGAACTGTAATTGTATATCAATAAATAAATAAAGGTATGCTGTTTTTAAATTGCAGATCTAGCATGCATTGATATTTGTTTTCTGGATATTCTTTTGTACTCAAATTGTAAGAGCATTTTATATTGTATCTATACAGTGCCCCGATACCTACTGGTGAATGGCACTTTAGAAATTTTGAAAAATAGATAAATAAATAAAGAAATAAATAAATAGATAATATGTATGTGATGGCTAATATATTATAATGCGATGACATACTGATAGAATTATATTCCTTCAGTCTCGTCAGTCAGCTGGTCCGGGTAACCTTCTTCTTCAATCCCAATGTTCACACCACGCCGGTGTGAAAGTGCACCTGTGAGATAGTGCACCCCTTACATAATAAATACACATTGCTACTTACTAGTTATATACAGCGCTACACTTAATAAAACATTATGATTTATTGCATTTATATAGCGCTTTTTTATAGAAAAGTATTGCAAAGAACTGTACAGTACATAGCAGAAAAAAAGAACAAACCACAATACATGTGTATAGCATGTCACACATACAACTGCCACAATCAAACCATTTAAATAACAGTATACACATATGTGACAAGGATGGCTTGAGTGGTGATGTCAGACCAGGAAATGAATCCACTACACAGGCAGTATTACTGGGCGAGATGCAAATGTGCTCAGTATTGTGCTGGTTGTTCCAGCACGAGTAACAATTGTTCTTTTTATATTATTGCTTTACCTCCTCTCTCTGACTCTCGTTCTCCACTCCTGAACTCTTCTAACCCCGAGTGAGTGACTCGTGCATCTATATATACAGCTGTGCAGGGATTCAATTACTAATTAATCATTCACTTGAATCCCTGCACATGAACTAATTTGTGCAATCCCTGTGCCCACATCCTAATACACATTTTATCTGCACGTGAAGAACAAACCACAATACATTTGTACAGCATGTCACACATACAACTACTACAATCAGACCATTTAAATAACAGTATACACATAACAATAATTCAAAAACAGCAATTTGAAAGTTACATTAAAACCCACTAAGATAAGGACGCCATTATAAAAGTGTGTTTATAGTCTTGATGATTCCAGCTTCCCTGACAAACAAAGGCAGAGCATTCCATAATTTAGGAGCTCTACAAGAAAAAGCCTTACCTCCCGTGCTGCTTTTGTTGACCATAGGAATAACCAGCAGCCCCGCATCTAAGAGTGCGGTTTGAAAGATACGGGGTCAGTAACTCCTGCAAATAACTACAGTGCCTATAGAAAGTCTACACCCCCTTGAACTTTTTCACATTTTGTTGTGTCAATGCCTCAGAGTTTCATGCATTTAAATTAGGATTTTTTGAGATTTTTTGGATTCAAGGTGGGCTTTCTTGAGTAATGGCTTCCTTCTTGCCACCCTACCATACAGACCAGATTTGTGGAGTGCTTGGGATATTGTTGTCACATGCAAACTTTGACCAGTCTTGGCCATAAAAGCTTGTAGCTCTTGCAAAGTTTCCATTGGCCTCTTGGTAGCTTCTCTGATCAGTCTCCTTCTTGCTTGATCATCGTTTGGAGAGACAGCCTGATCTAGGCATTGTATTGGTGGTGCCATACACCTTCCACTTCTTAATAATCGTCTTGACCGTGCTCCAAGGGATATTCAAGGCCTTTGATATTTTTTATACCCTTCCCCTGATCTGTGCCTTTCAACAACTTTGTCCTGGAGTTCTTTTGAAAGCTCCTTGGTGCTCATGGTTGAGTCTTCGCTTTGAAATTCACTACCCAGCAGAGGGAACCTACAGGAACTGCTGAATTTATCCTGAAATCATGTGAATCACTACAATTTAACACAGGTGGATGCCACTTAACTTGGTGTGTGATTTTAAAGGCGATTGGTTACACCTGAGCTAATTTAGGATTGCTATTACAAGGGGGGTGGACACTTATCCAACCAAGCTATTTCAGTTTTTATTAGTGAGGCTTGCGAAGCAAGAGTCCCCACTTTAAATCTTCGACATACTTCTTCTTCTTCTTCTTCTTGTTCTTCTTCTTCTTCTTGTTCTTGTTCTTCTTCTTTTTCTTATTCTTTGGCACGCTACTCCTCTTACACCGTTTAAGCTAGAAACGCCGTTCAAACTTTAAAACGTGTAGACTGGTCTGGAATAGTGTGCTTGTATACAACTTTTTGATATATTTTATACTTTTTAAACTATTAAGCTTTTTGTCCTTTTTTGTCCATCTTCATTCACTTTAATGGACTTTTTCAACATTCTAAAACTCCCCATTGTTTAAAAACTCCCAGAGTTCCAACATTCTATTTACTGTAAACGATGTAACTTTTGACACAAATCAGCTACTTTGAACACTTTCCCTACAAGTAAGACAAAAAGTTAGAGTATATGGAATCTTCCTCTACTTCTCTGCTATTCAAATCTGAAATCAAAACAGAAATAACTTTTACCAATCAAGAGGTACAGCTGTTTTCGTAACCGCATCAACTAAATTTTCTCTAACTTTTTATAAACAACTGAAATTTTGACCACTTTCCCAACAAGTTAGACAAATACTTCTCAGCTATTCAGATATGAAATCAAAACAGAAATGGTGTCTACCGATTAAGAGGTACAGCTGTTTTAGTAACCGCATCAACTTCTTTCAGTAGGCTACTTCCCACTGTTGAATTAACTGTCATAGAACTTTGAGAAATTTCAAATTCTAGCACATTCTAAGCATGAGACAATTAGTAAACAATGTGACTTTTGACACAAATCAGCTACTTTGACCACTTTCCCAATAAAGCAAGCCCCACAACTTTACTTGTAAAGTTACCATCTAGTTTTTAATTAATTTTCTACAAATATTTGTAGAATATTTTTTTTTCACTTGGAAGTTGTGGGGTAGGATGTGTAGATAAACGATAAAAAAAAAAAAAACATTTTAATGCATTCAATTCCAGGCTATAAGGCAACAAAAGTGACAATTTTGAAAGGGGGTGGAGGCTTTCTATAGGCACTGTAGTAGCTCTCATATGTTGAATTAGCACTGTCAGTTCCTGTAAGGTATTCAAAGAAAAAGCCCTCATAGTAGCCTTAATAGGTGTAGTTGGTAAAATTGTGCTGGTGTCCTCCATAATAGAAGGTGTCTGTGGAGTCTCATTTCTGATGTCTCGTATTTCATTTTTAAAGAAATGTAAGAAGTCAATGCAGCTGTGAGAGGAGCCAGTGTCAAGGGTAGGACTATTAGGGGAAGGATTAATTAATGTATCTAGGGTGGCAAAAAGGCCTCTAAGATTATCTGAGATTATTTTTATTTGTTTCAATTAAATTGGAACAATATGATGATCTAGCCAACGCCAGAGCCTTCCTATATTTAACCAGGTGGCCCTTCCATGAGATGTAATGAACGTGCAGTTTAGATTCCCACCATCTCAGTTCTAGTTTACCACCCTCACATTTCATCTTATGAGTTGTATCAGTAAACCACGGTGAGCTTTTTTTAAAAGTCACTCTCCGAGTTTTGATTGGCACTACAGTTCTAAGATACCAGTCAATGTGGTGTTGTAGGTATTAACCAGCTCATCTACTGATAAGGATTCAGAGAGCGGTAATGAGCTCAAGACATCAGAAAGCTTAACAGCAGTTGAAAAATTAATTACCTGGGATTTAAATGCATGGTCCACATTCTTTGTAGATACTGGCAGATTCACCTCAAAAATAATGGCAAGATGATTAGAAATAGTAAGATCTAGGGTTATGATGTTCTTAACAGCTAAACCACGAGAAATTACCAGATCTAAAGTATGGCAACGATTATGCGTAGGACCTTTGACATGCAGGATTGTGGCAACGTGGTTAACTGTGTGCAGGTGCAGGAGTGCTGCGGTGAGAAATAAACAGACAGACAACGATAATTCCAAATTCTGATGACAAAAACACAGTAAATAATAATGGGAACAGGCAATACAGCACTGTGTATTGCTCCGTTTAATCCATGGGTTGGTCCTGAAATAATAGTCCTGATCTTTAAACACCCACACGTAACACAAACACGATCACAAGTCCCCAGTGCATGCTATAGTGCTTGTGGTGCAAATACAGTTAATACAGTGCTGGCCTTTGCCGACAGCTCCGGATCGTGTTAGCCGTCTAATAACAACAAACAAGCAATTCTTAGACACGACAAAACAAACAAAACACTCACTCAGCATTAACCATTCAAAGGAACAGATCACTTCACTACGTCCCCTTTTGTACCATCAATCATGACCCCTTGGTTAACGAGTGCAATCGCTCCTCCAATCTGCGGCTGCCACATCGTTTCCCTTCCGGGTCGATGATTTAGTGTGCCGTAGCTCTGCCCCCTTTCTAGATGGCCAACTTCCGTCTAATCCTGGGAATGAATTGTCTGGCAATCTAGTCCAGGGCAAAAAGCAGGAGGAGAGGATGAGGTGCGTAAAGGCTGTTTCCCAGGCCAAGCAGGGAGAATGGATGAGATGGGAGAGTGTGGAACAACGCAAGATTGGCTGGCAAGACCTATGGTCAGTGGAACAGAGCAGGATCAGTTTCCTCATCAGGTCAACATATGATGTTCTCACATCACCACAGAACCTAAACCTCTGGGTAGGAGAGGATCTCTCATGTCCTTTGTGTTCATCACCTGCAACATTAAGGCACATTTTGACAGGACGTAAGGTGGCTCTTAGCCAAGGATGGTTTACTTGGCACCATGACCAGGTGCTGCGATGTTTGGCCTTAGCATTGGAAGACAAGCGTAACATGACCAATAAGTTGCCACCAGTTCCATCAAAACATTACACACAAAAGACAACATTCCTCCGCCCAGGAGAGCAACCACCAAGAAAAGGTGTTAAAACCAAGCCTCGCCCAGGACAACTGGATGCTGCTAGAGACTGGAAAATACTGGAAGATGTTGGTCAACGGCTTATTTTTCCACCGGAGATTGCCACCACTAACCTTCGACCAGATATTGTCTTGTGGTCTGGATCAGCACGTCTTGTTCACCTGGTAGAGTTATCAGTGCCATGGGAGGATGCGGCAGATGAGGCGTATGAGAGGAAGAAACTGCGGTATGCTCAACTAGCAGCTGAAGCAGAACAGCGAGGATGGAGAGTCCGGATTTACCCAGTGGAGGTGGGTTGTCGAGGATTTGTGGCACACTCTGCCAACCGGTTTCTCAGAGACGTCAGATTCAGTGGCCAAGAGTTGCATCGCACAGTGAAGAACTTATCTGAAGCAGCAGAGAGGAGCACCAACTGGCTGTGGTTGAGACGGAAAGATTCTGGTTGGGGATCTCAAGCACAATAGAAAGAAAGAAATGCTGATGTATTGGTAAGTAAGCTGGGCTGAGTTGAGTGGGGGATGGAGGGGGGTGATGCTGGGATGCCAGAATCACCGTCAAGGTGTCGTGGGCTAGACGACAAAACACCGAGGATGGAAGGTGCCCACTTGAAGACCCCAGAGATGAACCCTACTTAGCTCAATCCAGACGGTTGTCATGCTGATGCGCTGGGGAGACCGCACTGTGGTTGATCCCCGGAGCCAGCATCACAGCCGTTGTGTGTGCTGATGCGCTAGGGAGGCAATAAGCTGATCCCTGGAGCCAGCATTACATTTCAGCCATCAACACTAGACAGAAGGATATCTACATCATCATATGGAAGGAAACGCAAATGGATGGAGACACAGAGGGATCACATTAGTTTTCTGTAAAGCTACGTCTTAGTTGGTGCTTATCTTGGCGAGAGCCGAGTTCAAATCAGCATGAAGTGTTAACATCTACTCTCGTGTAATGGAAATAAGATATTTTTTTTTGTCTATGTTGCATCCTCAAAAAAAATCAAGCAGGTTAGTTAGACATGACCTCCCTTTCCTAAAACCATGCTGACTGTCTCCCAGGATACTGTTACCATATAGTTAATTTTCCATTTTGGATATTATAGTTTCCATAATTTTACATATAATAGAAGTCAGGATTATTGGTCTGCAGTTACCTGGTTTGGTTTTGTCTCCCTTTTTGTGGATCGATATTACGTTTGCAATTTTCCAGTCTGTCGGTACAACCCCTGTGTCAAGAGACTGTTAAGAACATAAGAACATAAGAAAGTTTACAAACGAGAGGAGGCCATTCAGCCCATCTTGCTCGTTTGGTTGTTAGTAGCTTATTGATCCCAGAATCTCATCAAGCAGCTTGAAGGATCCCAGGATGTCAGCTTCAACAACATTACTGGGGAGTTGGTGCCAGACCCTCAATGTTGCATGATCTTGGTTAGCGGTTTGTAAATAACTTCTTTCATTTTGTTGACTACTATTGGGAGGATCTCATCCGACCAAGGGGATTTGTTTATTTTAAGAGCTCCTAGTCCCTTTAACGCATCTGCCTCTGTTATGCTGAAGTTATTTAAGACTGGATAGGAACAGGTCAACATGTGGGGCTTGTAATCATTTAATATATTTGCTATTTTTTTCTCTATGATTTTGCCATTTGTATCTCTTAGACATTTTACCTCATCTTTGAATGTTCTCTTGCTGTTATAATATTGGAAAAAACTTTTTTGGAATTGGTTTTAGCCCCCTTACAATTCTCATTTTTATCTCTCTCTTGGTCTTTCTAACTTCCTTTTTGACTTGTGTTTGCAGTTCCAAGTACTCTTTCTGTGTACTTTATTCTTGGTCCCTTTTAAACGCTCTGTAAAGTGCCTTTTTTCTCTGAATATTTTTTTTTTAATTGATCTTTTAAACCATTTTGGCCATTTTGTTTTAGATTTAGATTTGTCTACTTTTGGGAATGTAATTGTTTTGCGCCTCTAGTAGTAATCTTTAAAAAAAGACATCCTTTTTCCGTGGATGTTTTGTCTATTTTACTCCAATCTACTTCTGTTAGTCTCTGTTTCATACCTTAATAGTTTGCCTTTCTAAAATTGTAAACCTTAGCTTTAGTCATTACTTTTTGGTTTTTAAAATGCACTTAAAAGAGACCATAGTCTGAGTTTGCCAATGGTTCTCTAATGTCTGTTTTAGTTATTCTGTCTTCGTTATTTGAAAAGAGTAAATCAAGGTATGCCTCCCCTCTAGTCGGTGCCTCAACAAATTGCATTAGGAAGCAATCATTTGTCATTTCCACCATTTCAATTTCGTCCGTCGTGCTCCCCACCGGGTTCTCCCATTTTATACGGGGGAAGTTGAAATCACCCATTAATATGGCTTCTCCTTTAATGCATGCATTTCTAATGTCATTGTATAACAGATTATTTTGCTCAGTGCCTGAATTTGGCGGTCTAAAGCATGCCCCTGTTATTATGCCCTTTTAATTTCTGTCCATTATTCTGACCCATATTGATTCTGCAGTTTTTTTCTTCCAGATTTAACACCTGGGCTTCAAGACTATTTCTGATGTATAGCACTACCCCTCAACCACTTCTGTCCTGCCTGTCTTTCCTTTACAGTGTATACCCACTAATATTATATTCGTCTCCATCACTGTCGGATAACCATGTTTCTGCAACTCCAATCACATCGTAGTTACTTGTTAGTGGACTAGCTTCAAGTTCTAACATTTTGTTTGAGACTTCTAGCATTTCGATAAATACATATGATTGCTGTCTTACCTGAGTTGTTGTCACAAGTGACGAATTTTAATGGGTTCCTGGGTGTTTATTTTGTATGTTTTAAATTTATGTGGAATCTGCTCCTCTTAAACCCTGGCTGTTTTTTTGCTGTGCTGATTCATGGACAGGGTGCTGTTCTGCCTAGCAACAGGAAGCCCCGTCTGGTTAGTGCCACGGCCAATGGCGCTCCAGGTGGGACTATATAAGGCAGGGAGTTGAGACAGGAAGGGGAGACGTGGAGGCAGGAAACAGAAGACTGGACAGGGCAACAGAAGCGCGTAGCCTTGGAGGAATCATCTTGGGAAATCGACTGTTTGCTGGATTATTTTTCTTCTGGCTGGAACGCTGCTGAGGGAACTGGCCAGAGTTTCAATCACTGGATCCAACGGGTTTGGAAAAACTATTTTTTATTCTTATCTTTTTGTGCGGGACAGTATATTATTATTATTATTATTAGTTTATTTAGCAGACGCCTTTATCCAAGGCGACTTACAGAGACTAGGGTGTGTGAACTATGCATCAGCTGCAGAGTCACTTACAATTACATCTCACCCGAAAGACGGAGCACAAGGAGGTTAAGTGACTTGCTCAGGGTCACACAATGAGTCAGTGGCTGAGGTGGGATTTAAACCGGGGACCTTCTGGTTACAAGCCCTTTTCTTTAACCACTGGACCACACAGCCTCCTTAGTGTGGAGGACGGAAGGCTGTATTTTGTGGCTGTTATTATATGTGATAACCAACATAGCTATCTTACCTAAAAAAAAAACCAAAGGGATTCACATTCACGTTTTTTTTTTGTTACTTTATTGTTGATTTCATTTGGACACTTTCATTTTTTTCTGTTTTCTTTTGTTCACTGGCTTTTGTTATTGGACTGTTTCTGGAACAAGATACGGGTTATTGGTTGGGGTTCCAGCTTTTGGACACCTGGGCTTTTCTCCCCACGGATCTGGGAGAGGGGTTATATTTTGAATTCTACCCGCGCTGAAAGAAATAAGAAGAAAGGATTACTTGTGTTAATGTTTACACAGATGGACAAATTCCTTGTCTATTTTTTTTATTGCAGAAAAAAAAGAAACTACTTGCCTACGCTGGTTGGCCCCGTACCACCCTTCTGGGTGTATTCGAGGCCTACGGTGTGTTACTTACCTTACCTCCAGGTTTTCCAGTCCAGCTTCCAGGTCGGCAGTACACAGAGGATCGGGCGAGGTCCTAGGGTGTGGTAGGAACGTGGGAGAGAGGAGAGAAATGCAAAGTTAAAGACTGAAGCTGAAGGGAAGTGACCAGAGCTTCTGGGTGGAAGTAGTGATTTACTTACCTGTGTTTCAGTTTCTGACGCTTCCTCTTGCTTCACTCCTCCTTCCCAGGTGCGACAGGGACAGCGGTGGATGGTGGACGGAGGGACAGGACGAGCACCAGGGAGCGTGGAAAGAGGGAAACACAAAGTGAAAGACTGGCTGAAGGGAAGTGACCAGAACTTGGAGGACGGGGTGCAGTTTACTTACCTGTGGTACAGTTTCTGACGGCCCCTTTTTCTTTACCCCGCTTTCTGGTCGCAGGTTCTTCGGGGTGGTGGTCGATCGGCCGGGAGAGGTCCAGCAGAGAGCGGCTGTCCTACCAGTAACGAGGAGTCCGATTACGGACAAAGCGAGTTGGAGGGGGAGACCCCGGGAGCGTGGAATTTACCCCCGGACTATTTCTTTCTGTTTCGTCACATCTTTGTGTTAGGTCCGTGACTGTGGTGTTTTATGTGGACCTTGTTTTTATTTTTTTCTCGGTGACTGACAGGAGGGGATTGCCTTAGTGTGCTGTGGATTTTTGCTTTTTTTCTGTGCTGTTTTTGGCATTCCCTGGTATGGTCCTTTTTTCGATTTTAGTCTAGCGATTCTTTTTTGTACCGTGTTTTTAGTACCCTGTCGAGAACAATAAAATTTGTTTTACCCGATACGGTTTCATTGTGTGTGTGTGGGAACCTGGGGATCAAAGAACCTGAACGGGAGAGTATAATTATCATTCGGTTACTAAGGTCCTTGCCTTATTAAAAACAAGGTTGCATAGTCGTCAGCTACATAGGTATTATCGTCAAGGTTATCTCAGGTCACCTCACCCGTGACACTGCTGCCCGTGTTTTGATATGGTCTCCCTTCTGTTTTTTTGTTGATTTCTCCACCGTTCCTTTCTAGTTTAAATGCTTCGGATCCTCAAGGAGGTTCAGTTCTCAGAGTAGATTCGTTCCCTTTTTATTTAAGTGCAGTCCATCCCGCCTATATAGATAGTCCTTGTTGTAGAATGTGTTCCAATGTTCAAGAAAGGTGAAGCCTTCTTGTGTGCACCATGATTTCAGCCATGCACTTAGATGATTTATTTCCAGCTTTCCTTATGGTCCTTTACAAGGTGTCTTTTAATTTCCTTCCTAGATCTCTGAATTTGTTTTGCAGGGATCTTGGCTTGTCTCTTCCAATGTTGTTTGTACCGATCTGGATGACTACTACCGGGTCGTCTCCTGTTCGTTCTAGGAGCCTGTCCACGCTCTTAGTGAAGTGCGTGACAGAGGCTCAGCACACTGTTGTAGTAAGGGGGTCCCGACTTGTTGTGTTTCTCAATATAGAGTCCCCAAAAATCATGACCTCCCTTCTTTTTGCTGTCTGGCCAGCACTGTTTTATAGGGTCCTGGATGTTGTTCCTTTTGTTCTCTTGATGTTGGTTTTGATCATCTAAATTTTGAAGTGGCTCAAATTTGTTTTGATATTTGTTGATCTCTGGTGGTTGTGTTTGACTAAGTTTCTTTTTTCCCTGCCTCTGCCTACTTGAACCCAGCTGTTTTGACCCACTCTGGTGGCTTTCAGTCTGTTAGGGGTGCAGACTTTCAAGAATTGTGGGTGTGCCAGCTCTTCAAGCTCCTGTTGCTGTCATTTCCTGCAGCTCCATTTCTAGCATACTTACTCATTTAAGGAAGTCCTGCAGCACTTTACACACACTTGGTTTAGTTCTGCTGGGTTTTCTTGGATTTAGTTTAAGTTTAGTTTGTGCAGCTGTCAACCTGCTTTCAAACTGCTTCTAACTGCTCTGCACTTTTCAATGAAGCACTTCTCACATGCTGTCACTGTTAAGCCTTGCTTTTGTGTGTGTTGGTTCATGCTGTTAGCTTCGCCCCTCCCCTGGTTTCAGAACAGCGCCAGATTTGAATTAGCTGCTCTGAGTTCAGCTTGTTATCATAACATTTTCTGATTAAAGCAATTAAAGGTTTAATTTCTCCTTACTGCTTCTAACTGCGCTGCACTTTTCAACGAAGCACTTCTCACACGATGTCACCTCCACGCTGTCGCTGTTAAAACTGCCTCTGTTGATGCAGGCAGTAGGTAAAGGACAAATACTTTCGGGTTTGGGTTGGGTTGCAGGTCTTATTAAAGCAGGTCGGGTTGCGTCGCGTCGTGGCTAAGAAGACATTGTTGCAGCGGGTTGCGGGTTCGGGTTGGGTCCTGTAGTAGTGGGTCTGGATCGGAAGCTAAATATAAGTTAAAAACACCACAAAGTTGAAAGGTGTAACAAAACGGAGAAAAAAAGCTAGTGGCATATTTAATGCAGCCATGATCTTGATTAGCTGCAGAGTTTATTTCAGACAAACATCGCATTGTTATTACGTTGAATGCTAACCTACCGAGATTGTTGTGAAATGTCACTGTTTTGAATTGTTTAAAAACAAATTGTTAACTCAAACTGAGGCAAACGAGATGCAATGGAGAAAAGAAAAAAAAGAAGCAGACTTCTATCATTTTATTTTAAGGCTGCAACATAGGCATTGTTGTTTCTATAGACAGGACGTAAGTGCATTTATTGATACAGACAGATAGCTTGTCACACCGTTTTCCCTTTGAGTGTATTTCATGCTTTTTTATTTCATTTGAGAAAATGAAGACCAAATATGAGCACCAATACAATAGCCTACTTGGCTAGAAAAAAAATTGAACCGGTATTAACCAAAATTTAATTTCGTTCAAACCAACAGAACAAAATCAGCCTTTTGAAACTTTCGGAACCGGAGCCGAAAATCCCGTTTTGGTTCAGAGCTGAACCGGAACGGAAATAAATCCGGTTCGAATCCCTGATTAAAACAATAGCAAAAGCAGTGGCAATACCCTGGAATACCCATAGTCGTTACATCTATTTAGCCTAGAACAAAAATAATTAGGGGGACTTTATTGAATTCTTAACACTAGAACCGCCATGTGGGTCAATTTGGCCCATTTTGGATTTAAAATGTTAATTACTCTTCCGTTGTAAATCGAATGTGTGTGTCCGTTTTTGACTTTTCCTAAATATATGAATTAAATATCCTGACGGCGTTTGATAGCCAGAATGGCAAAAATTGTAAAGTTATAAACAGTTCTACCTAGAACTGCCATGTGGGTCAATGTGACCCATGCATTAAAAATATCTTTTTTTTAATTCAATGTAAGATATTCTATTTTTTTTGTAAATGCAGCAAACAAGGCACGCCCCCCTCCTCCTAGCACACATGTTTTTTTTTTATTATTTCAAGCCTTTTTTTGTTTGTAGAATGACTACGAGACAGAGATTGCTATGATTGTGGATTTGTCAAGATGCAAACTCAGTGAAAGCCTAGTTGCTTATTTTTCAATGTACGTGGAGACAACAATCCTTCGTTTTGTTTCACAAATGCAACTGGGAATATATTAGAAGGAAATATTTAATCTTGAAAGTAGTCATTTTGATTGGAATACAGCAAGCTGCACTCAGATGCATACAGCAAACTGAAATGACAACTTATATGGATAATATGAAACGTATGTTATATATTCTTTTTTTATATTACTATTAGAAAAAAAAACATTTTGGTTTTACAGGTTTCTATGTACCAGTTTACACAATAGTGTTCAATGGAACTGCGTCTGTGTTTACAACACAGCTCCTGGATGCAGGCACAGTCAGTTGGCAGACGCTCCATAGAGTACAATGCAGCCGTCATACCAGTAGTGTTATATTTTCTTATTATGTAGTATTAGAAACAATGATTTCGGTTTTATAATTTTGTACGTACATATACCTGTTTACACCTGTACACGGGTATATGTACATACCCGTTTCTTTTGAAATGTATATTTTATGATATTTTTTCACTGTTTGTAGCCGTGTTGTATATGCGTTCATTTTAAAAATAAAGCCTTTTATGTTTAATTTTCCATTTAAATACGGTGTTTCTACGATGCAAATGTTAGATATGATGTTCATGAATAAAACTTTTCAGTTGTGTCCAATAGTATGTCTTTAATTTGCATAAAGAAGCAGTTTAAAAATGTATGGGTCACAGTTACCCAAGTGGCGGTTCTAGGTAGTTCGAAAATCCGGCGGTCCTAGTATTAATGGCCTCCTCTCGTTCGGAATTCTTCTTATGTTCCTATTATTCACATTTGATTTAACGCCATCTAAGTTGACTGGAGACACCTAGAAAAGGAATAAGAGAAGTATGTGCCCATTGTAATTCTGAAAGACTGATTTGATTTTCCCAACAACAATCCTGGACTTCAGAGTTTCTTCTTGACCCCATGCTCTACTCAGAAGCATCTTCAGAGGCTGTGGGATTAGCCGGCCTGGTAATAAGCCACAGATCATTCTACTATCCAGGCTGTAATAGGTCCCTCTAGGCCTGTTGTTTGCTATCTGTTAGAATGGGGAACAGCAGAAAAAACAACAACTCTAATTATACTGGGTGTGACCACTGCATTGGAACGAGTGGGCCCCTTATAAAGTGGACACCCCTTCCTGCATCCTTAAACCTTGCTCACTACCTCTGTCCAATGTTTGGAGTTATTGCGGATATTGGAATAATTCCTGTGCAGCGATCCTCCTTTACCAGTGTCCAGGTCTCAACTAATCAGTTGTCTTCTGATGTTTGCCATTCATTAAGCTGCCCTGTTTGTAGTCTATCTTGCCTCACACTATCATGCCCCTTTTAAACACTGATAAATCACCTCAATAAATAACAGCTGACTTCTCAGGGACGGATATACTGCAGTCAAGCAGCTCACATCAAGTGGTTCTAGTCCTTTGTATACCTGACAGTATTAACTAATACTCTAGGTGGTCATAAAGTGCCATTATTTAATTGTTGCATACTTACACATGTTTGCCAAATCATGGATAAATCAGTTTTCATGACACAAAACACAAGAGTTGCCTGTTGAAGAATCTGCCCATCTCTGATGACAGCTGCATCAAAGCACTCCCTCAGGGATAGTAAACCAGATGCCCCGTGTTATTGCTTCAGGTCACTGTGCTTTGTTGCAAGCTCAGCAGTAACACTTATGTCATTTTTATGGCTATTGATAACACATTCTTAACTGACCATGTTTTCTTTCCTTTAAAAGGAATAATACATTCATTTTAAACTTGCCTTGATTGTGTTGCAATTAGCTGTGCATGTCTTTGCTGTCCAGTGTCCAATATATTTGACATTGAGAAAATAGGCATTAAATAGGCATGGGGACATACCCAGGGCAGTAAAGGGTTAAATTATTGGTTATAAAAGAAGACTTCATAAAACTAATTGTCCATAATTAATTGTCCCTAATTAATAACAGACAATGCTATATTTCTGATGCTTTTTACTCTATCTACAGTAAGAACTTCATTTGACTTATTTTACAGTTTTTAAATTTTTTGTTGTGTTTCTATGATGTTTGCTATCGATATGGACACATGATGGCTGTGATTGGCTTCAGGTGGGCACGCATGGCACTTACTGTCTAACACACGTAATTGTAAACTTATATTATTCCAATCTTGTGCAAACCAGCTAGTGAAAAAGCCTATAGCCCTCTTGTGGTAGTATACCAGCTGTGTACAGCAATCTATCCTATACGATAATTATATTGTAATATTGGTTTTTATACAGCATATGCACAACAAGAATTTATAATACAAATCACTGCAATTCTACATTACACTCGTCTTCCTTATTGGAAAAATGTAAAACCGTTTCTCCAATTGTGATGAAACCTGGCATTAAAGGGTATATACAGACCTTTTTATTTTACTGTGTTACATGTTCCCATGTGTTGCTACAGCTGATTACGTAAGGTGTGTGTATGTTTTAATTTTTTTTTTTTTTTTACATTTTGACCACTTTTATAAACTTTTAAATTGCATTCCCCGTCTCAAGATGGCTTCACATGTACAAGCATGGACCTCTCAGAACTACATTTCCCTTCATCCTCCTGCTCACATATGTAACTGAGATGGATTTACCAGTGAGCAGGAGGATGATAGGAAATGTAGTTCAGACAGGTCCATCCAGGTAAATGTGATGCTATCTTGAGGCAGGGAATGCAATTTAAAAAAAAGAAAGTGGTCAAAATGTAAAAAAAAATAATTAAAACAATACACAAACCTTACTTAAACAGTTGTAGCAACACATGGGAACATGTAACACAATAAAATAAAAAGGTCCTTATATACCCTTTAAGAGCATTTAGCATATGGAAGTCTCACATAATTTTAGCAGGAGATTCTGGGATGGAACAAGGCAGAGCTATGAAGAACAAGTTGATAACCATGCCATGTACACACAGTATTTAGAGAATAGTATCGAATAAGAAATTCAATTAATAGTTTAATGGAAACTGGACCTGAATATGGTCATGGTGTGACAATTATGGTGAAGTTTGTTAAAATTACTAATTAACAGTATGCAGAATAACTTTGTGTCCTCAAGATGCAGGTAAAAAGGTTGGGCATACCGATAGACAGACGCACCGACACCTCCACACATAGGCGGCACATATAAGAGGCTAAGCCTCCCCAAAATAAATTGCCCAAACCCTCACAAGAAATTGTTCTGACCAACACAAAACATTTGTGAGAGAAGAAGATCGATTTGTTTTTCCCAAAAATGTGCAAAGCAGGTCTAACAAACATATTTCTTGTTTTCTTACTGTGCAACCGCCAGACCGCTAGGGCATCTGGGATATCAAAATCAACACTGTAGTACAGATACAGGATTCAGTTGCATTTCAATGCCATTGGAGGAGACAATGCTTGGCTGGTTTAACGTCAATTCTTCCCGCCAATCTGAGCCCCCCATACCGCTGCAGGAGGCAGCCGACGAAAACTCTGAATCCTTTTCACTCATTCCTTTGCCTGGAACATCCTCTTCACAATTTCTACATTTATTCGAATTGCTGTTATCTATAGAAACAGCTTGATCTGAATCTGATTTTACAGAACTTGTGGCAAAATATTTTCATAGCATACGGTCTGTTTTCACACACCACTGTTTTGTGAGAATTTGCTAACTGTGACACTACAGTCAGAACATACTGTACTTCCTTTGACTGTTTGAACAAATGCCACCTTTCAGAACACTGTTTGTGGTGCCAGATTATGAATGTTTCTGAAGTTTTTTCCAGTCTCTCAATCCATTTTCAGTGAATGCAGGGTCTTTTGAACTTCTGAAAAAGTGTCTGCAAGGAAAGCAGAAAACCGCATCTGTCTGCTTACTGTACTCTAACTATAAAAACATATTTTAATATTCTGGTGAAAATGAATGGTTTTGCTTACCAAAGACAGTTTACGGATACACAGGTAAACAAGTCTGTGATGGTCCTGTTGCAGTATCACCAAGGTCCAAAATACAGGATTTAGTTGCTTTCAATGTAATTCGAGGAGACAATGCTTGGCTGGTTTAATGTCCATTCTTCCCGCCGATCTGAGCCCCATATAGACAGTCGAAAGTTTATGGTAAGAGTGCAGTTTTTTTTTTGTTGCAAATATGCCTTATGAAATACGTTGAATGCCCCTTGATTATAAGTACGATAGACTGCAGAACAGGTTAACGGATTTAAAGGTTTAAAAAAAGCCTTTGTTATCCTTACTGTTTTTCTAATTGCTTAAATAGGCATAACATGTTTTAAAGTACAAGCTAGTGTTATATTAAACTTCATTTATTTGGCCGCCTTATGTTGGGAATAAAAAACAATGTCAAATATATATGTAACATCCCTGAGTGATTTTGAGGTCTGTTTTGTGCTATAAATTATTATACAGAACAAGTTCTCAAAAAGACGCAGGAGAATGAATCCGGTTTACAACTTTTATTTGTGACCGTCACTCTTTCTCAAACTCAACACAATGAATGAAACTTAGTATTCAGACTCACTAGTAACAGAGTAATAAAAAATAATGCTAGTCTTAATTGTATATATACTCAGAATCCTCAGAATCAGCAACCAGACCTGCATCTGCTGCTACAAGATATTGAAAGCCTGCAGTAAGCTGTGCAGTTACAGTAGAGTGGAGGATGTGTTTCTAGTTATCCAGTCTGTCCTACCTTGCTCTCCCAGTATGTGAGGCAATACGCTTACAAATACAACCTACTAATGCCAATGAACATGGACGCTCTTTGTATTGCGATGAGTTACACAGGATTTAGTAGAGGTTCATATTGAGCAATCCTACCCCGAAGCACCAAAGAAACGTGTCGACCCCCACCGAGACACAACACACGCTCTCATACAACTATTAAACTAGCTTGCTTATTCATCGAACATTACTAAACCAGAGCCTTTCACCTGCACTAGTTTATCCTGCTCTATTATTGGAAATTGCTGTCATTGCTGTCTACATTCTTAAAAGTATATCAGTCATGTAATGTGGTTCTGGGGGTTTTACCGCTAGCTGGGTTTCAGATAGAAGACCATGAAATGTGTGTTCCTGTGACAGGTCAGAAGAGAGCCCTGTGTGTAATTAGTGGGGCAGGGCAAAGTGCTGCTTGTAAATAAATGTATTATGGTGTATTGCATTATTATTTAAAAGAAATGTATGGGTTGGTATTATTTATGGGGTAAATATTATTGTAGGTTTAAATGTGGTCTGGCAGAGGCAGTGTTAGCCTTGTGGGAATGTGTGGTTGGCAGTCAGTGATTATTGACAAAGTGACTGTCGATCACGCAAAATAAAAACTTGTGTAGAATGTGACCATCTCCGGATTCATTCATTTATTGCTAATCCGGAGAGGATCATATGTATAAAATCCTGCAGCTTTTGCTGGTCGGGTGGGTGTTTGAGAGGAGGAATGAAAGTAAAAAGAAAAAAACAAAAACAATTGCTATGCGTGCAGGAAGCACAGTGCTTGTTTTTTTGGGTGTCACTATTATTTGTGTTCGAGACTTGTGTTAAACCTTTTATTTTGCTCTGTGAGTGTTGTTTTTTTTTAAATAAAAACGTGCCACAGAGCATTAACCCGCAAGTACCTGCCTGTCTGTGTCTCAGTCAGCTTCCTGGTCTGGGGACGTCACCATTCAGTCGTCCTGTCACAGTTCCAAATTCCCAATTATTGCTCGTCAGTAGCCCTTGTAAAAGTGTACCATGGTAAATTTGCAGTACCTCTCTGCTTTATCACACTTTCCTAGGATTTTTACTATGGGACT
>CM060276.1:8649983-8934019 GCA_030684275.1 Acipenser oxyrinchus oxyrinchus
CGTGACGTCACCGCCCAGTCATCCTGTCACAGGGACACTTACATCGGCAGTTACTGCAACTTTCAGTGGTGAAAGATGTACCGGTACTGTTGCTATTGCTGTAGAGGCTGAACTCAGAGACAAACCCATTGCTATTGCTGTAGAGACTGAACTCCGAGACAAATCCATTGCTATTGCTGTAGAGACTGAACTCCGAGACAAACCCATTGCTATTGCTGTAGAGACTGAACTCGGAGACAAACCCATTGCTATTGCTGTAGAGAGCACTTTGTTATTATACAGCAGGGATGTTTTTGTTGATCAATAGAATTCTTCAAAAAGGCCTGGAAGCACTTTTTATTCCCAATAGACAAATTGGTCAATAGCCTTTCCAAATGATTTTCAATGGCAATTTACAATCCATTGTGTTGCCAATGTTTGTTGTGGTGTTTGGAGTAGTATCTTAGAGCACTCACATACAGAAGGTCCTTATAATTGCATAATAATGATACAGTAAGCTTAAATATTTGCATAAAATTGAGTATCAGATTACAACTAATTGCAATGTAAAAAGTACAGGAGGCTAGTGCCACAGGCAGTGTGTGATGCACTGCCATCACGGAGGTCACTGATTCGCGCCCACAGTTACTGTGTTCCCCATGTAGAGTGTGACAGACAGACAGGATCTGTGGATAAGACTTAAAACTTGGTTTATTGGTTAAGCATAGATAATAAACATTGCATATCTCCAGGAGAAATGCACTAAACTATAGAAGAAAATAAAAAAGAAAGGCAAAAAGCACAAGACAAAGAGAGACAGAGTGAAGAGCCTGAAGGGTCACTCAGGTCTGTACTTAGTCAAGTCACTGCTGTTTTTCTGAGCCTGTCAAAGTAGGATATAAAAGGCTGCCATAAAGCAAAAAACTTCTCAATAGTGGTTCACAATTTCTGAATGAGAACCCTAAACAAATTAAGAGAAATACCATTAATCAACGACAAACAAAGGACTCCACCCAAGTCAACATTGTTTGGTTGAATGTCAATGTCTATTTTGAATGTATTACTCTGCTGTACTGTGCTTGGTGCATATCTGCCAATAAGGCACCATCATGACATAGAAACTAATATTTTACTGGAATAATGGCATGGTCCTACGTATGAACATGCAGTAGACAAGATTATTTTTTCAATGTAGTATTCCAGTTCCATGGTAATGCTGAATGTAATACAATATTCAAATGATGCTCTTCCTTTCACAGGGTGTAGTCAGTATTAGGCCGTGGTCTCCAGTAGGGTAGCTTCAGCACAGGGTGAAGGTTATAAACTAAAGCAGTCTGTTTTGGTTTTCAGTCACTTCCCAGAAACCTATCCCACACCTTGGCTTATAAGAACATAAGAACATAAGAAAGTTTACAAACGAGAGGAGGCCATTCAGCCCATCTTGCTCGTTTGGTTGTTAGTAGCTTATTGATCCCAGAATCTCATCAAGCAGCTTCTTGAATGATCCCAGGGTGTCAGTTTCAACAACATTACTGGGGAGTTGGTTCCAGACCCTCACAATTCTCTGTGTAAAAAAGTGCCTCCTATTTTCTGTTCTGAATGCCCCTTTATCTAATCTCCATTTGTGACCCCTGGTCCTTGTTTCATTTTTCAGGTCAAAAAAGTCCCCTGGGTCGACATTATCTATACCTTTTAGGATTTTGAATGTTTGAATCAGATCGCCGGGTAGTCTTCTTTGTTCAAGACTGAATAGATTCAATTCTTTTAGCCTGTCTGCATATGACATGCCTTTTAAACCCGGGATAATTCTGGTTGCTCTCTTTGCACTCTTTCTAAAGCAGCAATATCCTTTTTGTAACGAGGTGACCAGAACTGAACACAATATTCTAGGGGAGGTCTTACTAATGCATTGTAAAGTTTTAACTTTACTTCCCTTGATTTAAATTCAACACTCCTCACAATATATCCGAGCATCTTTTTGGCCTTTTTTATAGCTTCCCCACATTGTCTAGAGGGAAGACATTTCTGAGTCAACATAAACTCCTAGGTCTTTTTCATAGTTCCCTTCTTCAATTTCAGTATCTCCTATATGATCTTTATAATGCATATTTGTATTGCCTGCATGCAATAGTTATTGGGGGAGAAGGGGCAGGGGTCCAGGAGGAGGGCGTAAGTAGACCAGTACCGCCGCCTTTACCAACTGGGCGGGGGATATGGTAGAAAGAGGTGGCTGAGGAAGTGAGGGCAGCGGGAGTGGCTGTGTTATGTGGTGTGATCCATGTTTCTGTGAGTGCAAGTCATCAAGGTGGAGGGAGAGGAAAGCATCTAAGGTGGCTGCGGACTTGTTACAGACTGAACATGCGTTCCAGAGGCCTAATTTGATTGAGGAATGGAGTGAGGGAGGTTCAGGGATTGGGGAGGTCAGGTGATGACGAGGGAGGGGAGGTTTTACTGTAAGGCCAAGATAAATCAGGTTGGTAGGAGTGGAGCGACGCAGGTTAATTACTTTGCAGCGGGGAGAGATTGGAAGGATAGGAATGTGAAATGTAAGGGAGAAATGGTGATCAGAGTAGCTCAAGATGCAAGGGGCAAGGAGAAGTTGGATGAGGAGTATTCAAGTAAATGCCAATTCATTATTTATTGTTATTTGTATTTATTTTAATTATTTATCAAGTAACAGTTAACAGAATTGAAACATTATTAAAAACAAAAGAAAATACTATAGAAATCGTGTTTACAGAAAATGCAACAGAAACAAACTTCTGAAAACTGTCAAATCAAGTGTTTGAAATGGCAGTTCTCGCAAGCGCGTTTTTATTTATTAATGCACTTGCGCATTCTCGGACTCGGTAGTTAATGAGAAACGGCATCATGGGAAAGTATGTATACTCAGAATCTTGGAAGACTACAAATAAATGGAAGGACTGGTTGGTTCCCTGAATATTTTTACAAACTTAATGTGTCTTGTTTTTGTTTTGTTTTTTTGTATAAAATGCAAATGAAAAAATGGAGTACATGAAAAAATAGAAAACAACACACAGCTTCTGGCTTACCTTTTCTGTATTCAAATGTACTACCAATTAATACTGCTTCTTAACTTCTGTCTTTAATTTAGATAGTGCTTCACGTTTCTCTCTTCTGTCTCAGTTGGTATTATGGTATCTATATAGTGTGACTGTTTGTTTTTGTGCCTGAAATATAATTCCTCTGTTTCATCGGTGTCTGGTTCGGTCTTTCTTTCCCCATTTTTTTCTGTGTGTAATAAATTATTGCAAAACCAAATGTTTTGTAGCAGATGTTTCTTATTAATATATATTTTTTCAATGCAGCACAGTAGCAATTTTATGGTACATATTTAAAAAAAACCCACAATATATATTATTGACTATTTTGATTTAATGTTATGGTGCATCAACAGTCTTAATGTTGAGATCCACAATCCTGCAGTTTTCATATTTATCGCTTAGTTGCTAGATAACAGGAAGAAATGGTAATTGTGACAAATGAAGCTTAATTATTATGCACTTTTTATATTTTTGTGTGTGAGTATGGGGGTGGCTCTATTTACGTGGGAGAATGGTAGTATGGGAGTGTTTACAGAGCTAAGTAACCAAATTGGTCATGTGATACGAAAAGGCATCCCTAAGTCTGCTCTACGTTCATATGTATATGCAAAGGCCAGCCCTGGGACTCATCGAAACGGTGGCCTAAATCCAGGTCGTCCCTGGGCTGACTTTTCTTTTTTGGAGCATTCAAAGAGTATTTATATTTGAGCAGCTGCAATAAGAACCACTATATGATAGCAAACATCAGAAAAAGAAAAGACAAAATATACAATATAAATGTATGAAATGAATTAACCCTACATCAAACCCCTCTTTTTCAGTGTAGTTTGGGGTCTATTGTTCTCTTCCCTTAATAAATGGCCAATACCCCATTATTTAAGTTATATGTCCTTGTTTAAGGGACATTATGAAACTAAATTGAATTAACAGTACCTTAAAGTAAACAAGTCATGTGTTTCAGTTCAGCACAGTGGGGAAGCAGGGCCAATGGGACTCCATTTCAATGGATAAATAAGGATCTATTCTACTTTCAGCAGCAACTGGCACTCCTTTGCCAATATTAGCACAGTACTCCCTCATTATCTACCAAGGTGTCTACAGCTCTATTCCCAGTTTCTTTAACAGTTGTGCAAGCTTTGAGTGATGCCAGATAGGAGATTAACTCCACCCTGTGCTTCTCTCACCTATCATCACGCTTACAGGAGTCAAATCTTTACATACATGTTACTTCCTTGTCCATTAAGGAAGACTTGTCAAAGTCACTCTGCTGCTGATGGAAACTAATGGGACTGGTTTCAAATCCCTTGCAACTCAATACTAGTGGAAGATGGGGTTTGGTTGATGCTTCTAATTTTTAGGTCTGTTCTGGTTACATTTCATGAATGTCAAATCTACCTCTATTGTTTTTCGGATGTGTGGTTAATTTGTGTATTAAAAAACACTCAAAATAAATACTTTGTGTGTGTAGTATAATTTTTTTTAAAAGGGCGCCTTTTGTCAAGTTAGAAATTTGTCTCTTTTGGAAGGAAATTGCTTCTTAAACAAAAGTTCATTCTTTTTTTTAGGGAGTACATTTATCATTTATGTTTTGGAGTTTAAATATAAGTACCAAGACTTAAGAGAACAAAAAGAAAACTTAAAACAACATGACAAGGTTTATTCCATCAATTAACACAATGCCTTTATTTTTAGGACACATATAGTCTGGCAAATTTTATTAAAAAAAACAGATAACAGGAAAAATCATCATTTAAAGTATATTGACCTGCTTCCTTCAGTGCCAGATAGAAACAATGAACAGTATAAAACAAGAAGCAACTCTAACAACAAGTTAACTGATCCTTCCTGCAATTGAGTTTCTTGCTAGTTGTAGCTCTAAGAAAAGTTCCTTTAACACTTCAAAATAGAGCCCTAAAGATTCAGAATTACACTCACCAATAATCTGAAAGATTTAATACAAGTCAGACACTGAACTAGATTTTCAATGCTTTTTACTCCAAATCACCATCCGGTATCCACCCCCCCAGAACACGCATCCAATCAAGTTACCAAGCCAGAAATAAACTATTCAGGAATTTAATTTAGAGACCTGCAAGTTGTCTCAAGATGTTTGTTATTAGTTTTAAAATTGTAATTAATGACTTGAGTAAAAAGCTTTTCGCCTCTTTGTTTCTTGAAGTTGTACTTCAACACACAAGATAAACAATATTTATGCCAGCAGACAGGACATGTGTCAAAACCTCCCCCTGCCCCTGAATAAGCTGCTGCTAGTTAGAGGCAGGGGACCCTAATACTGAACTCACTGTAGGGTTAGGCAGCTGCACAAAGCACTGATACCATTCCAATACTGTAAACTACATATCTAGACTGAGCCTGTCTCAGTGGTACACCGCAGCCGCTAGCACACCGCAGCCTGTCTCAGTGGTACACCGCAGCTGCTAGCACACAGAGCCTGTCTCAGTGGTACACTGCAGCCGCTAGCACACAGAGCCTGTCTCAGTGGTACACTGCAGCCGCTAGCACACAGAGCCTATCTCAGTGGTACACTGCAGCCGCTAGCACACCGCAGCCGCTAGCACACAGAGCCTGTCTCAGTGGTACACTGCAGCCGCTAGCACACAGAGCCTGTCTCAGTGGTACACCGCAGCCGCTAGCACACAGAGCCTGTCTCAGTGGTACACCGCAGCCGCTAGCACACAGAGCCTGTCTCAGTGGTACACCGCAGCCGCTAGCACACAGAGCCTGTCTCAGTGGTACACCGCAGCCGCTAGCACACAGAGCCTGTCTCAGTGGTACACCGCAGCCGCTAGCACACAGAGCCTGTCTCAGTGGTACACTGCAGCCGCTAGCACACAGAGCCTGTCTCAGTGGTACACCGCAGCCGCTAGCACACAGAGCCTGTCTCAGTGGTACACCGCAGCCGCTAGCACACAGAGCCTGTCTCAGTGGTACACTGCAGCCGCTAGCACACAGAGCCTGTCTCAGTGGTACACTGCAGCCGCTAGCACACAGAGCCTGTCTCAGTGGTACACTGCAGCCGCTAGCACACAGAGCCTGTCTCAGTGGTACACCGCAGCCGCTAGCACACAGAGCCTGTCTCAGTGGTACACCGCAGCCGCTAGCACACAGAGCCTGTCTCAGTGGTACACCGCAGCCGCTAGCACACAGAGCCTGTCTCAGTGGTACACCGCAGCCGCTAGCACACAGAGCCTGTCTCAGTGGTACACCGCAGCCGCTAGCACACAGAGCCTGTCTCAGTGGTACACTGCAGCCGCTAGCACACAGAGCCTGTCTCAGTGGTACACTGTGTGTCACTTTGTTGTTTGACAGGTGGTCACACTGAAGCCCCCCCCCGACTGTGTGAGCCAGCAGGCCAAGGTTTGGGAGGTGGGGACTGTTCTGTGGCAATACCCAGTTGATATGGGACTTTGTTCCTCAAAATCAGCTTTAATTACAAGGGTCTTTATGTTGAGAATTTTGACAACAGAAAAATAAAAAAAAATTGTTTCACCTTTAACAAACCCATAGGTTATATTTTCAGAAATTAACTTGGCTATGTTCTTATTTTGTCCATGTGTATTGAATTATATGTTCTATGGTCATTTTAAGGCAATTAGGGAGTTGTTTAGATTACGAGGTGATACTGTTTAAGGACACCACTCACCAAAACAGTGATAATGTAGGAAAATTAACGTAAATGAGAAAAACTGGGCTGATTTACAGCAGGATTTACATGAAAAAATAGGGTTATAGGTGAAAACAACTTCCATAGTAAATATTTCATTTTTCGAATAGTCAATGGACAAAGCTCCCATTTAATAGACCTGTTTCCTTTCCCCAGTCGAGAAAGCAGCCATATTTTTATAAGGGTTCAGTAAACATCCTGCATGAATACAGATTCCTTTTTTTTGTCATTAATGTTGTAAACATTACAACACACGAGCACACCAGAGAAACTAAATTGCAACGTCCATTGCTTATTGCAATAATTACAGTTTGTCACCAGATGGCAGTGTGGAACCGTATTTCAGTAAATCATTCAGTCTGCTTCTCTGCCTTTTATTTAACATAATAAACAAGAAATTTAACAAGATATCAGCTATGAAAGCAAGTTTTACAGAGCCTGCTTAAGCTTTTCTTTAGACCTTTTTTTATATTTTATTTACAAATTCATTACACACACACACACACACACACACACACACACACACACACACACACACACACACACACACATATATATATATATATATATATATATATATATATATATATATATATATAATTATATTTAATTATGTTTCATATTTGTTATGTTTTTGTTTATATTTGTTTTCTGAATCACATTTTACCATAAGCATATACATTTACAGTATATGGCCGAAAGTTTTGCATCACCTAGAATTTTAGGATTGAGACATAATTTAAAAACAACAACAACAACAACAAAAACTATAAGAACATAATTTAGATAGTTTATGTAACATCATGTAAAGAAACTACAAAATGATAGCGCAAAAGTATTTGATGTTAGACTTAGAAATGTCAAATATTTACATTTTCGTCTGTTTTTCGTTAAGTACTGTATATAATAAAATAAATTAAGACTCATATAAAAACAAAATGCCATTACATAATAATAATAATAATAATAATTTTTAAAAAGTTAGTTTAAAATAGTTTATAGTCTGGTATGTGGCATTAAGGGCAGAATATTCTTATTTTATATCGGTTCATTGCAGCGCCCTTGCTGTAAAATGACATTTAACCTTTCGCACTGCAGCGCGTACTCCCTAATGTGATGCGGGATTTCGAAGGCGGTTCCTCCCAGGGGTGGTAATCCACGATGCTGTAGAAAAGCTATTACTTTTTGCTCCTCCCCCACAAATCAGAGCGGAGTGTGGAACTAAGTGCGGCGCAAGAAGTTAAACAAAGTGGCTGGCGTCAGGGTGAGGGTGCGGGAGCAGACCGAGATCTTTGAAAGGACCTCCTTCCAATACATGCTTCCGATTACTAACTTTGTTCCAATTATAAGAACAGATCGGTGCAACGGATCCATAGTTTTTGATTGCACCTCTTTTAGAAGTTGCATGCAAATCCTCAGGAAACAGTTTTTTAATGTAATTATCATCACTCAAGGAAAACGTTTTGTTGAAGAAGTTTGCCTTTGATTTACCAGAATGATGCTGATGCTTTCCAACACGATTGCTTGCATTCTGATCCTTGCAACAGCTGTCAATGCAAATAGCAAGGTAAGTCCGGTTTGTGCTCCGAGTTCTTTACCAGCTACAGCATGGTCCTTACTATTGTGCAGTACGGGTGTTTGGTTTTGTACAGTCTGTGTTATTATTTTAGTAAAAAGCTTCCTATGTCAGTGCTTTATATTTGTCAGTGCGTTAAAGTTCTGCTTAGTTTGTGCGACGTTTTTGGTTTATAAGGAAATTCAAATATAATCCTGTATGATGAAACATATTTCCTATTCAATTCGTATGAAGTAGCGTCAATCCAGGAAGCATTTAACGCTTTTTCTTCTGATTTATGTTTTAAATCAGTTATGTTCTTCGTATTCAATATGAATTAATGTCAGTTATGGTTAATTATGGCTTGCTTTGTTTGCACTTATAGTAAGTCATACGTGTGTGGTAATATGGAATTATTAATGTTCACTCATCCTAGTTCCAGTTTAGTATTTGCAGTCTTTCTCCTGCTTGTTTAGTACTCTCATTTCTCCTGTTAAAATAAGCTTTTCAGAGCTTGACAATCTTGTTTTTTTAATGGTACCATATATCCTGTGTGTACTTGTTTTTCAATGTGAATTGAACGAATGTACACTTTATACGCTGGGAAAAACATGTTTCTAAAATATGTACAGACAAGTGGTTTGGCTTCAGTATAGGAAAGAGCAATGCACACATTGATCCTATTCAAACTGACTGGGTTTGCAGTCTAGGACTGTGGTCTAGTCACAGGGAATATATAATTGGTGGAGTCCTTAGGACAGGACACGGTCCAGTGGTACACTTTTGTTGCATTGTGGTGATTAAACACCATACCTAATTTAAGGCATGTATTATGAATACAGACTTCATGTCAATTTATGCTACCTGTCAAATTTTCCTTCTTTACGTACTGCGCTGCCCAGATTTATTTTTCCTTGCAGACCGAGGACGCTCATCGAAAACCAAACCCCAAGTCTTTGGATATGTTTACATGTTTTGTAAACTTGCATTTTACTCCACGTGTAACTAATTAGTTTTATATTAAACACAGACAGCTGCTGTTAACGAACGGTAAAGTGTACTACAGAGCTTGTTGCATTTTTTAAAAATAAAAAGCTAAAGAAAAAATGCACCTATACATTTTTCTAATGAAGCACAGCGTTTACGTAACCTCAAGTACACTTTTGTAAAAAAAATTTTGCAAAGGTAGCATGCGTTTTGTCTCGCTCAGCCCGGGTCAATGCGTGTCAAGCCACATCCTGAGGTGGGTCGCTGGGACCCGGGTCAACCCAGGTATGAACCAGGTATGTGTTTTCAGACTACGCGGGATTGTGACCTGGGTAGTAGGAGTGCCAGTGTGAAATGGGCTATAGATTCCACCTCCCTTAATTATAACTTGAGTCACTAATGCGGCTCAAGGTGGAGATGAAAAAGTATGATATTTTGACAATACAGAAGCACCCATCAAATTTTGGTACCGTAACAGAATCTTCAAGGTATGACATTTTGACAGAAGATCAGCAATCATCAAATTTTGGTACTTGCATACATATAACTGCAGAGGTATGACATTTTGACAGTCCACACACCCATCACATTTTGGAACCTTCATACATAGAACTGCCAAGATATTAAACTTTAACAGCTAATCTGCACCCATCAAATTTTGCTACCTTCAAAAAATAACATTATCAAATAGAATATATTTTAGGCATCTGTCAGTTGGTAGACCGAGAACAATTACAAAATACTGTATTACATTTTCACACCAAGCAGGATTGGGTATACCTGTATATGGGAACTGTATTGATTTATTATTATTATTATTATTATTATTATTATTATTATTATTATTATTTTTATTATTATTATCATTACAGATATTTGCATGGTATGAGTTCCTATAATGTTTGTCATGTTGCTGATATTGTTTGAAAATAAGTATTGTTAATATTACATTATTTTAGTTTCTATTGTATAATTTTTAGAATATTTTTAACTGTCCTCTATATAACCACCAATATGAATGGTTGGATTGTTTTAACTAAACCAAAATGTATAGCTATAGATGACTTTTGGTACAGGTATCAGATTTTGACCATTGGGAAATTTTGACAAGGTAGCAACATTTGACGTTGTACATGTCATATTTTGCTACTGGTAGCAAATTTTGATGGGGAAGCAAAAATGTACTTTACACCGGTACTTTTCCCCTAAGAAAACGTTGTATATAAATTAGACTGTAAATATTCCACCAGTATACTGTTTGGGGTACCACTTTGATTTAAATATACTTTCAAATTCGTGGTCGTGTTAACTTCGTAATATAATTTATCTGGAAGAGGGCAATAGTTTTAGCTGGACTACAGTTAAGCTCTGCAACTTTTGAACTCGGCTACAGTGAATCTAAAGCACAGAGAGAACAAGTGAACATAAGGGCACATCAAATAGTTTTACTATTAATTATCAGGGTCAGTAGCTTGAAGACAGCTCACATTCAGAGTGGCTTTGAGGCGAGTAATTGGGCAGCAGGTGTCCAATCTATAAAGTAAACAGTGGGCTTGGCTTTTCAATAGCCTCTCGGCAGTTGAGTCAAAGAGACCCAAAGAACTGGGAAGGGGCCATTATGTGTAAGACAGTGCAGTCCCGAGTTCAGTTGATGGGAGTTTAACCAAGCCTGCGAGACTTGCAAGTGTATGCCTCCTACAGGAAAAGAACCACATTGTTCCTTTGCTTTGTCTCTGAAACCGCTAGATTGCGTACAATCCTATACATAATCATTCTTAAAACTTTTCATATTTAAACAAATCTTTGAATATTCTTTTCAGTTAGCTGGAAAACAAACCCATGGTACCATATACCAAAGAAAATCTTTGGGAGTAAAATAACCTGGTACCCCATCAGATGACCTATTAATGAAGGAGAGGAACTCTTCAGCTCAGTAGAATCAGATTACCTATTAATGAAGGAGAGGAACTCTACTGCTCAGTAGAATCAGATTACCTATTAATGAAGGAGATGAACTCTTCAGCTCAGTAGAATCAGATTACCTATTAATGAAGGAGAGGAACTCTACTGCTCAGTAGAATCAGATTGCCTATTAATGAAGGAGAGGAACTCTTCTGCACAATAGAATCAGATTACCTATTAATGAAGGAGAGGAACTATTCTGCTCAGTAGAATCAGATTACCTATTAATGAAGGAGAGGAACTCTTCTGCACAATAGAATCAGATTACCTATTAATGAAGGAGAGGAACTATTCTGCTCAGTAGAATCAGATTACCTGTTAATGAAGGAGAGGAACTCTTCTGCACAATAGAATCAGATTACCTATTAATGAAGGAGAGGAACTCTTCTGCACAGTAGAATCAGATGTGGGTTGTTTATTTCACACGTTTGCTTTTAACGAGAAACTGTCCTTTGCCTTGAAACACAGTTTCCCGACACACGTGCTGTTGTTAGCTAGGAGGATTTTAAGAATGTAAGACTAATAAGATAAGAACAGATCGGAGACATTTTCTTAACTGGATATTTCTCAAAGTGAACAGTTCTACACCATTGCATTATTTACCAAAGGAATCGCATGTATACCCTGTTTAAATGCTTTTGTAGGGGGCAGTGTTGTGTGGTGCATTGCTGTTGCCAATTCGGAGAGATGAGGTTAAAAGGGAGAGTTGGTTCTTTTGTGCTGGGCTAAAATACTCTTGGGGTGTGCGTGACAACTGGTCTGCAGCTAGCCTCCACCCACTTTCCCTGTTCTGCAGCTAGCCTCCACCCACTTACCCTGGTTTGCAGCTAGCCTCCACCCACTTTCCCTGTTCTGCAGCTAGCCTCCACCCACTTTCCCTGGTCTGCAGCTAGCCTCCACCCACTTTCCCTGTTCTGCAGCTAGCCTCCACCCACTTTCCCTGGTCTGCAGCTTGCCTCCACCCACTTTCCCTGGTCTGCAGCTAGCCTCCACCCACTTTCCCTTGTCTCTCCTGCAGTACTTTTCTGTTTTAAATAGTATTGCTGTAAAACCAATAACAAATCTAGAATCAGAAACTAACAGATTAATTGACAGCAATCACAATACCGTGAATATTACAAATAGTTTAAAAGAAAGGAATCTATCGATCTGCTTTTAATTGATTCATGAACAGGTAATGTATCTGTTGGTTACCTGATACTGTAAATAGCCACACTGTTGACTAATGTAATTGCTGTACTGTGTTAATTATTGTCTCAGTGCTTTAATTGTTTTGCAGTTTTTGCAATTGGTTACGCTCATAGGCATATACAAATGTTCAGCTCAATCCTAACAAGCAGTTCCCAAGTTACAAGAGTCACAAGCTGTCCTAGAAACATCCAAACATTTATACAAGAAGACATACTGTATACAGTGTGTGCTGCAAGCTTCCACACAGAAAAATAACAACATTTTTCTAGAGAGGCCAGAATGAAGTTTTACACATTTCTTTACACAATATAGTGATGTCACGCCTCTTTTTCAAGCAAATGACCTCATTTTCATTTTTGAGCCACAGTGCTTCCACAGCAACAAAGGAAATCAGCATTCTTCTGAAATAATCCATTATCCTGTCTGAAACACTAGCAATCATGAAACTGAATGAGAAAATGTAGAAAATACACACAGGAAAGCTGCAGTACAAACAGTCAGATAACAGTCTTGTAAAGATGAAACAGGTAAGGGTAAAGTTAATCCAAAACACTTACCCTTAGTTTTCTTATGGATTGTATGGAACATAGCTGCAATAATTATAAGGTGCTCATTCACTAGATCACTTTTGCTTGTAGTGTTCTGACTGTGCCTTTAATGGTGTGCTGTTATTGTCACGCATGTTTGTCCGTGCGCTTCAATGTTTGGCTTAAAAACATGCATGTGAAGACAGTTCTAGAATCAACATGATGCCTACAACAAAAGGTACAGTTTTATATATTTTTTAGGCTGAATCATGTTTCTAATTTATAATTTTCACAATGAATAAGCAGAATTAAACTAAAAAGAATGGACTGTAGATTTTAGTAATACAGCAGATGCAACTATATTTTAGTAATACAGCAGAAAGTCTAAGATGACCCTAGTAGAGTAATACTGTAGTGGGAGTGCCTAGACTGGTGTACACAGGCTGTGACCCTAGTAGAGTAATACTGTAGTGGGAGTGTCTAGACTGTGCTGCACACAGGCTGTGACCCTAGTAGAGTAATACTGTAGTGGGAGTGTCCTAGACTGTACTGCACACAGGCTGTGACTCTAGTAGAGTAATACTGTAGTGGGAGTGTCCTAGACTGTACTGCACACAGGCTGTGACCCTAGTAGAGTAATACTGTAGTGGGAGTGCCTAGACTGTGATGCACACAGGCTGTGACCCTAGTAGAGTAATACTGTAGTGGGAGTGGCCTAGACTGTGCTGCACACAGGCTGTGACCCTAGTAGAGTAATACTGTAGTGGGAGTGCCTAGACTGTGCTGCACACAGGCTGTGACCCTAGTAGAGTAATACTGTAGTGGGAGTGCCTAGACTGTGCTGCACACAGGCTGTGACCCTAGTAGAGTAATACTGTAGTGGGAGTGGCCTAGACTGTGCTGCACACAGGCTGTGACCCTAGTAGAGTAATACTGTAGTGGGAGTGGCCTAGACTGTGCTGCACACAGGCTGTGACCCTAGTAGAGTAATACTGTAGTGGGAGTGTCCTTGACTGTACTGCACACAGGCTGTGACCCTAGTAGAATAATACTGTAGTGGGAGTGGCCTAGACTGTGCTGCACACAGGCTGTGACCGTAGTAGAGTAATACTGTAGTGGGAGTGTCTAGACTGTGCTGCACACAGGCTGTGACCCTAGTAGAGTAATACTGTAGTGGGAGTGTCCTTGACTGTACTGCACACAGGCTGTGACCCTAGTAGAGTAATACTGTAGTGGAAGTGCCTAGACTGGTGTACACAGGCTGTGACCCTAGTAGAGTAATACTGTAGTGGGAGTGTCTAGACTGTGCTGCACACAGGCTGTGACCCTAGTAGAGTAATACTGTAGTGGGAGTGTCCTAGACTGTACTGCACACAGGCTGTGACTCTAGTAGAGTAATACTGTAGTGGGAGTGCCTAGACTGTGCTGCACACAGGCTGCTTGCTTAACTGTGTAGCGCAGCACTACATGTTATTTACCAAAACTTTAAAAACACCTACTAAAATTACAAGGGCTTTTAAGTATTTGTTACAAATTGCGTACAAAAAAATGGGTGCATTCACTTTTGATTTAAATGCTGTAAATTACACTTTGGAGTAATAAACTTTGCCAGTTGCCCCCATACTGTATTCCTTGACCACTGTAGTCCATTATATAGCTAGTGCAGCAACTATTTGTACAAATTAGAATCCACCAACTTTCTTATTGCAGAGAAATATCTGTTGGTGGGATGTGGGCTCAACAACTATTACACAATGCAGTTCTTTCCCAAACAGTTGTGTGCATGTTTTGTGTGGACTGTACTGTATAGAACACAGCTGGTTAATCTTATAATGTACTGTCACCCAGAACCTGGAAGGGGTTAAAGGGCTGCTCTGTCTGGAAGATGGAATGCATTCAGTCCATTAGTAGAGGCCAGATGGTACACAAAAGGGTGGTCGATATTGGAGTGGCCTTTCTGTTGTTTTAGTCTTTGATTGAACTGAACAGGCTATAAACTAAATTAGCTTTTTGTAATTGTATGTATTTTCACCAGTGAGCTTAGTTCAAATTGTAGTAATCCACATCAGGTGGACTTTTAAGATTTTTTTTTTTTTACCTAGCTTCCAAAACTAATAATCACACCAAATCAATTATTCACAGCCATTTATATGACTACTACTACTAATAATAATAGTTTTTCATCAGAATTAGTAAAGCACAATTTTTTCTCATAACACTAAATAACAAATGGATCATTAATAAATATTACATTCCTTTAAATGCATAACCCAGCCATTTACAAGCGAGGTCGCCCTGTTACACACAGGGTTTCATAGAAAGCAGGTTGGGTTTCACGTTTAAATTATCACAGATTTGTGAAGGTTGTAAAAAAGTGGTATGATTTTGTGGTCAGGTGCAGTGAATAAATCAGGTCCACACAATCTTTCTCCCAAAACAGTCTGCGTGGTTTAATAACAAAAATAATAAAAATAACACAAATAAGTCCACCCCTTTACCAGCGATGGTATTGGGGGGGTACATGGCAGCTCTCTTAATTAAAACAAAAAGTAAACAAAAACGGGACTTTGTCCGTCCCCACGTTCTCTGTGCACGCAGTGCTCTCGGCCCTGAGAAGCGTGGTGCCGTGAGTGGTACGGTGCGGTGCCGTAAGTGGTGCGGTGCGGTGCTGTGCTGTGCTGTGCGGTGCTGTGCTGTGCAGTGCAGGGACGTGCTCTATATATATTGCCAGTCCGCGGCTCACTCCTCCTCTGCAACACAAAACACACATGTAATCCAAAACAATAAAACAATACAGGCTCCGGCCGTCTGTTTACCTTCTCAGCGCAAGCGGAGGTTTTGACGTAGCTGCTTCCCCTTTGTACCCAGCAAACTCCTCCCTGCAGTCAACGCGTCGCCATGGTTTTTTCCAATAGAGGGGTGCCCCTCCTAATATGGTCACCTTCCGGTTTCCACCTACCACCGAGGTGGTAGACCTAGGAGGCAGCATACCTTCCCCCTTACACAGCGCCCTTTCTAATCGGGAGGGAGATTTACAGCATCGATCCTTTCTCTATCTATCACAGGTTTCTTTCCAGAACATTTTATGCAATCAAAAAAGAAAATTATTTTATTTTACCATTGTTAAACCAAGCCCTTTAACTGGATCTCCTGTTGATCTGCAGCAGTTTATTCAGTCTTGGTAGGATAGGTGGAGATGTGAATGAGACCTACAATTGCTATTGAGACTATTCATTTTTTTTTTTTATAAATGTAGTCGTCGCCAATGAATTACCCTAGTTTTCTCCCCAATTTGGAATCGCCAATTATATTTTATTAATCCCGGTTCACCGCTGCAACCCCCCGGCGACTTGGGGAACGGTGGCTGACACACGCGTCCTGTGAAACAAGTCCCTGCCTAGCCGTCTTTTTTTCGCACTGCAGATCCATAGCGAAGCCATTCATTTAATTCGGAGGCTGTGTGGTCCAGTGGTTAAAGAAAAGGGCTTGTAACCAGGAGGTCCCCGGTTCAAATGCCACCTCAGCCACTGACTCATTGTGTGACCCTGAGTAAGTCACTTAACCTCCTTGTGCTCCGTCTTTCGGGTGAGGTGTAATTGTAAGTGACTCTGCAGCTGATGCATAGTTCACACACCCTAGTCTCTGTAAGTCGCCTTGGATAAAGGCGTCTGCTAAATAAACAAATAATAATAATTCAATTGCACACTCATGCTGGAATTTTAAAAATATATGACATAATCACCTTCAATGGAAAGGCATTGTCTTTATAAAATGAATATTGCTTGCTGAGATACCCATTCATTTTCTCATGTTGAGCATGATGTGAATACAGGACATGTGGTAGGTAAGCAGTAACACATGACAGGGTATGCTGTTATCATGTGATATACCAGCGGTGTGGTGAGACGAAGGCTTGCCCAATAAATGGTATAAAGCGTTACAGAGACCACTGGTATTTCCACAGGTGTATTAACATATAAACACATTGTCAACTCGATTCAATGTGTTCCCAGTACTTGATGCATGAGAGCGTAACTCCTATTTAAACACTGGATACTTCATTGAGGTGATTTGCAGTTTGACCTTGTCTGGATAAACATGCTTGTCTTGTTTGGTCTTTAGAACATCCAGTTGGAATTCAGTGCCCCAAGAATATTTGCTTAGCAGTATCTGGATAAATAGGTCTTCCAAATCAAACAGATAAAATCCAGTCACTGAGCAGGATCTCATGTTTCATCAGTTACAGAATTTACATAAAGAATACTGTGTAGTATACCTGATGCAGGTGGACATGCTGGAGGTATTCAACATGGACATTCAAAAACTGAACGCTATTTATGCAGGCTTTCATATTTGTCAGCTCACATACCTACATTTTAATATTCATTTGTTATTTCTAGCCTCATTTAGGATAAGGAATACACTTCACTGTCTGAAATGAATTTCTCCTATTATAAAAACTCTTCAGCATGGTGTGCCATGTTATAGCAAAGTCATGGATCTAATTAAGGTTCCTCTCGCAGGAGTTTTAGTTTTGTACTGTATCAGTACTAGTGCCATAGATCCCCAACATCTCAGCTTGATACAGACAACATGAGTGCTTTATTTCCAAGCAAACAGATGGACTGGACAGAGGTTAGAGGCTTGAGTGCACTACTGAACAGTATAGACATGTCTGTGGTGCTTCTGCCACTCCATGGAAACCACAGCACACCCACTCATTCACATGCCCCACTCTTTTGCTATTGAGTGGAAGTCTTCAGGAGGTGTATTAGCCAGTGATTGTGCAGAGCTGGAGCCTCAGAGAAAGGAAGCAGTTGGATAGTGGAAGGCCTTGGGGTGTCCCATAACTCATGTCATCATGGACACGTGTTGGGTGAATTTCTGAGGATTCATGACAACAAGCAGGTTTTTGGGGCATATTTGTGTATACCTTTGGTAATAGTACTGTTTTTTGTATTTAGTTCTGTCATGTCAGGTTACCTTCAGTAGTGCTCCATAGTTTTAGAAATACCAAAAGAAACTTGAATGTATCGCATTTATTTTAGTATTTCCAAATGTAACACTTGTAACACTCGTGTGTGTTTAGTTTTGAGTTGATTTTATTGGACTTACCCAGCTGCACATAAGCTTTTCAGCCTACATTGAAAATGTAAAATCCCCCTTGTTTATTGGATATTGAAAAAGATGCCATATTGAAACATGTCTACTGGACTAAGGGGTCAATGTGATCAACCTGCACCCTGACAAGCCACAGCTGGATTTTATTGGAATATATTTACTGCACTCGGGAAACACCCTGTCCATGACAATCCCAGGATTACCTCTAAAAACAAGTGACTGATACCCCCAGAACTGTTAAATGATCCAGTCCAGCTGTAGACAAATGATTCAATAAGGCATCTTTAGGTCAAGGCTGATTAAATCATTCCTCAGTTTTCATTAGTTTTATTTAAGAAAATAATACCTTTTCAATGTTGCCTGCTTCAAGCCAAGTTTTTATGTATCTTGATTTGTTCCAATTGAACGTAAGAATAAAGTAAAGTTCAAAGATTTCACCAGAATGAGTCCCAGTCTGTACCTTATTGCATGTAATCAGTGTAATCAGGTCTGAACCTGTGGGGTTATCTGTACTTTATTGCATGTAATCAGGTCTGAACCTGTGGGTTAAGAATAATATGCTATGATGGAGCGCCCCGCCCCTGTGCTTATTTTGTGTTTTATGTTGTATGTGGTATGTTATTGTTGGTTTATATTTATTGGTGCACAGGGTATCAATGGGGTATGTAGAAGAGGTGATTTTAAATTTATATTTGTATTTAGGCACGGGAAGTGCACAAAGTTGTTCACCACCTGAGCTATCCGTGACATATGCCTTTAGTTTACACAGCTGTTGGGTCTGTAGCATCCTCCCCTTCATAGATCACAATGTATCCGCCTTAATTTTGTGTCTACCCAGACGCTTATTTCTGCATTACAGTCTGCATTACAGTCTGAAGAAGTATCGTGGGGATATGAAACGGGGTGTGTGTTTATGAGTCTGAAGTAGTATTGTGGGGGTATGAAACTGGGCGTGAGTTTACGAGTCTGAAGCAATATCGTGGGGATATGAAACGGGGCGTGTGTTTACAAGTCTGAAGTAGTATCGTGGGGGTATGAAACTGGGCGTGAGTTTACGAGTCTGAAGCAATATCGTGGGGATATGAAACGGGGCGTGTGTTTACAAGTCTGAAGTAGTATCGTGGGGATATGAAACGGGGCGTGTGTTTACAAGTCTGAAGTAGTATTGTGGGGGTATGAAACTGGGCGTGAGTTTACGAGTCTGAAGCAATATCGTGGGGATATGAAACGGGGCGTGTGTTTACAAGTCTGAAGTAGTATCGTGGGGGTATGAAACGGGGCGTGTGTTTACAAGTCTGAAGTAGTATCGTGGGGGTATGAAACGGGGCGTGTGTTTACGAGTCTGAAGCAATATCGTGGGGATATGAAACGGGGCGTGTGTTTACAAGTCTGAAGTAGTATCGTGGGGATATGAAACGGGGCGTGTGTTTACAAGTCTGAAGTAGTATCGTGGGGGTATGAAACGGGGCGTGTGTTTACGAGTCTGAAGTACCCCTCTGCTGTTTGGAATTTTTTTGTTAAATGCCCAGACAACCAAAAACAAAGTTGAATGCAAACTGTGCAAGCGACTTGTTTCATCATGGAGGCATAACCCATCTCTGGGGTAACAAGCATAAGTTCATATTATCATTAGTATTATTAATATTTTTAGTAGTAGTAAAATGTGACTGATAACCTGCTTGGAACAGTGACTGTTAAATAAAGCTTTGCCTGCTGCAGTTGGTGCTGCTGCAATGCAAGCTTACTGAATATATCGCAAGCAGGCTCAGTTACGAGCAAATAAACAATGTATTTTTATTTTTATTTAAATTATAAAAACATGATTATTGTTCTATATAACGTATTTATAAACTACATGTGAATGTTTTTATTCAATGTATATGGATTACCTGTAAAATAATAGGATTTTCAATCAAATATAAACAAGTAGCTATGGTGACGTCACCAATACGTTATGCAAATGAGTACCATCGAAGGTTTGAACCTTCTTTTGGTAATGTGTTCAGAACCTTCGAAGGTCAAAATGTACCCTTCGTTGCAGCCCTAATAATAAGTGAATATGTCATGTGTAGGGTGTCTTCTTATGAAGTCATTTTGCACAGTTTGATCAGCCAGGACTGCTCAGCATCACTTGGCGGTCCCATCATCCAAACTGCACGAGATGACATAAGAGACACACCACACACAACATATTGACAGATATTAATATTAACCACACATTAATGGTTGTCTTCATCCCTTCCAGCAAATAATAAATGAAAGCTCTTTGATACTTAAATGGTTGAAGAAGCCATGTACTGTAATATGTTTCATCATTGCCTTTTAGATTTAGCAGGATTGTGGTTAATCGAGTCTGGCACAGCCTGTCCATCGTTTCTTAAATCTGAAGTTGGAACCACTCCTGGCAGGTGCTTTCTCTACAATCTGAGACTTGAATATTTTGAGTGCAAGCAGGAACAGGAAACTGTGATGGGGAACATCCCAACGCCTCCCTCACCGGCGTTTCGGCAGGCCTGTGGCTTTCCCTGAGACGTAATAAAACCTTACTGACAACCAAAACTAAAGATAAATCAGTAACCCGGACTTACCTTCCATTCTTTGAGTCTGCTGCTGGTGTCTTCATCGTCTCCCGCCGTCATTTCCACAGGGTGGGAAGGCACCGGATGAAACATGGACATTTTTGTTGAGTGTTTGTTTGGTGTTTGGAGGCTATCTGTATTGTGATGTATCACACACATTACACATACACACATAAGCGCGCATGCACACACGCTCACCTATGGTTATACGCAATCAGAGCAACAAGGAAGAGAGTATTATAAAGACGGGACTGGGCGTTCGCCAGCCCTGTTGAAAATACATTAGCACTGTAAAATAAGAACATAAGAACATAAGAAAGTTTACAAACGAGAGGAGGCCATTCAGCCCATGTTACTCGTTTGGTTGTTAGTAGCTTATTGATCCCAGAATCTCACCAAGCAGCTTCTTGAAGGATCCCAGGGTGTCAGCTTCAACAACATTACTGGGGAGTTGGTTCCAGACCCTCACAATTCTCTGTGTAAAAAAGTGCCTCCTATTTTCTGTTCTGAATGCCCCTTTATCTAATCTCCATTTGTGACCCCTGGTCCTTGTTTCTTTTTTCAGGTCAAAAAAGTCACCTGGGTCGACATTGTCTATACCTTTTAGGATTTTGAATGTTTGAATCAGATCGCCACGTAGTCTTCTTTGTTCAAGACTGAATAGATTCAATTCTTTTAGCCTGTCTGCATATGACATGCCTTCTAAACCCGGGATAATTCTGGTTGCTCTTCTTTACACTCTTTCTAGAGCAGCAATATCCTTTTTGTAACGAGGTGACCAGAATTGAACACAATATTCTAGGTGAGGTCTTACTAATGCATTGTAAAGTTTTAACATTACTTCCCTTGATTTAAATTCAACACTTCTCACAATATATCCGAGCATCTTGTTGGCCTTTTTTTTATAGCTTCCCCACATTGTCTAGATGAAGACATTTCTGAGACAACATAAACTCCTAGGTCTTTTTCATAGTTCCCTTCTTCAATTTCAATATCTCCCATATGATATTTATAATGCACATTTTTATTGCCTGCATGCAATACTTTACACGTTTCTCTATTAAATGTCATTTGCCATGTGTCTGCCCAGTTCTGAATGCTGTCTAGATCATTTTGAATGACCTTTGTTGCTGCAACAGTGTTTGCCACTCCTCCTATTTTTGTGTCATCTGCAAATTTAACAAGTTTGCTTACTATACCAGAATCTAAATCATTAATGTAGATTAGGAATAGCAGAGGACCTAATACTGATCCCTGTGGTACACCATTTTGAGGTTTCTCCTTTAATCAGTACTTTCTGTTTTCTACATGTTAACCACTCCCTAATCCATGTGCATGCATTTCCTTGAATCCCTACTGCGTTCAGTTTGAGAATTAATCTTTTATGCAGGACTTTGTCAAAAGCTTTCTGGAAATCTAAATAAACCATGTCGTATGTTTTGCAATTATCCAATATCAATGTTGCATCCTCAAAAAAGTCAAGCAGGTTAGTTAGACACGATCTCCCTTTCCTAAAACCATGCTGACTGTCTCCCAGGATATTGTTACCATATAGGTAATTTTCCATTTTAGATCTTATTATAGTTTCGATAAGTTTACATATAATAGAAGTCAGGCTTATTGGTCTGTCGTTACCTGGTTCGGTTTTGTCTCCCTTTTTGTGGATCGGTATTACGTTTGCAATTTTCCAGTCTGTCAGTACATCCCCTGTGTCAAGAGACTGTTGCATGATCTTGGTTAGCGGTTTGTAAATAACTTCTTTCATTTTTTTGAGTACTATTGGGAGGATCTCATCCGGCCCAGGGGATTTGTTTATTTTAAGAGCTCCTAGTCCCTTTAACACTTCTGCCTCTGTTATGCTAAAGTTATTTAAATCTGGATAGGAACAGGTCGACATGTGGGGCATGTTGCCGTGTCCTCCTTTGTAAAAACCTGTGAAAAGTAATCATTTAATATATTTGCTATTTTTTTCTTCATCTATGATTTTGCCATTTGTGTCTCTTAGACATTTGACCTCCTCTTTGAATGTTCTCTTGCTGTTATAATATTGGAAAAATATTTTGGAATTGGTTTTAGCCCCTTAGCAATATTGATTTCTATCTCTCTTGGCCTTTCTAACTTCCTTTTTGACTTGTGTTTGCAGTTCCAAGTACTCTTTCTGTGTACTTTGTTTTTGGTCCCTTTTAAACGTTCTGTAAAGTGTCTTTTTTCGCTGAATATTTTTTTAATTGATCTATTAAACCATTTTGGCCATTTTGTTTTAGATTTAGATTTGTCAACTTTTGGGATGTAATTGTTTTGCGCCTCTAGTACTACATTTTTAAAAAACAGCCATCCTTTTTCTGTGGATGTTTTCGCTATTTTACTCCAATCTACTTCTGTTAGTCTCTGTTTCATACCTTCATAGTTTGCTTTTCTAAAATTGTAAACCTTAGCTTTAGTCATTACTTTTGGGGTTTTAAAAAATAGTTCAAATGAGACCATGTTGTGGTCTCAGTTTGCCAATGGCTCTCTGACCTCTGTTTTATACGGGGGAAGTTGAAATCCCCCATTAGTATGGCTTTTCCTTTTCTATACGCATTTCGAATGTCATTGTATAACAGATTATTTTGCTCAGCATCCGAATTTGGCGGTCTATAGCATGCTCCTATTATTATGCCCTTTGAATTTTTGATTCTTCCATGATTCTGACCCATATTGATTCGGCGTTGTTTTCTTTGTCCAGATTTAACATCTGGGCTTCAAGACTATTTCTTATGTATAGCGCTACCCCTCCGTCTCTTCTGTCCTGCCTGTCTTTCCTATACACTGTGTACCCACTAATATTATATTCGTCTCCATCACTCTCAGACAACCAAGTTTCTGTAATACCTATCACATCGTAGTTACTTGTTAGTGCAGTAGCTTCAAGTTCTAACATTTTTTTCTCTGAGACTTCTAGCATTAAGATAAATACATTTAATAGTTGTCTTACCTGAGTTGTTGCCCTTGTTTTGATGTGGTCTCCCTTCCTTCTGTTTTTTTGTTTTCTCCCCCCTTCCTTTCTAGTTTAAATCATTTATCTGCAGGATATTGTAAAAGAGGAGGGAGCTGGTTTCCTTCTATTTAAATGCTAGTACTCACACATACCTTCCTTATTTGTGTTTACTTATATTATGTTGGTGATTGACTGATCGAATGGATGTTACAGTACTGTTTTTTCAATGTGTATTGGTGAGAGTTAAAAAACAGTGTGTATTGTTTTCCTTGCATGACTGTCCCTTGTTAACATAAATTGGATGTATGTGTGCTATAGGTGGGGTTAACAGGCTTAAAAAGAGGCTGCTATTTCATTGCAGGTAGTTCTAGCTGGGAGCTCAAAGGGCGCAAACACGGAGCTAGGTTGTCAAGGTCTCCAAAGCATGCTAATTAGGTCCTGGGAAACAGAAAAGCATACTTTACCCACTTTAAAAGGAAATTACTAATATTGAATTTTTATTTGTTTAGTTTTGTTTTGACTTATTGCTATTGTGTATACTTTGCATTTTTTTCTGAACTGCTGATAAATAAAACCTCCCTTGTGTAACTACAACGCTGGCTTTCTTCTTCTTATCATTCTGGGGGCCTGACGTACCGCTCTGCAGAGAGGGGGCCCGTGACAGAAACACAGCGATGGAAGCAGACAGTGTTGATGGAAAGTTTCAGTAAAGCTGCTTAACAATCTTCCAGGAGGAACCTGTTTCATGCAACTCAAGCATCCTGTTGCCTTCTCACACCATGGTTCCTCTGAACTGAACCCGTGCCTTCTGGCTCCCTAGTGCTTCCTGCTAAACCACCAACATCCTCAGCCCAATAATACACACTGCTGTTTACACAGCCAGCTGTTCCGGACATTTTGAAAGAAGACACCCAGCTACAGTAAATAAAGGGTACTAACCTAGAGAGAATGGCTAACCAAGGTTTTACTATCCAATTTCTTATGTTTTAACAGCATTAGGATTATCACTGACCCCTCTTAGCGTGTATTTTATACAGGCGTACATTTTTCAAAGACAACACAATAGTAGTAAAAGTTGCTGCTGCTTCCTGGTATGAAATAAGGGCAGCAGTGTGGAGTAGTGGTTAGGGCTCTTGACCGGAGGGTCGTGGGTTCAATCCCAGGTGGGGGACACTGCTGTACCCTTGAGCAAGGTACTTTACCTAGATTGCTTCAGTAAAAACCCAACTGTATAAATGGGTAATTGTATGTAAAAATAATGTGATATCTTGTAACAATTCTAAGTCGCCCTGGGTAGGTGCGTCTGTTAAGAAATAAATAATAATAGTAACACCAGGAAGAAATAGTTTGATTACATTTTTATATGATGCACAGCAGTGGTTCCCAGCCTTTTTCAATGCAGGGACCTCCTTGGTGTTTGGATTTTTCCCACGGACCACTTGCACGCATTTTTTCGCAACAGCATTTTGAAATGGATGTTTATGTGTATATGTATAAAGTAAACTATTTATATAATGTACCTAACTTAATGAGATCCCTGAATTCTTTGCTACCAAGTCAGTAAGGAATGTTGTCATTGAAAGTTGCTGACCGCAAAGTTCCTGTTTTCATTTGGTTTTTTCACATTCTGAATGCTTTGTATATAAATGGCGTCTCAATGTTACAGGTTTAAGAGTTTTGTTTGACAACTAATGCAGTGGGGCTTGGGTTGTCCTCGGATCCAGTAAATGTAATCCCAGTGCTGGTCCCCGCAACCGTTACCTCGTCTATCAAATTCATCCTTCCATTTCGAAGCAATTTATTTATTATTCGGCAACACCAGAAGACGAGGTGGGTGGGAAGCAATTTGAAAAATTAAAAAATGATTGGAGTGTGTACAGGAGGTTTCTTACCACTTCTGTTGGGCTGTGATGTGTAAATGAAAAGGGATAGGTGGCACACAGACTGTACACATTATTTTCAGAAGTAGTAATAGCATTTGCTTTTGGCATATAGTCTTGTGAGATGGTAAACCTGGCTGAATAAACCCATATAATAACATTGAGCTGAAATCGATCATTCACACTACTGTACAGTTCACAAGTCAAGCTACAAATGTTGCCACTTCTGTTATTATTATTATTTTTATTATTATAATTATTATTATTTATTTCTTAGCAGACACCCTTATCCAGGGCAATCAATTGTTACAATTGATATCACATTATTTTTTACATACAATTACATTATTTTTTCCACATTATTTTTTACATACAATTACCCATTTATACAGTTGGGTTTTTACTGGAGCAATCTAGGTAAAGTACCTTGCTCAAGGGTACAGCAGCATTGTCCCCCACCTAGGATTGAACCCACGACCCTCCAGTCAGGAGGCCAGAGCCGTAACCACTACTCCACACTGCTGCTCGTTACTGACTTCTTACTATATGTAGCTTTGAATGTTATGCTTGGTATTGCATCAAAGGGAGCTGTAATATATACTGATTTATAAACACACCCGTAATAAAAGAAAACAGAGTTGTTGCCCTTGTTTTGATGTGGTCTCCCTTCTGTTTTTTTGTTTTCTCCCCCCTTCCTTTCTAGTTTAAATGCTTCTGGACCTCTTCAAGGATCCTTTCTCCGAGTAGATTGGTTCCCTTTCTGTTTAAGTGCAGTCCATCCCACCTATATAGATAGTCCTTGTTGTAGAATGTGCTCCAATGTTCAAGAAAGGTGAAGCCTTCCTGTGTGCACCACGATTTCAGCCATGCATTTTGATTTTGTATTTCCAGCTGTCCATATGGTCCTTTGCAAGGTGCCGACAGTATCCCAGAAAATACCACAGTTTTGGTCTTGTCTTTTAATTTCCTTCCTAGCTCTCTGAATTTGTTTTGCAGGGATATTGGCCTATCTCTTCCAATGTTGTTTGTACCGATGTCCACTTTCTCAGTGATGTGCTTGACAGAGGCTCCTGGAAGGCAGCACACTTGCAGTAAGGAGGTCCAAACTGTGATCTGAACTTGCTGTGTTTCTCAATAGTAATCATAGTAGTGCAACATGTGATTGTGTAGAAATGGGTTTTTGCATGAACTGCATTTCCGGATTTTGGGAGTTGTTTGCGTCCCAGACCACAGGTTGGGAACCACCGATCTACAACATTGTAACCATTGATCTGCAGCATTGTAACCACCGATCTGCAGCGTTGTAACCACCGATCTGCAGCGTTGTAACCACCGATCTGCAGCGTTGTAACCACCGATCTGCAGCGTTGTAACCATCGATCTGCAGCGTTGTAACCACCGATCTGCAGCGTTCTGACCACCGATCTGCAGCGTTGTGACCACCGATCTGCAGCGTTGTAACCACCGATCTGCAGCGTTGTAACCACCGATCTGCAGCGTTCTGACCACCGATCTGCAGCGTTCTGACCACCGATCTGCAGCGTTCTGACCACCGATCTGCAGCGTTGTAACCACCGATCTGCAGCGTTCTGACCACCGATCTGCAGCGTTGTAACCACCGATCTGCAGCGTTGTAACCACCGATCTGCAGCGTTGTAACCACCGATCTGCAGCGTTGTAACCACCGATCTGCAGCGTTGTAACCACCGATCTACAGAGTTGTGACCACCGATCTGCAGCGTTGTAACCACCGATCTGCAGCGTTGTAACCACCGATCTGCAGCGTTGTAACCACCGATCTGCAGCGTTGTAACCACCGATCTGCAGCGTTGTAACCACCGATCTGCAGCGTTGTAACCACCGATCTGCAGCGTTGTAACCACCGATCTGCAGCGTTGTAACCACCGATCTGCAGCGTTGTAACCACCGATCTGCAGCGTTGTGACCACCGATCTGCAGCGTTGTAACCACCGATCTGCAGCGTTGTAACCACCGATCTGCAGCGTTGTAACCACCGATCTGCAGCGTTGTAACCACCGATCTGCAGCGTTGTAACCACCGATCTGCAGCGTTGTAACCACCGATCTGCAGCGTTGTGACCACCGATCTGCAGCGTTGTGACCACCGATCTGCAGCGTTGTGACCACCGATCTGCAGCGTTGTGACCACCGATCTGCAGCGTTGTAACCACCGATCGGCAGAGTTGTAACCACCGATCGGCAGAGTTGTAATCACCGACCATTTCGGTTCAAGTGGTCAGGTGCACAAAAACAAACAAACATCACAACTGGCAACTATGGATGATTCTACATGTAAACAGTGTAGCAAATCATGGCAATGTCCATTTAAAATGGATGTGAAAAGCCTAATGCTGAATGGCGAACAAAATATATAATCCTACCAGTTAATTTGTAACATATGCTAGGAATGAAGAATGACATTACTCATACTGAACATGACAAGATTCCGTGATTGAACAAAGCGGGTGTATCGTGATCTTAAACTGTGCAGCAATGCAAATAGACTGGATCCAGAGTCCTTATCACCACTAAACAGTATCTTCTAGAGCCAGGCCTGCTTTAATCATTTGGAGTCTCCTGAGTTTGCATGCTTTAGTGATTTGTTCATGTTTGACAGCTGCTTCTCAATGAATTGCTCATCTCTAATTGGAATGTGTTGCATTAACTTGAAGCATAGTAGATGTACTGTAACATACAGACTTGAGGAATGTGTTGGACCACATTGGGCTTAACCTTGTATGATGTATCACATACGATACAGTACTTTACAAGCAGCATATTGTGTTTACAGTCCATACTCACAAGCGTTTTGTACAAGGAACAGGGTCCAGTTAAATGTAGTGGCTTTTCTCCATACAAAATACTATTACAGATTAGAAAATCGATAGGAGATTTCTTTTAACCTGATTGGTCAATATGAGGGCTTTAATCTCTGACAAAGGATCTCAAGTGTTATCTTTCAAACTATGTTTAATCACTGTTCCAAATCAATCTGCCCAAAAATACATAAATACAGTATTTGTATATTTGACCTTTTTCTGCTTGATGAAAGAAAATCTCTGTTCTTGTGCACGTCCTCTGAATGTTGTCTGTCAATGTAGACTAACTTTGCTTCTTTGCTGTCCTATCTATCTATCTATCTATCTATCTATCTATCTATCTATCTATCTATCTATCTATCTATCTATCTATCTATCTATCTATCTATCTATCTACATTTAGTAAAGCAAATAAAGTTTTAAAAAAATCGAGACTTGTGTTTGCTGTCAGCAGAAATACAGTAACCACAATAGCAACTAGACTCCGGTTTGAATGATGTGTTGAAGAAATCAAACAACTGGATGCATGCAGTCTGATTACTTTCAGCAACTTTATTTCAGCGTATCACAGTAGTAACACAGACGCTGTCTTCTCTAACAAAGCCAGAAGGAGGCTTTGAATACACTTTATGAACACACTGTGAACAAGTTACTGAACAAACAGCACGATCAGGATTAACAGATAGACAACTACATATTTGTAATTTTTTTACTGTATCCATTTTCTAATACCACTAGAACCCTCATAAGAGGGTTTTACCATCTGGTAAGGCCCTTCTCATAATGTTAAATGCCCTCGCCTTTGGCATTTAACAGCACGAGGTGGTCCTTACCAGACCGTAAAACCCTCTTCTTAGGGTTCTAGTGCTTTTGATGAGGATCTATTTATAGTGTGCCAACATGGCCAAATGACTTCCTCAACCTTAATTATTAATTACCCTTGAAATGTTCCGATGAGGGGTTTTATTTAACTAAACATTAATCAATTCATTGCACAAGATAGTTTTAAATAGATTACATTTTTTTTAATGAATTGAATAAATGAAATACACAACCACTAAATATAAAAAAATACTTTAATGAGAGATTAAATATTAGTTAATTGTAATGAAAGAAATATTTACAGATTGTTTTGTTGTAGACTACAACTACAATTCCATAGGATATTAAAAAAAAACAATACAAATTAATAATAAAAAATAAATAAAACATGTACATGCTCTCATTAATTGATTTAAATAAAGACTAAAATGCCCAGTTTGGATATGCAGCTCCACTAGTTTACAGTGTTTTGTAATAATAAAAAACAAAAATACAGTATATGTTAATATTTGCTGCTTTCTTTATTGTGACAAGGCAAATAGATCTGTCTGATACATATTTCTGATATTTCTGCAACCCTAAATGTTACCTTCATTGAATTAAATTAAATAGTAAAAGCAACTGAATTATTCATCATTTATGAAGTATTTTAAAATTCAGCACTATTGAGTGTTTAATAGTTATGGATGATATCTACTTCATTTAATTGTTGTAATTTTACCGTACCAAACTAATGTTACTGCTCTAGAATACATGTCAAATGCTCATGTCAAGAATGCCTCTCTAGGTATTGCTATCAAACAAGCTAGAATGCTGATTTTAAAGACCAATATATATTATAAAATATTAACGTAGTGTATATCACCATTTAACATAATATAAAACAGCTTGCGGTTTCGTATTAATCTCAAACCCTGTTATTTTTCCAAAAATAGACTCCAAGCCATCTGTTATCAAATACAGGTAATGCAATAATAAAGCCTGCTTCAGTCAGCAGCAGGTTAACATGGATCATTTACACTGTTTGGACAGAACGTTAAGAGCTCCAGTGGTAATGAAGTGTGAAGCGTTTCAAATTTGTTCACATTATGCGTAAAGAATTATGCGCGCAGTTGCCACTCCTAGAGTCCGATAAGGACATGGCTAATAATCTAATTCAGGATTTGTGAAAGTCACGCATTATTAAGTCACTATAAAGTTAGATCAGACTGTTTGGATATCCCTAATTAGATTATAAAATAAACACATTGCACAGAACAGTGTTTAATTTCACCGCCACATACGACTCATTCTCCGAACAGTCCGTCACCGTATAAAGAAGTTCAAAGTTTACTGGCAATGGTTAGGATGCCTATTAATTTTAGATTAACTGTGACCTTCAACTAAACATCAGAACAGCATTAAGCCAAAGCCTTTGTTCTTTCATCCCTGTTTATTTATTTTACATGACATTGAGTAAAATAGTCTGACCACCAAAACTTGATTTTGAATGACATTCCTCTTGATTAAGTGGAAGTAGCTTCTGGTTACATTTTCATATGTCACATTTTACTCATTTACCTCAATAGTGCTTCCGTGTATTCAGAGCGGTTCACATTGCAGTAACACAAATATTGTGTTTAATTCAGTTAAATACACTTGGTTTCAATGTGCTTTAACTTGAATTCAGGAGCAACTCTCCAGCTGTAGCCCTCTATCTTGTAACACAGGCTATAAGTGTTTGTATAGTTGTAAGAAGCAGCTGTATCTAGCAGACGTATTGTGTACAGGTACTGCGTATTGACAGCATTACAACACTTGCATGCATTGGTTTGTTGTGTGGATTTTACACCTGGCAAGTTGGAATTTATAAATATAAATTTACATGAATTGAAGATTTTGCTGCTATTCTGAAAGTAACTGAACCAGCGACCTCATGCACCGCAAGCAAGCATCTTAACCACAATGCAAAAAAGCCGGCCCTGTCTGCATTCGTGGTTTTAGAGAATCTGTAACAGCAGTGCATCACACAACACTGCCCGTTACACTCTTCCTCTTTTAACCTTGGTGATGGGCTGCAGCCAGTCTGTGAGATCCAGTTCATGACACCAGTGTAACAGGGTAGAGGCTGGGCACGAACCAGCAGCACTGCAAGCAAGTGTCTTAAAGGGTATATCAGCACGACATGAAAGATAAAACATAAACTACCCCACCCTGCTGTTCTGAATGTATCTGGTCATTGTATAATAATCTGTATGCGTCCAAACATACATGATATGTATTATTATGATTAATGTTGCATTCAATAAAAAAGATTAAAAAATTAAACCTCTGTGCTGTGTAAGTGGTTGCAGGGAAAAGAAAACCAAGACGGAGTTCTCATTTCTGCTAATGAAGGGACCTACCCACAATTATAGCAGCACTGTGTTATTTCAATATACGTGCCCAAAGTCACAGATATAGCTCCAGCTGATTCACAATGTTTGCAGAGTGTCATTAACCGTTTAAATTGAACATTTCCTCAGCAGCACTGTGTGACTGTAGACAGGGAACGTCCGAAATAATACCAGACAATATTTCAACATCAGATTGATCAGAAACTGATAGGGAGATGGAATTTGTGGCCGAATTCGACTTTCCCACTCAACGGTGTGTAGATGATTGAACAGTGGTAAGAAAGTGCTCAGTGTGTGATTGTATTGGTTGCACACAGTGGTAAGACAGTGCTCAGTGTGTGATTGTATTGGTTGCACACAGTGGTAAGACAGTGCTCAGTGTGTGATTGTATTGGTTGCACACAGTGGTAAGACAGTGCTCAGTGTGTGATTGTATTGTTTGCACACAGTGATAAGGCTCAGTGTGTGATTGTATTGCTTGCACACAGTGATAAGGCTCAGTGTGTGATTGTATTGGTTGCACACAGTGATAAGACAGTGCTCAGTGTGTGATTGTATTGGTTGCACACAGTGATAAGGCTCAGTGTGTGATTGTATTGGTTGCACACAGTGATAAGACAGTGCTCAGTGTGTGATTGTATTGGTTGCACACAGTGATAAGGCTCAGTGTGTGATTGTATTGTTTGCACACAGTGATGACAGTGCTCATTGTGTGATTGTATTGGTTGCACACAGTGATAAGGCTCAGTGTGTGATTGTATTGTTTGCACACAGTGATGACAGTGCTCATTGTGTGATTGTATTGGTTGCACACAGTGATAAGGCTCAGTGTGTGATTGTATTGGTTGCACACAGTGATGACAGTGCTCAGTGTGTGATTGTATTGTTTGCACACAGTGATGACAGTGCTCATTGTGTGATTGTATTGGTTGCACACAGTGATAAGGCTCAGTGTGTGATTGTATTGGTTGCACACAGTGATAAGACAGTGCTCAGTGTGTGATTGTATTGTTTGCACACAGTGATGACAGTGCTCATTGTGTGATTGTATTGGTTGCACACAGTGATAAGGCTCAGTGTGTGATTGTATTGTTTGCACACAGTGATGACAGTGCTCATTGTGTGATTGTATTGGTTGCACACAGTGATAAGGCTCAGTGTGTGATTGTATTGGTTGTACACAGTGATAAGGCTCAGTGTGTGATTGTATTGTTTGCACACAGTGATGACAGTGCTCATTGTGTGATTGTATTGGTTGCACACAGTGATAAGGCTCAGTGTGTGATTGTATTGGTTGCACACAGTGATAAGACAGTGCTCAGTGTGTGATTGTATTGGTTGCACACAGTGATAAGGCTCAGTGTGTGATTGTATTGGTTGCACACAGTGATAAGACAGTGCTCAGTGTGTGATTGTATTGGTTGCACACAGTGATAAGGCTCAGTGTGTGATTGTATTGTTTGCACACAGTGATGACAGTGCTCATTGTGTGATTGTATTGGTTGCACACAGTGATAAGGCTCAGTGTGTGATTGTATTGGTTGCACACAGTGATAAGACAGTCCCCAGTGTGTGATTGTATTGGTTGCACACAGCAGTCGTACTTCAGCAGTTCCCCACCTCCTCCCAGGACACGTATAGAAAAGGTCTTTGTATCCACCAGGGAGGGGAACACTCAAGCTTATTGTGACCTGCTGTTTTAAGCCCTATAATTATAGCAGTGATCCCCAGCCTCTGCTCCCAAACATAGGGGGTGAGGAAGGGTCTCATCGGTATTATTCAAACTAAAGCAGTCCAGGGCCAGCCTTGTAAAGTATCAAACAGATCCTGTGGTTTCTGACTACCGGAACTGTTGACATGCCTTAGCCAAGGGGCTTTGCAAGAACAGATTGTAGCCAAATCTTTGTTACAAGGAGATGAGGTTCTCTACAAGCAGCCTGTGGAGCCTGGCCTTTAACCTGTAGGCTGATACGTGTGTACAGATAGTGTACTGTGAGAATGCATGCAGGACGTCACAAAGTCTATATTCACAATTGTATTTTGAAGTGGTCAGGAACCAAATTAACATTATAGAGTATAATGGTTAGTTTTGTTTTTAAAGCAGCTTAGTAAAAGTTAAGTATAACAATAATGTGGTTATTTTTTAACTTTATAAATAATTTCTTTATTAAATAAAGAAAATAGTAAATTATATAAAAATATATGAAATATAAGATGAAGATTTTAAAAAGAAATCCCTGCTCGTTAATCAATCTGTATTATATAGGGCTGGTTTCACAGACCCAGTTTAGCACCAGTTCTGGACTGTCTTACTGAAAGTTACATTAGGTAGTCCAAGATTAGTTCTAATCGGGGTCTGTGAAATCAGTCCATGGTGTATAGAAAGTAAAATATAAATGATACATGCTACAGATAAAAAAACATAATCTACAGTATGATGACAGTAACGCAAGGGAATGTATAGACATCATCATTGCAAGTCCAAACATTGCTCAGACTAAAGTAATTTTTTTGTTTTGTTTTGAACATCAAACTTGTTTAATATCTGATATAATGTATGTGTGTCTTTAAAATTGAATGACAATTGGTAATGAACTAAGCAGCATAAGAAAATGTGTGCAATCATATTACTGTTCATTTGTGATAGATTAATAACTAAGGATAAGAAAATGTGTGCAATCATATTACTGGTCATTTGTGATAGATTAATAACTAAGGATAAGAAAATGTGTGCAATCATATTACTGTTCATTTGTGATAGATTAATAACTAAGAAGGATAAGAAAATGTGCTGAATCATATTACTGTTCATTTGTGATAGATTAATAACTAAGAAGGATAAGAAAATGTGCTGAATCGTATTACTGTTCATTTGTGATAGATTAATATAAATATAGGAGGTATTATATTGATACAGTAGATTAAACCAAACCAGTTAAAATAAGTGATTTGTTCGGAGTACTGATCATAATTTTAGTAAAAATGACTTTTATAAATATACTAATATCACATATCGGTGCAAACCCCTGAATTAAACATACCAAACCGGTTGTACATATTTGACACACTCAGAGATTTATGATATTGAAGTTTGGTGTCCACAGCTGCATCATTTCGGTTTATATGTCAGGTGAAACTAGCAAGGTGCACGGCTTCTTAGAACTGATGTCTTACACATTTGTGGTTAGTGTTTTGCATAACAGGATAGCACATTTTGTATTTGATATTCCAACACTATTCCGGGGCAGGCCTGAATGGCTTTTCAAGCAAAAGAAATCCTCATTAGAAATTGAAAATCCCTTAACATTGCCAACCTTTTGCTTACATGTTTGGCTAAAGCACTGCAAATGTTTCTCCAAGTCATTCCTTAACTAGCTGAAATAACCCCATATGGGCTTGTGACAATCTGGCTACTCCAACTAGGGTTGCCACATGGCCTCGTAATTCCGGAACACTTTGGGACGGGACTGGGTTTTTAAGTTGCCCTTAAACTGAAAGAAATACACACGTCAATACACCTTATTCACGCAGCGGCCATGTTTGGTTGAAAACGAGGCTTAGTGTGCAAGAAACTGTCATGGCTGCCACAGCTACTGATAATATCACTATGTGGTTGAAATCTTTAATATGTGTTCCTCAAATAAAAGTTGAAGAAATTGATAAATTGGCAGATAATGCGAAGATTCCAAAAAACATACAGCAGAAAGGGTACAGCAATTGGATCGAGGGTTATATTCATGAAGTAGAAGGTAAATTAGCAAGCGTATTTGTGATCGGAAAGTGAATAAGCTAATAGCCTATACTAGATTCGTAAAATATGTTTAGATCTCTCAGTTTTAGTTAGAGAACGTTTACTTGAATTAATATTGATGTTGATATTAAGCCTCTGTATTGTTTCACGTTTACTGGTTTGGTATAAGCATGTGTTAATTGTTTTCTAAATACAGTTAAGAGGCAGGAGAATGGATGTAGCGTTAGCGCTGAGGCGTTCCGGTCAATGAAAAAGAATGAGTCACCTTACAGGGTTCAGGTTGTAACAAGGTTTCCTGCAACACTGTGTGTGGCTACTGCCACAAGGTAACACCATATCTGAAAACCTAGGCTTGGTTTGTTTCTCCAAGCTTAGTTCTGTTCAGTTATTAATCCCATTGTTAAGATTCTGTTCAGTTGTATACTAATCCGCTGTACCATTAGCACATTCAATGTTTTGTGTGTAGAACAAGTGTAAGTATAATAATAAGAAGGTAAGTAATGACATTTTAAAAACAAGAATCAAACGTCCCTCTTTCTGTTATTCCTGTACAGTTTATTTGGAATTAATGTAACATTAAGGATCTCCTTTCTGACCAAGTATTGTGTAACTCAAGCATATTTTTTGTTAATTCGCGTTACTAAACGTTTTTGTAATTTTGTTCAGTTCTGGTTAATCACTTGCTTTATTCAAGATGCTTTTTTATTTTGTAAAATTAGTATTTCAGTTATCAATATTGAAAAGTTGCTGTAAAATAAATAATTATTGATGATGGTACTTATTTATTTATTTATTTATTTAATTTGTTAAAAGCTATTATTGTATTGCCATGCTGCCTTGAGATAATTAGTCAATAGAATAAATTTAGCAAAGGATTAGCGCTCAGTTCACGTGTTGAATTCCTTCAGTTTAAAGGCAACTTCAAAATCCTGTTCTGTTATTCCGGAATTATGGGGCCAGGTGGCAACCCTAACTCCAACACAGCAGCCTATAAATCATTATTGAGGATGTTCTGATCTTGAGAGAAAAAGCATGACCATAGCTCTAGCCATTGATGACATAGTGAGGGAAAATGAAAACTAATGGGCAAAGAAACTGCAAGAAATTCTGCAAACCATGTTGTAATGCAAGAGGGATGACTTTGTATCCCATCGGGATGTGAACACCGATGACTCCATAAACAGACGTGATTGGCAGGGCCAGCGTCAGCACCCGGGCAGCCGCCCGGCGCCCCGACGCCACGGGGAGTACATTCAGGATAATAAAAACAATATAAACAATAAAAACAGCAAGAGAGAACAACATTTTAAAATTAAAGCAAATAAAAGCAACAGATGAGGAACTCAAACCAAATAAACAGGAATAAAAATATTAGAAAAATAAATATTATAAAGATATAAAAGACTAGGGCATACGATTTTAAACTATAAAAAATTAAACCCGACAAAACTCTGGAACCTCCAAATCAAAAGAAACACACATCTGGATGTCAAAAACAGAAGGAAAAGACTACAAAAAAAAGAAATCTAAAAAAACTACTATAAGCACACTGTCAAATGTTCTATGTACATAAAAGTGATTATTTCTACAAAAGTGTGTGTTCTGTTTTGTGTTAATTGTATACTAAGTAGGCTACAGTAAAAAAGAAAATGCGCTAGAATCATTTAGTTTCTATTAAAATAATCGTTTTACTATTATTTTCACACAGGTATTCATGTGATTTTACTGCTGTATTTCTTCCAACATTTATTTTTCAATTGGCAAGAGGGAGAATGATCTAATTACTGTATACAAATACTAGTTCATTTTTTTTACCTCAGAATAAGTTGGATTCTTTGGGTGACATTGTATTTTTTTATTTTATAATAGCCTAATAGATAGATCTGATATATGTATATTATTGTAGTTTTTCGATATTTTACAATATTCTTTCTCAAGACAGTATTTTAGGACACACACACACATTAAGTTTTTGGTATACTTAATATGTTTTGCACTTCCATTTCTGAGACGTAGGTCTGACATGCAGTTTTTCAGCATGTGTTTTCATTTGAAACATGATAGCTGTACTACACTAGGGTAAAGAAAGTTCTCAGTCTGCATGGCTTACTTTGCCTCCACCTGAGCAGTGATCCAAGTATGTTACTGGCTGAAAGCATGTCAGTCAACTGGGTAAGCAGCTGGTTGGTTAATGGCAGGAAAGCCGTCAGGGGACTGGGGTGATCTCGAAGTTAAATAAGCAAGGAAGTACAGCACTATCTGAAAGCATAGCTTGCCAGCAGATATTCCCTTAACCTAGTGGAGTACCAGATGTCATGTTTAAAAAACAAACATGTTTACTGTAACAGGTTTCTTTCAGAGCTGCACTTGAGGCATATAGAACGAATGGAAGTGCAAAACAGCTAGATTTATACATAGATTTTTTTAGCTCAATTACTTAAATGTTCCAGTAAACTATATTTAAGAATGGAATTTCCTCTGTTCTATGTATTGCATTTAAATTGCTTTGTTTAGCATTGGATTTCTGTCCAATTAAGGCTTCCAAAATGGGCTACGGTATAGAACCCAGCTTTTCAGCTTTCACTCACGCCAAAGGAGATTTGAGGATTTGATCAGGACTTAGGGTCAAATTTAGTTAATTACCTATTAACTTTTGGCCAAAGTACCCTGGAACATTGCTAATGAAGTTAACACCAGCGAGACCCAGTTGGCATTGAATAATATTTCCTTTGATCTCGGGAGCTTTCTTTTTCAATCGTGGAACTGGTTTCCTTTTCTTTTTTTTCTTTTCTTGGATTTTAAATACTTTCATAGAATGCAGTTCATTAGTAGCACTAATCTTGGACTACCTTACCTAAAGTAACATCAGCTAGTCCAAGATTAGTGCCAATCAGTGTCTGCGAGACCAACCTTTCAGTGTCTTAAACTGAAAAAGAAATTATTTATTTTATTTCTTAGCAGACGCCCTTACCCAGGGCGAAATGACTATTTCAAACACATAAATGCTATCTTAAAGGTCTACAGGAGTCTACGATAAAGATGATCAATTCTACTAAGTTATCGTGTGTCCCTTATAACATGTTCCCATATTAATAGCATAGCAAAATGTAATAAAGCCCAAAGTGGTATGGTACAGCATATTAAAACCATGGCAAAGCATGGTAAACTATGGCTAATGCATGGCATAACAATGGTATACTGAAAAATGCCCTGGCAAACTTTTGTAAGGTTTACTGTGTAGAGTGTGACAGATGGACAGGTGCGATCAGTGATGTCACATTGTGGTTTTCTTTTCTATACTGCTCTAGAGGTGTACAGATTTAAGAGTTCTCTTTCCTAGACCTGTATACAGGTGGGGGCAGTGTTGAAGAGTCAAGACTGCTGTCACCACCTAGCACTAATCTGTGTGCTTCAGTCATGGTGTCATTCCTTAAGAGTGGTGCCATTCCTTAAGTGGTGCCATTCCTCAAGTGTTCAGTCCAATGATTGATGGGAATGGAGCAAGTACACTAGCTGTGCAATTAGGATTTCTGAACCATAACAAAGTATTTATTATTCTCATGGTTATAGTGGATACAAAGTGAATATAAAATGGGTTCAGACTTTGAGGTACTAGACAGATGCCAATAAGCTTACTGTGTTGGGTAGCTGCAGTCACAAAATGTCCCCAGTTTACAGGGTTTTGAAGAATATTATCCTTTTAAATACCATCCAGTACTATGTTCCACAGTTTCACAATGGGATTTTGGATCAGGTAAAGCTTCACTATTTTTATATTCAACCTCTAAAACACTAAACCTACTGTTTAGAGAGCCACATTCCTCTTCCTTGATGGTTTTCAGTGCCACATGTATAAGAATGTAGCAGTACTGTGGAAATTGCAGTTTGTGTGCAGTTACTGCAGCACTGCAGGAGCAGCTCACTGTAACACAACACCCTCCTCCCAGTGTTGGGGAGTAACGCATTACTGCAGCACTGCAGGAGCAGCTCACCGTAACACAACGCCCTCCTCCCAGTGTTGGGGAGTAACGCATTACTGCAGCACTGCAGGAGCAGCTCACCGTAACACAACACCCTCCTCCCAGTGTTGGGGAGTAACGCATTACTGCAGCACTGCAGGAGCAGCTCACCGTAACACAACACCCTCCTCCCAGTGTTGGGGAGTAACGCATTACTGCTATGTGATTACATTTTCACTAACTTGTAACTAATGTTTCATTTTTAAGACAGAAAATCAAAGCTGATTATGTATTATTTAATGTGAAGAAATAAGTTACTTTATATTTACATTTAAAAAAGACTCCTGCTAATGCATTACGTGGAAATCAAAAAGCGCTTCAACAGTGCAAGTCACATGTGCAAATCATACGGATTCGATAGCTGGATCTTCAAAAAAAAATTTCGAGCAGCAGCCTGACTAAACCGAGAAAAATCTCTTCAAAATGTAAACTGTGCCTGAGAAGTAACTATTTGTAACTAACTTTTTTTCAAAGTAATACTGTAAGTTACTGTAAATAGTTCAAGTAACTTGTAACTAATGGATTACTTTTTAAAAGCAACTTCCCAACACACCCTCCCACACAGAACATTGGTATCTTCTTATACCTGCGGTACTGACTCAAAAAACTGCTTTTGCTTTTATTACTTTTGAGGTAGTCAACTGAATCACAATAATATGGAATAAGGAAATGTATTTTAAAAAGGCTAGTAAGCGTGCCGTTTAAATGGACCACTGCCTACAGGAATTGTGTTTATCTGCCTTGAAATTCAGTCTCTGGAGTAAGTGTAACCACATCTAGGCCGGTCAGGAACTAACCACATGAGACTGCCGGAAACCTCCATGAAAAGTCTCCCTGTAATTTTAGCACTCGATTACTGTAGAGCAGATTAAAGAAGTGTGTTCAGCTCTCACTGTTTATGGTTTTTTCAACGTCTTTGCGTTTAATCACATACAGTAGCATGTGGGGTACGGCCGCATTATTGTGCTGCATTAAGTGAGGGTTTACTCCTCTGTACTTTACTCAACATCTGCAGACAATCCTGAGACTCTGCCATTGAAAATGGTTATTTGGGATTCTGACAGGCAGACAATACTATAATCAAGTGGTTGTTTAATCCAATAATAAAATATCTTATTTTTAGTTGCAGATTAATATGAAGGCAACATGAAAGTTTCACAACTGCACTTTATTCAGATATTTTTAACAAAGGAAATTATAAATCTTTACACTGGCAGAATTTCTGGTACTGTTTTTAAATATTAAATACAAATAAAATGTAAATATGGAGTCAATGTAAAGATATTCAAGACCATTTAAAATACGATGTGAAAGATAAATGAATGAACGACGATCTAATCCAGCCTGTATGTGGGTTCATTATTTTGGGTCATAAATTCTATTTGTTACATGCTTCCTCTAAAATGAAGTTGCCCTCAGTTTGGGGGACGGTTTACAGAGCTTGGGGGTCACATTTTCTCTAATTACAGCACTTGGGGGGGAGGGCCTCTCTAATGCACTGATAGTGTAAGGATTATTGTCCACATTGTCAAACAGGTAATAATGATCCATGATGTTTTTCTTGATTGTTTTTTTTAATCGCTCTACCTGCAGTGATTTAAAGGACAGATCTCAAACCCCAGTCCACTAGAGTGGCCATTTTGAAAAGAGCTTTGAAACAGAGTTTAAAGTTCTAAGTGTAGAAAGTCGTCAGGATGTTAACAATGAAAAGAAAAATTACAGATATGTTATTTAAACAGTTGTAGCAACATGTGGGGATATTATATAAAGCTAGATTTTTCGGAACCTTGCAATTTACTTTTAAATGGAAAACTAGACCAATAACAAAATATAATAGCAAAATTGCTGAGATGTTGTTGTACTAAAACAATAAAAATAAAACTAAGTGACTCATGTGGTGGCAAAGTGGCTGCTGAGTAGAACAGGTGGCGAGGTGATGCAGTGCAGGAATAATCACAAAAGGAAATTGTAATCCGGTTTGGAAAAGGGGTCTTTATTTTGTACAAATTCCGGTCTGGCGACGAAACAATAATCCTCCGGCAATACACACCAATGTGTAAAGCCCGGCAGGAAAATGATAATAATGATTTGCAAAACAAACAAATAATAACATGTTATCCGCCCCACAATAATACAAACACAATCACCAGTCCGGGTGCGTGCAGTAGTGCTCGAGGTGGGTGATAACAAATAAACAGTGACTGTGGTGTTGTTGTTCCGGGTAGTGCTGGCCCAAGGCGACAGCTCCGGAGACGTGTTAGCCGTCTAGTGAATTCACAAAACAAAAGACAATTACTAACAGTGCTACAAACAAACAAAACACTCACAAATTATTTTCAACACAGTTCAAAGGGAATCTCTCTCGGTCCTTCCAGTTCCGTATGTGGCTCTGAAACCAAGCGAAGGAAAAGATTTACGATTCTCCGGCCCCTTTATGCTATCACGCATGACCCCTTGGTAAAAGATTGCAGCTGTCTCTACTGTCTGCAGCTGCTACATCGTTTACCTTCCAGGTCAATACATTCCTGCAACAGTCTCGCCTTCCTCCAGACTGACCGACTTCCCGGCCCGGGGAAAGAACCAGCCCGTCCAAAGCCTTTCCCTTTCGCTGCTTAGCGCCCTGACAGGTCGGGAGGGAGATTTACAACTAAAACTCATTATATTTCTGTCACACTCATTAATAACAATAAAAACTGGAAACAAAGCAAAGTGATTGCTAAGTCTAATGAAACTTGCTGTAGTCTTTCTGTTTTAACAAATAACAGAAGTAAATATACATGTTGCATTCTGTCCCACTATAGCAGGCGTAGATAGAGCAATGTGTAATACTATTGGAAAGCGATTCCGCCTGCTAATCGATCAGAAAGGATTGATCATTTTGAACCAAGTACCATTTCCTTTTATATCATGGCCACCAAATACAAATGTATGTAAAAATGCCATAGAAATGTTCTTGTAGGCAACAGACACACCCATCCCCTGCTGTGGTGGGTTCAGTTAGGCCTGACCGATAGTGGATGTTAATTCCCATAATATTAAAACTTAAATACATCAGTAGAGATACAGTAGCGCTGACTCAGAGTGACGTTACGTTTCTGTAACATTCTGAGATTAAAGTACCCCAGTGTCACAAGCCAATCAGAGAGGTCCCTCAAACTACACACTAAATGCAGATTTATTTGATGTTTTATTTTTTCCTCAAATTGAGGGTGGGAAATTAGGCCTGCGTCTTAAATTCGAGGGCGTCTTAAATTCGAAGGAATACAGTCATCACCTTTGGGGAGAACGAGAACATCAAGTGAAGAGCTGAGCTGCGAGAAACAAGGCTGTTCCCGTATAATGAAAGTTACAAACTCACTGCATGATTTGGATTCTGACGTCAGGGAGTTTTTGCAGGTCAAAAAAAGAAAAAGAAAAAACACTAGTTTTTGTTTTTATTGATCACTGTCCATGCGCAGAAATCTAGTACATATTTTTCATAGGATTCCATCTACCGCTAGAGGCAGCTCAAACCTTTGTAAAGTATATTTTATAAGTCCCCATGTTTATTATTTACAGCTATGGCCAAAAGTTTTGTATCACCCTATAGAATGAACTAATTTAGTTTCATAAAGTCGAATGAAACCTGCTGAATAATGTAAACATTGAATTGCAGACTGCTTTGTAGCTTTCCAATGATACTTAATGAAAAACATATTCGTGTCAGATGGGATTAGTTCAAGAAGTTGTATTTTAGTAAAATAAATTGCAAATAATATGTAGTGTTTTCTAAACCAATTCCGCTATGAAACTGAGTAGTATTGTTTGACAGGCAGGATTTTCAATCTAGCTGTATTTATTTATTTATTTAAGTTTAAAAGAAGCTTTTTGTAGGGTAAGGTGTACTGTATCACTGTAAAACCAAATGGTAAAGAATTAAACATTAAATTAAACATTATATTCAACACCTACAAGAAACAGATAATAAACACGTCTTGATGTTTATTTTGGTAGCACAATTAAAATTAAAATACAGACTGCTTATAACCAGGCGTTGCAGGCTCGTCAGCCCGAGGAGTTGCAGGCTCGTCAGCCCCAGGAGATGCAGGTTCGTCAGCCCCAGGAGATGCAGGCTCATCAGCCCCAGGAGATGCAGGTTCGTCAGCCCCAGGGGATGCAGGCTCATCAGCCCCAGGAAGTTGCGGGCTCGACAGCCCCAGGCGTTGCAGGCTCGACAGCCCCAGGCGTTGCAGGCTCGACAGCCCCAGGCGTTGCAGGCTCGACAGCCCCAGGCGTTGCAGGCTCGACAGCCCCAGGGGATGCAGGCTCATCAGCCCCAGGCGTTGCAGGCTCGACAGCCCCAGGCGTTGCAGGCTCGACAGCCCCAGGCGTTGCAGGCTCGACAGCCCCAGGCGTTGCAGGCTCGACAGCCCCAGGCGTTGCAGGCTCGACAGCCCCAGGCGTTGCAGGCTCGACAGCCCCAGGCGTTGCAGGCTCGACAGCCCCAGGCGTTGCAGGCTCGACAGCCCCCGGCGTTGCAGGCTCGACAGCCCCAGGCGTTGCAGGCTCGACAGCCCCCGGCGTTGCAGGCTCGTCAGCCCCAGGCGTTGCAGGCTCGACAGCCCCAGGCGTTGCAGGCTCGACAGCCCCAGGCGTTGCAGGCTCGTCAGCCCCAGGCGTTGCAGGCTCGATAGCCCCAGGCATTGCAGGTTCGTCAGCCCCAGGAGATGCAGGCTAGGCAGCCCCAGGGGATGCCGGCTCATCAGCCCCAGGAGATGCAGGCTCGTCAGCCCCAGGAGATGCAGGTTCGTCAGCCCCAGGAGATGCAGGCTCGGCAGCCCCAGGAGATGCAGGCTCGTCAGCCCCAGGTGTTGCAGGCTCGTCAGCCCCAGGTGTTGCAGGCTGGTCAGCCCCAGGCGTTGCAGGCTCGTCAGCCCCAGGCGTTGCAGGCTTGACAGCCCCAGGAGTTGCAGGCTCGACAGCCCCAGGCGTTGCAGGCTCGTCAGCCCCAGGCGTTGCAGGCTTGGCATCCCCAGGCGTTGCAGGCTCAACAGCCCCAGGCGTTGCAGGCTCGTCAGCCCCAGGCGTTGCAGGCTCGTCAGCCCCAGGCGTTGCAGACTCGTCAGCCCCAGGCGTTGCAGGCTTGAAAGCCCCAGGGGATACAGGCTTGGCAGCCCCAGGGGATGCAGGCTTGGCAGCCCCAGGGGATGCAGGCTTGGCAGCCCTAGGCATTGCAGGACACGGCAGGAGTTGCTTCAGCTCATCTGGTGGTGATGGCGGGAGCAGCGGGTAGTCTCCCCCTGGCGGCGGAGGTGGGAGCAGCGGGTAGACTCCCCCTGGCGGTGGGGGAGGGAGCAGCGGGTAGTCTCCCTCTGGCGGCGGAGGCGGGAGCAGTGGGTAGTCTCCCCCTGGTGGCGGGGGCGGGAGCAGCAGGAAGTCTCCCTCTTTCACTGGGAACTGGTGTGGCTCTCCCTCGGTCGCTGGGGACTGTTGCGGCTCTCTTCTGGGCTCTGGCGTGGATGTGCCTCCTGCCTGTGGATCTGGAGTATGCGTGGCACCTCCCGATGGGACTGGAGATTGTGGGGCCCATCCCTTGTCTGCAGCCAGGTAATTAATCACCATGACTGCGATGTCAAGGAGGGACGCCGGGCGATGTTGCTACTCCCAGGCTTCCCATTGCTCCCCATTTCTGGCCCATAGCAGGTCGACCGCCATCGGGTAGGCCTCCTGGAAGTTCCCATCAGGGTCCCTCAGCCATTCCCAGATCTCCCTTGAGGACGTTGGACCACCCTCCCTCGTGGGCGCTGTTGCTTGCGCCGGCTGCTTTTCCTTCTTCCAGGGACGGCCGCTCTTTCCCTTCTTCCTCTTCGGAGCAGGTGGCTGAAGTTGAGTCTTTTCCCGGAGGAACCAGTCTTCCACCAACTCCACCGCACCCCGACCACGGGCTTCCCAGGAGAGGGGGTTTTTGTATGGGCATCCCGAAAGGAGCACTCGCGAGTGTAGTGTCCCACCTCTGTGCAGTCCAGGCACCAAGGACCTTTTTCCAGGCTCCGACAATAATGCAAATCTGTAATGTACTAATAGGCCTACTGAGTATCTTTCTAAACAAATGGTTTATATTTAAACAAAGATCTTATCAATGCTGAAACAGGAGTTACTAGGAATAAAATAGCACAAGATTTCGGAATTGCAATGCGCCGCTGTGACAGATTAAAAAAAAAAAAAAGTACCGTACGGTATACATTTATATACTGTATATAAAGAAAGTTTGCATTGGATGCCGAAAGTTTCTTTGGATCTAAACAATGAAATGCTCCATCGCATTAATGTAAGTGCACAATGTAATGTCTGTGTTCTACTTATGCTCTATTAATGTCTAGTATTTTGTTTTTATTACTGTGCAGGACCCGCTTTAAGACTGTTACCTTTATTTTAAAATGTGCATCGATTAATCTACCGAGTAATCAACTAATGCCAGCTCTGACAGCTCTAATATATATATATATATATATATATATATATATATAGTAGGTAGGTAGGTAAAATTAATGCAATGCATTGCACGGATGTCAATGTTTAACAAAAACAATGTTCTTTTGATTGTTGCACCCTTGCGTGTGTAGACGTTATCCTTCGGGCAGCCTCTGCTGCAGCAAACCACAAATCAACTGCCGCTATTTATTTGAACAATGTTGCACAACTCTCGCAACCGAGATCTCGCTAAGAAGACTGCAACAAATATTAGAACAACAAATTGCAACAAATTACTATATTGCGGCTCTTTTCATGAACATATTTTCTCTTAGTACATACGACAAAATGTATACTTTGAGAATTGTTGCAATGAAAATGCAAATTGCGGTATGCTTGCGCTGCGACTGGCCCATCTTGGTACACCTACACCTATGAATTAACTTAAAGCTTGGTTCACAAAGCCATATTTCATTGATCTACAACAGGGTAGGGTCCTGGAAGATCACTCCACTCCAGGTTTGTAAGGGAATGTGAAATTAAATAGTAGTGCCTCGATGGAGGCCAAAATGGTTCAATTAAACAGTTTAGAACAGGGTTGGAACAAAGACCTGTTTTTAGATCCATCACTTTCATCACTTTATTAAAATTGAGATACACTTCAAAGATGTATCAATCAATTTGAGAACATTGAAACGTTTGTCCACCTAAAATGTGTTTCAGTATTAGTGAGTACATTTACAATACCCACAAAATCTGTTCAAATCAGATTCAGAAATCTGGTAACGTAAACTGTATAATGAGATCTGGGAATGTGAATGTGAGTCGAGTTAACTGATTTGTAATCTGTTTGAAGACCATGGGTGACCCGATTTATAATTCTTTCCCCAAATCAGATTTGTCAGTCATGCAAAAACATATAATCAGTCTCCACACTAATATCATTGCAGAATCCGAACCAAAGCTCAAAAACAGGGAACACAAAAATGAGCATGTGCAAACCTAAGAAATTACAATAGCAGAAACCTTGTAAACAAAGAACACTATCAGATTCTGAAATCAGTCTGCCATGTAAACGCTGCATCCTGGATCAGATTATTTTCCATATCCATATCAGTTTACAGAGAGTGGCTTTCCCCACTTTCCAATTCAATCTTGGAAAGAGTCCAGGGAGAATATATATATATATATATATATATATATATATATATATATATATATATATATATATATATTTTTTTTTTGGTGGAATTATACATATTTACTTAAGCAATAACACGCACAAAATATTATCAGACAACACAACAAAATGTATTTATCATTAACCGAAATGTTTGTTGACTTGACTTTCTGACATTTTCACATCAGAATGTATGATTGAGTGTTAACAGCTATGGGTGCACCTTGGTTTATTAAAAAAAACACATGATTTGTCCAGCCTCCAAACTGACTGAATCTAGTCATTAACCATTCACTATAATTGCCTTTCATATTATCCTCTTTTTGTTAACAAGGGGAATAAAAACAGTCCCCTGTTAACTGGCTCTGGACACGTTTCATCCCACCCAATGCATGCAGGAGATTGAGGAACCCTTTAAAATGATTGTAGTAATGAGCTGCTAATCCTATTAACCCGCTCATTGTGGAATGTGTGGTCTAGTTGTAAGAACTGAAGGAAGGGTGGACTTGGTTTGACATCAGAGCTCAGCTCAAGACTTTCTCCTGACCCTATTGTGATGTCATGATCATACCAATGTATTGACACAATAAACCCTAGCAGAACCATTAGCTGACCAAAACAATGGCTACACAATGGATCTGGAACAAATGTTGCACAGTGGTCCTTATGGTAGCTTATGGAAGACTCCAAAGCCACAGCAACTCCCTAATGCATAAGTAAATATTTGAAGTTGAGAAATGAGGTGTAATCAGTGATCTTGTGGGTGCTTTGCAATGTGGTAATCCCTCAGACTAACTGCAACTCTGTTGATCCCTCCTAGAAGTTTGGGGCTTTTATCACAGAGGGTGGTCATTAGTTCAAGCTCAATCTCTTCCACTTGGATGTTTCTTTTTAAAGACCTGGTAATTCCTATGACCATTAAATGGGTTCTGAGACTCAGCCGGTGTTAATTTAGTGTGCATTTTCTATTTTAGTCATAGTTTGTTATGTATAATGTTGTATGATTTTAGTCTAGTCTTTGCCTGTCAGTCTAATTAAGTCGTTCTCTTAGTCCAGTTGACTGAAATGTTCAGATGTTTTATTCCAGTTTTACTCAATGGAAGCTGTTGGAGTCAGTCTTAGACTAGTCAACTAAAACTGTCCCGAGTTTTAATCTAGTCTTGGCAACAGAAACTTAGTCTTGTATCAGTTTTTGTTGGTGTATCCAGATCAGACCTTTGAAATGCAGCAGAAGACAAGATAAGAAGAACAATATACTATATATTTGCATTTCTGTATGTAGCAAGCATAAACAACCACCTTTAGCTTTATGTTTATAAAAAATATAATGACCATACTAAAATGTTTATACAATGTGTGTTAAAGATACTGACTTTTTTTTTTACGTTACTTAAAAAAAACTTAATTTATTTGATTGCATAATAACACAAATCTAAATTCTACTTACTTTGTGTATAGATAAGCTCTGGATCAGTAAACTTTCTTATTCAGTAACACTGAGTCAGTTTTGGTACCTATAGGTGAGTGTTTTATTCTTAAAGCAGTACAGCAATTCAGTGCTTTATCAATGTTAGAAGCAATAGTCCAATAACTTTGTATCTCAATCATAGGCATCTAACTGTTAAGTGGGGGGCAAACTGTAAATAGTGCAGCACAGACTACTGGTCAAACCACTGTACGTGTGGGGTGCGTTTTATTCTGTTTTTAATTATTATTTTTTTTTATCAATGTCGGACTTCTGGCATCTTCTGAATGACTTTCCTTTTTTTATTACATTTCAAACCGTTTAAAGGCAAAATGAAAACAAAACATAGAATAATAGTGTGTATACACTGAACACAGTATATAGTTTTCCTCCCCTGTGCACGTCAGGTGCCAATGCTACCTGTGCACGTCAGGTGCCTATGCTACCTGTGCACGTCAGGTGCCTATGCTACCTGTGCATGTTAGGTGCCTATGCTACCTGTGCACGTCAGGTGCCTATGCTACCTGTGCACGTTAGGTGCCTGTGCTACCTGTGCACGTCAGGTGCCTATGCTACCTGTGCATGTTAGGTGCCTATGCTACCTGTGCACGTCAGGTGCCTGTGCTACCTGTGCACGTCAGGTGCCTGTGCTACCTGTGCACGTTAGATGCCTATGCTACCTGTGCACGTCAGGTGCCTGTGCTACCTGTGCACGTCAGGTGCCTGTGCTACCTGTGCACGTCAGGTGCCTGTGCTACCTGTGCACGTCAGGTGCCTATGCTACCTGTGCACGTTAGGTGCTTGTGCTACCTGTGCACGTCAGGTGCCTATGCTACCTGTGCATGTTAGGTGCCTATGCTACCTGTGCACGTCAGGTGCCTGTGCTACCTGTGCACGTTAGGTGCCTATGCTACCTGTGCACGTTAGATGCCTATGCTACCTGTGCACATCAGGTGCCTGTGCTACCTGTGCACCTTAGGTGCCTATGCTACCTGTGCACGTCAGGTGCCTATGCTACCTGTGCATGTCAGGTGCCTATGCTACCTGTGCACGTCAGGTGCCTGTGCTACCTGTGCACGTTAGATGCCTGTGCTACCTGTGCACCTTAGGTGCCTATGCTACCTGTGCACGTTAGGTGCCTATGCTACCTGTGCACGTTAGGTGCCTATGCTACCTGTGCACCTTAGGTGCCTATGCTACCTGTGCACGTCAGGTGCCTGTGCTACCTGTGCACGTTAGATGCCTGTGCTACCTGTGCACCTTAGGTGCCTATGCTACCTGTGCACCTTAGGTGCCTATGCTACCTGTGCACGTCAGGTGCCTGTGCTACCTGTGCACCTTAGGTGCCTATGCTACCTGTGCACCTTAGGTGCCTATGCTACCTGTGCACGTCAGGTGCCTGTGCTACCTGTGCACGTTAGATGCCTATGCTACCTGTGCACGTCAGGTGCCTGTGCTACCTGTGCACCTTAGGTGCCTATGCTACCTGTGCACGTTAGGTGCCTATGCTACCTGTGCGCGTCAGGTGCCTATGCTACCTGTGCACGTCAGGTGCCTATGCTACGGTCTCAGTCATATTCTGTTATTAAATTTGGTCTTCATCAAGGGACTTCTGTGTTAGTGTCGTCAGCGTCACAGAACAAGTAGTCTAATTCCTCTTAGTCAAGTCAAGTTAATTGTTTTCCGTCAGCGTCTTCGTCATATCTAGATAACTGGCTGTTTGTCTTTGTCTTTGTCATACCTAGTGTTTTTTGTCCTCTCATTGTCATTGTTGACTAAATTAAAAATGTATTGTTGGCTAATAATTGTAAGTATTTTCATTAATGAAATGAACATTGGACTCGGCTGTGTTCCTTATTGAACCCCACAGGGGTGGCACATACACAACAGCAACATAGCGGGGGCACTCGTACATATGCGCTGTGACAGGCTGCACTGCCCCTCTGCTTATTTAGATTTTTTGACGTATTATGATTTAAATGTATTGTTTGGTGTTTAAAAATACGGTGTTTATTATTATTATTTGTTTATTTAGCAGACGCCTTTATCCAAGGCGACTTACAGAGACTAGGGTGTGTGAACTATGCATCAGCTGCAGTGTCACTTACAACTACATCTCACCCGAAAGACGGAGCACAAGGAGGTTAAGTGACTTGCTCAGGGTCACACAATGAGTCAGTGGCTGAGGTGGGATTTGAAACGGGGACCTCCTAGTTACAAGCCCTTTTCTTTAACCACTGGACCACACAGCCTCCTTATTGTTTTACAGCATGAATGGGGTTAAAATTCCCCATCCAGCTTAATGCATAGATAATGTGGCCATCTTCAAATGAATAAAGTAATCACCAATTTGGAGATGGTTTATGTATATATAAAGAGTGGATCAGCCACTCATTTGGGGTTGGTTGGTTGGTTGTTCAGAGAGGAGGAACATAAGAAGTAAGATATAAAATAATAATAAATAAATAATTTGGGGTTTGTTTGTTTTGGCCACCATGCCGTTTTGTTTTGTAAAGTGTTTTGTTTTGTTTTAAATATCTTATGTATTATTAAAGAAAGAGCACACTTGCGACTCAACCGTAGTACCTTTCCTGTGTGCGGTTACTTCCTGGTCTGTGACATCACCACTCGACCATCCTGTCACAGTCACACATACATTTGTAGCCATACTCTGAGGATGTAGGTCATGGTGATTTACTTTTTCATAATGCCGATTTTACTGATCTTGGTGGTATCTCCTACTGCTACTTTCAGTAAATTACTCCCTGCATATGCACTGACTGAGAGGGCCATCTCTTGACCCCTTGAAAGACCTTGAGTAGCCTCAACAAACAAAAACCTGACCTCAGTAGAGCACCAAAGCACCTATTATAAATTAAATAGACCAAAGGCACAAGGTCCAAGTCAATGACTTGTGGCACTGCAGATGCGTCTTTAGAAAGACTTTATACTTTGATCAGTTTAGTTTGACCAAACAGGTATCAGAGAGGTTTTCATTTGTCTAGCAACTAATTGGCCTCTTTTATATTCCATAAAAAATAGTTAGTGTTTCAAACAATTCCGTTTTTAAATATGTTTTTCATTACTTTCTGCTGACAAAAGGATGATGGGTCTGCCTACAGTGTAGAGTCGCAACAGTACACAGCCGCACCCTTTAATATTGTAGTGTCTAAAAGCTGGAGGTGTGTTGTTGACCTAGCTTTTAGTATCAAGCTATTATACCGCTTTTAAAATGGTACAGCATTACACTATTGCAGGTGGATGCTGAAAGCAGACAAATACTTTGGAATTACCCTAAAAATGACCTTTACGTTGCTGCCAAGAGCTTTTTACTGAGATAAACTCCTGAGACATATTCCCATTCCCACTGCCTCATTTTCATTTGATCAAAGGAGTTTCCCAGAATATTGCTACATTAGTGGAACTGTTTTTAAACTCACGCAACCTTCAGTTTCACATGTGACACTCTGTTTTTACATTTATTTCCGGTACCATCTTAGAATCTGCAGTATTGTACACTCTAGATACCCCTCCCGTGCCACAATAGATATTCCCATTATTTTTTATTTCCATTTGGCTGCTGTTCGCTGGTGGGAGAGCTGCCTCCCTGTATGCTAGTAGTTTCCATAACAGTGAATTATGCTTCCATTCTTTTTTCATGCATTTTAATTAACGTGTTCCCCTTATCTGGTCATTGAAACAAGAAGTGATGTAGATGACCTGCGACAATTAAGCTTTTTAATGAGAAATGCATTAATTAACAACCTCATCGACTCAATTTCAAAGCATTAACGGATTGATTTAATTAACACATTTTGTTTGAAAATCACTTGCTACTAAAGCTCTCGTTACTATACCACGAGTTTGATACAATAACACTGTTTTTTGAAAATCCAAAAAAAATCTTACCTTAAACAAGGAACTGATCCACTTAACGTCAACAGATTATTCCCCTATTTAGCTCAACTGGGAACTTGTTATTCATTAGGGAATGTGCCTTAGCAGGTATTCTTTTAAAGAAAATGTTCAATACTACCAGGTGTGAGATGTGTACACTTTAACATGCTGTTATTGGACTTATTTGGAACATTATTCATATTAGCATTCCATTTCTGGTCTAAAGGTTTCTGGGCCCCTGGTAAAGGGCTTTGTTTCATCCTGGCTGTACATTTTTATAGGCCTCTTCATATTACCAACCCAGACTGGATGTTTTTAGACTGTCTTCACACCCTGTTGCTCTCAGATGAGTATACAGAGAAAGGGAGAGAGAGACAAAGATAGAAACAGTTTTGTTTTTGACAAATTCATATTTCATTGCACCATTATGTTGACAAGTATAAAAGGTGACAATGGCCTAAAAGGTATAACAACCATGGTTATAAAAAATGGTGGCGTGGAACTAGAGGACTACTGGAGGCCCTGCTTCAGCATGCTGAAATCAGTGATTTCTTTAAGCCATATTTGCTGCCCAGTTGTAAACCTGTATTCCATAGAAAACATGCATTGCAAAATGTTGGCATTCACGCAAGAATCCTATGTGGATAGGAAAGTGTGCACTTAATGGTGAGCTGTTTTTATTATTATTATAGCGAGCTGTGACTGTTTTATATTCTGAACACTGAAAATCTGCCTGCAACCTCAAGCATCTTGAAGTGCCACTTCATTGACTCTACCATCACATGAGATGGTAGAGCCAGATGAGCCACATCCTCCCCATTCTGTTAGAGCTCAACTAGACCATAAAAATGCTACATGTAGGCACTAGAAGAATATGTGAAGACAGAAAAGAAACATGAATGAATTCCCAACATTAATCAAAACAGACTTAAAAAGATAGGGTTTTGTAAATAGGGCCTATAATTTCACTAGAGCTTGGCCTGTCGTGTTTGAAGCTCAACAGTTTCCTTAATCCCATTATATCCAGTTGACTTCTGCTGGCCATATGTAAAGTAATGCCCAGAAACACTAAAGTAAGTGACTGTCTTAGGAAACTAGAAGTGAGACAACAAGCAGTGCAAGGGTTGAAGTGCATAGACAGCAGCGCTTTACCTCGCAAACTTAAACTCTGGTGCTTTCAGACTTCTGTGGCCATTCACTGTGTATGAAGTTTCCTTGACAACAGTAGATAAGCTGGAAGCATTAATCAGTTCATACATCAGGAAATGGTTAGGAGTCCCACGCTGCCTCAGCAGAGTGGGACTGTATGGTAAAGGGATATTGCAGCTGCCAGTCTCAGCTCTAACCGAAGAGTTTAAGTGCACCACGGTTCGATTGGAAATGACATTGGTAGAGTCACACGACGAATGTGTGAGGGAGGCAGCAGCTGTGTTGAAAACTGGAAGAAAGTGGGCAGCAAAGGAAGCTGTGGAAGATGCAAAGGCTGCCCTTTGTATCAGTGATATCATGGGGCAAGTACAGCATGGAAGAGGAGGCCCAGCTCAACGGAGGAAGCTGGTAGTCAATGAAGTGCAAAAGCAGGAGGAGAGCATGAGGTGCGTAAAGGCAGTTTCCCAGGCCAAGCAGAGAGAATGGACAAGATGGGAGAGTGTAGAACAACGCAAGATCGGCTGGCGAGATCTATAGACAATGGAACAGAGCAGGATCAGTTTCCTCATCAGGTCAACATATGATGTTCTCCCATCACCACAGAACCTTAATCTATGGGTAGGAGCTACATTAAGACAGATTTTGACAGGCTGTAAGGAGGGTCTTAGCCAAGAGTGGTTTACTTGGTGTCATGACCAAATGCTGAGATGTTTGGTCTTAGCATTGGAAGACAAGCACAGCATGACCAACAGGTTGCCACCAATTCCAGCAGTATATGACACAGGAAGAACAACATTCCTTCATCCAGGGGAGCAACCACCAAGAAAAAGTATTAAGACCAAAACTCGTCTAGGATAACTGGAAGCTGCTAGAGACTGGAAAATGCTGGCAGATGTTGGACAACTGCTTATTTTTTCACCTGAGATTGCCACCACTAACCTTCGACCTGATATTTTCTTGTGGTCTGGATCAGCATGCCTTGTTCATCTGGTAGAGTTAACAGTGCCATGGATGCTGTGGATGAGGCGTATGAGAGGAAGAAACTTCGGTACACTCAACTGGCTGCTGAAGCGGAACAGCAAGGATGGAAAGTCCGGGTTTACCCAGTGGAGGTGGGTTGTCAAGGATTTGTGGCACACTCCACAACCCGGTTTCTCAGAGACATCAGATTCACTGGTCAAGAGTTGCGATGCATAGTGAAGATCTTGTCTGAACCAGCACAGAGGAGCAGCAACTGGCTCTGGTTGAGACGAAAAGATTCTGGTTGGGGACCTCAAGCATTGTAGAAAGAAAGCAACGTTGATGTAAAGGAAGGTAAGTAAGCTGGGCTTAGTTGAGTGGGGGAAGGAGGGGGGTGATGCTGGGACGCCGGAATCACTGTCGAGTTCTCTTAAGGTGTCGTGGGCTAGTCGACGAAACTCCAAGGATGGAAGGTGCCCACTTGAAGACCCCAGAGAAGTACCCTACTTAGCTCAGTCCAGACGGTTGTCATGCTGATGCGCTAGGGAGGCCGCACTGTGGTTGATCCCTGGAGCCAGCATTGCAGCCGTTGTGTGTACTGATGCGCCTGGGAGGCAAATTAGGCTGATCCCTGGAGCCAGCATTATACTTCAGATGGATAGCTACATCATCAGATGGAAGGAAACGTAGATGGATCACATTCGTTTACAGTAAAAGAAGCTATGTCTTAGTTGGTGTTTATCTTGGCGAGAGCTGAGTCCAATATCAGCATGAAGTTTTAACACCTACTCTCATGTAATGGAAATCAAAACCACAGCACTCTGGTTTATTTGTTAGCATGTCATTTCCAATTACCAGAAACCAAACCCTGGTGTTTGATTTGGAAAGTTGAAAGGGGCCTGAAGCAGAATGGGGTTGGCATCTTCAAATAGGTGCATAAACAAATGCCTTTGTGTGACATGTTGCCATACTGCTGTTCCTACAAGAATTAGGGTATTTGATGTCAGAATCTCTTAATTATGGAGACTTATAAAGGGGACTGACTATTGTCTCCAGATGGAATTAGTGATAACTGCTCCTGTAATTAACACTAGGTAAGTAGAAATTGAATTAGTAGCAAAAGGTTATTGTTCCTTCAAAGCAGTTATTGTGTGGGTTGTATTAGCTTCATTCTATACACCATATAGATCAATGTGAAATTTAAAGATAGCATCTATAAAATAACTTAAGGTAGTAGTTCTTTTTAATAGTGGTTCTTGGTCTACTAAGCAAAATAAAGTTGCTAGCAACGGAAATATAATGAGTTCTGGTTGTAAATCTCCCTCTCGACCTGTGAGGGTATTAAGTAGCGAAAGAGAAAGGCTTTGGACAGGTTGTCCTGACAGTTCATTCCCTGGGTCGGGAAATCAGTCATTCTGGAAAAAGACGAGACTCCAGTGCGGGAATGTATTGACCTGGAAGGTAAATGAGGTAGCAGCTGCAGGCAATAGAATCAGCTGCAATCGTTTACCAAGGGGTCATGCATAATCGCATAAAAGGGGCCGGAGAATTGTAAATCTTTTCCTTCGCTTTTGGTTTTGAAATTAACCCGGAAGGACCCGTGCACTGTGTATTAAGAGTATTGTGAGTGTTTGTTTTGTTTGTCTTGTCTATAATTGTTACTTGTGTGTTTATAGACGGCTAAGACGTTCCGGAGCTGTCGCTAAGAGCCAGCACTGAACCCGGAACAGCACTGCACTATTTGTCACTCTTTAAACGGTATCACCCACCACGAGCACTACAGCACGCACCCAGGACTGGTGACCGTGGTTGTGGGAGAGATACTGTGTTTATTGTTTAGGGCTGCAACCCCTGTTACTGTTCTCCGTGTTTTACGCATCGCTGTGTATAACTGGAGTTTATTATTTGGTCACCAGACCTGGATTATAACTAAAATAAAATGTATATTTTTCCATACCGGATTACAAATCTATGTCTGTTTATTCCTGCACTGCATCACCTCTGCACCTGTACATAATCAGCAACCACTTTGCCACACAACCATACTGTCTACACTTCAGTATGCGTGCTGAACAGAGAGCATGGACAATCAGCATTGAAATGTGTTTGGGGATTTTAAGTTCACTATTTGCTATGAAAAAAAAACTGTTTAAAAAAATCACATGCACATTTACCATAATGTGTGCATCTTTCATATAGGAAAATACGATATCCACAAAGGTTTGGTAAGACATATTCGCTAGGATTTACTGGAATTATTTTGTTACATAAATGATCACATTATGAAGGGAAGGCAAGTAATTAATTGCACCTTAAGTGGAAATGTAAAAATAGAAAATGTTTCCCATCTTTAATCACTGTATAGTCTCCAATTAATGAGTTCCAGTTGCAGATCACAAAGTTCTGTGGTTACCCCGTCTGCAGAAATCGCATTTGATGCACTACAATAATGTCTTTGAAGCCAGGAAAGATGAATGGCTGCAAGATTGTTTGGCACCTTAATCCATTGCTACAGAGAAATGTATTGAAACATGTTCTGGTTAGAGCCCTATAACAGAAATGCAAACCACAGGCATTTTACACTGAATTTATACACTACTCAAGAGGACATGCACTGTCAGATCCAACAGCTTCTGGTAAACCTTCCCCGTGGCACAGAACCTAATAAATAAATCTGCCTTTCAAATATTGTGCAAGAATCTACTCTTGTAAAATATGTTTTTCACTTTTTGAGCAGTCCAGACCAGTACCCATGCCTTGGAAAGCATCCAACTTAATGATGTCAGAGGCCATTTTATCAGCGTTCAAAGACAGGAGGTCCCGAGCTCCACCCTCCCTGAATGCTTGGCACAGTACATGTGCCAAACGAGATCCGTAGTACCACAGCTGTTTGAAATAAGGGTAAAATTGTGTCTCTGGAATGTTGTAAAGCCCCACTGTGGGGTTTGATTCCCTCACACTGTACCTGCATTTCCAGTGTGAAAAAGAAAGTTCCTGAAAAAAGCATTGTGATTGTTTGATTTATAAGACATAACAAGGCACCTATTTAACAGACATAAAATAACAATTTAGAAATACACATAAGCTAGTTGAAAAGGTTGAGTTGTGAAGGAGTTCTTTTTTTTAAATGAGTGTATATTTTATCGGGTCTGGCTGTTTGCTGAACCATGTAGAATTACAGGAGTATTGTGGATGCATTAATCTTAACCCCGTCACCCCGTTTTCAAACCAACACTTGAATTTGTGGTCATGCAATTATAAAAATACATAAATAATCTCAGAGAATGTGGCTGTTGTACCACAGCGCATGCCACAGTATGTCATTTTTAAATATATGTTTTTTGAGAACCACTGAGATTGATATTGTATTTCCAAGGAGTCCTGGAATATTCAGTTTAGTAACCGTACAACCCCTGTCCTTGCCTTATCCCAGGGACTGTCATCCCCTTAAAGACCATTATTGCAGGGCAGCCTGTGTACTGACGTGGTCTTTAAGCAGGATTATTTGAAATGACCACAGTACCTGTAAGCCTACATAGTGGTTATATACTGCAGTACTGCGTTATTAACACCACATGTGTGCTTTGCTAGCTCTTCATGGGTCACTAAATCTTGCTTTGAACTGATGACAGCATAAGCCCTCGTATTGCAAACTTGACCAACAGGCCTCTTTGAAAATGAGTGGATGGAGTATAGAAATGTGCAGCTTTATCATTGTCTTATCGTACTGCTGGGGACAGTCTGGATCTCAAACAGCAGTACAGCACAGACAGTTCTGGTAAACTGGCAGTTCCAAATGGTACTACTGTACTTTTAAAACATAGCTCGCCTTGCTCACAGAGATAAAGAAAACACTTGAAAATATGCAATGAAAACAACTTTGAAATTCAACCTGAAGCCATTTGTAGTGCCAAATTCTTCTGATTTCAGAGTACAGCCAAGGCGAATTAGATGGACATTTAAACCCGATTGCCTGCAATTCTTTTAGCATGCCCGGCTCGCTCTTATAGTAACTATAGTATTTGGTGTTAAACTTTCCTGTGGATTTAAGTAAAGTTTTATAAGGGTACATTCATGTGTTAATTACTGTTTGATGCATGACCAAAGACCATTTTAAAACAAGGTAGCCAGAGATACCAGTCTTGATAGCTGAATGATCTGTACATTAGTCAAACTGACAGGCCTTGCTCTGGCTTTTCTAACCCTCTTTTTGCTGCTTTTTGAACCAGGTGTTTGGAGATACAGACCAGGTCCGGATGACATCAGAAGGCTCGGACTGCCGCTGCAAGTGCATCATGAGGCCCCTGAGCAAGGATGCCTGCAGCCGTATCAGGAACGGGAGCATGCGTGTGGAGGACTTCTACACGGTGGAGACAGTGAGCTCCGGGTCTGACTGCAAGTGCTCCTGCACCGCCCCTCCAGCCTCGCTCAACCCCTGCGAGAACGAGTGGAAGATGGAGAAGCTGAAGAAGCAGGCTCCAGAGCTGCTCAAGGTAAAAAGCGCAAGTTCAAAGACCTCACACTAACATGGCGAGCCCTGCAGAAAATGAAGTCAACTAGTCAGTAATGTAATAGTAATAAAAGTAATAATAGTAATTTAACAGTATAGTCAGTTTAAAAAAACAATAAACACTCAATTGTTAGGTGTAAAAATACAAAAAAAAAATTGTAATATTCTTAAAGTCACATATTTCTTACTTATCAATGACCTAATGAAGGCTTCTAGTCAAAAATTTTGTTAAAGAATTTAGGGTTATAATTTCAAAGCATTTGCTCCAGTTTTTAATTAGCTTATATTTTTATAAGAGGTAAAACACCTGTTCATATTACAAAACTAGAATCAAACAGCTAAGCTATATATTTCAAGTTCTCTTAAAGACTCCAAATGTGTTTTGTTTTTAATTTTGTAGCATTAGCATGCTTTTTTCTTCCTTCAAAAATTAGGAGTTAATTAAAGAATTCTACTATTCTACCATTCTACTATTCTATTTTTATAGTCTTCTTCAGTTTATAATTTACTCCATGTTATGTCAAAATGAGAAAGAACAAACAAAAACAACAATGTTTAAGAGACATTGTTACAGCATATACCAGTTGTTAGGTTCATGTTTTATGTAGGAATACCAAAAGAAACAAAAAACAATGTTCAAACTAGAAGTCTTTTCAATGTTTCTAAAAAGGAGCCGAAACGTGTATTTTTCTCCTTTCAGAAATTTGAAGTATATTACATACTGGAGTTAACGCTGTTAAATCAAGCCCATTACTCTTTTAGTATTCAAGAAGAATTTGTAAATATTACAGGCAGGGACATCATATACAGTACAGTAGAACACATTCAATTCCAGACTGCTTAGATGTGCCACATGTCCCACACTTGCTGTCTGTGTGCGCACAATGCGATTTATAAATGAAAAGCACATGAATCACTCTTAAAACCAGAGGCCCATCAATCATGCCACTACTAGGGGCCCCACTGAATTACATTTACTTGCCTCTCCCAGACACGCCACCTTTCACTGTTTATTACACCGCTGCTGTCTGCAGGACCTGAATCCCTTTAAGAAAAGTACTATGTGGTGCTAATTCTGAAGTAATACTGCGAAAGCCAGAAGACATTACACCAAGTACTACCCCATTTTCTGCTTGAGTTCGTCCAAGTCAAACCAAGCAGTACATTATTTATAACTAGGGTTATTTCTGTACTCATATCAAAGTAGTTGAATGGCTCTTTTGTAGGATGATGCAGACTTCTTATACAACAGTTTTACTATAAAGCCATGTAGATGCACATACTTTGCAATTCTTTTTTCTATGATTCTGAAAATTATCAGTCAGTTGGATGTACACATTTGGAAAATTGTATGGCTGCTTTGTGACATTACACAGTTAATGTGTAAATGTATATTCTTAATCTCATAACACAGTACATAATGGAAACTATTGCCTTTTCGAGGGCTTAGAACCAGAGGGGCGTAAGTGACATTTTCATAACTTTACAGGAGAGCAATAATAAGATTTTGATTGTTTGTGTTCAATTGCTATTTAACAGTACATGCACAGTATCAATATAATCTTGAAGAAAATGAAAGAGTTTAAAATATTTTTGAATTTGAAACTTCAAAAAGAATAGCACCAGAAATGTTGCTTAAAAGTTTGATTTTGCATAATAACACTGAGATGAATACCCACTGCAGAGAAGTGCGGGTTTCTTCACTAGTTCTATACCAGACTTGTGTTTCTTCAATTTAATAACAATTAATAAATCAATATGTATCTTTAAAATATAAATGTTTACATATACGGTCATATTTCATAAATTATACTTAAAAAATACTACTGTAAAATATAATTTACAAGATTTTCTACAATTGACATGGTCTGGTTTTTATTCTGTAGTGAATTCATTGCTTGAATCCTCAATTTACTGAGTTAAATATCCACAAAAGTTAGATACTGTTTTACACAAAGCTTTATTTTATTTATTTATTTATTTATAAATGTAGTCGTTGCCAGTTATTTTTATTATTTTCTCCCAATTTGTTATGTCCAATTATTTTTAGGCTCTGCTCACCGCTACCTCTGTCCTCTTAAGCGTGTGCCGTCAGCCGACCCCTTTTTTTCACACTGCGGACTCACCATACAGCCACCTCAGAGCTACAGCGTCGGAGGACAGCGCAGCTCTCGGGAGCTTACAGGCAAGCCCGCAGGCGCCAAGCCAGACTACAGGGGTCGCTGGTGTGCGGTGAGCCGAGGACACCCTGGCCGACCTAACCCTCCCTCCCCCTCCTCCTCCTCCTCCTCCCTCCCCTGGGAACTCTTGTCCACGGAATAGCCTGGACTCGAACCGGCGACCTCCAGGCTATAGAGCGCATCCTGCACTCCATGCAGAGTGCTTTTACTGGATGCGCCACTCGGGAGACCATACACAAAACTTTATATATAACATAATGCAACACTCAGTGCCAGGAGGGTGTAAGTGTGCCAGTTACACCCTCCTGGCACTAAGTTTACCTAGATTTTGCAGTTGTGGCTTTATTACTTTCTCACTTTATTCAATGCAGTTTGTGATTCCTTTTGGCACTAGATAGCTCTCATCAAGAGCTTTCATTTGATAAATAATATGCCATTTTGTCAAAAATGTCACTTACGCCCCTCTGGTTCTGAGACCTCGTTTTTATTTATTTTTATATTTAAAAAATGTATGCAAAGTGTTTTGTATAAAACCATTGCAATGCAATTGATGTTGATTTGATAAGGGAGCATGTTTGCCTTTAATTAAGAGTCTATGTATTTGAAACAGTCATGGAACAGTTTAATACATTTAAGCTATTAATGTATTTATGTAAAGTGCTGACAAAGGAACTTGCAGCAGAATTTGGGCTACGTGTTGTTTATCTGCAACAGCTCAATGACTGCACACGAAGAGAGATGCATTAGTTTAGTAAAAACTAACATTGAAATTAGCCATGTGCTGCTTATTTTCAGTAGTGCAAAATGACAAAAGCAAACAAACAAATGAAGAACAAGCTCAGGAGAGCAAACAACTCTGTGTGCTTGTCACTGCTGCTTCAGCACATACAGTTGCTTAATGTTGTGTGTTCTAAGTAAGCACATACTAAGATCACTGATGAAATTTGCTCTGAGCTGCTTAGAGGGAGTGGAAATGAGCATTCTTAAACTAAGAAGCATGTATTGTACCATCGAAGGACATCAAAGAAGAAACAGATGTTGGTTGTGCAGAGGGAGTGTTGTCTGTAACCCTGGAAGAGCCTTTACGGAGGTCAAGCAGCACATCTCCTCTACTCAGCTCCTAGATAACATTATAAGCAGCTTGGATCTGATTCAGCCCCACACAGATATACCAAACTGACAACACTCGGTACCTGGATATCAGCACGACGACTTGATGGATGGAGTGTGGTCAAAGGATTGCCGTTTCTGATACCCATCAGTGACATTCCGGGAGTTCATCTGCTCTGGTCTCTGATAGCTGTCTGCTTGTATTAGAAGACTTGTGTGGAATTTGGCAGACTGTTGAGCAGACTGGTTCTTACTCGCTATCAGTGTTAGTTTTTGTTTTTTAATGTAACCATTCTTCTAACAATAGAACAACCCCTACAGTTTTGAATTGCCATTGGTGCTATTAAAACACCATTATCATTTCTGATAGCATTTTTTCTACTTGTCTCTTCATTGTAACTCACTCTGCAAGGTGAAGCGGAGACGAGCACTGTATGTTTGATCACAAACAGAGTGCAAGAGAGGACACTCTTATAACCACAGGAGGTTGTGCTGCCACACATATAAACATGCGAGTCAAGACTTCTAAACAAAACAAAATCTGAGCACTTCAAGATTAAACACATTTTATTATAATGTTATTTTTATTTAATATAACTACTGCACGAGATACCACTGTTCACCAAACATCTTTTCAATGGACTGTCACTTATAAAATTAAAGTGTTTTCTGCTTAAACTGCAGTGATTACACCAAATATGTTTTGATTTAATTTGACCATTGGAAATGTTGAAACTACAGTATGCTTGACTGGTGTTTTGGACCTGAAAATACCTCGTTTCCGTAGTCAAGCCAACTCTAGTGCACTCAAGTGCTCCCGGATTAGCCTGAATTTTCCAAAACTCGAGTTGAGGTGCAACGTGAGTTGGCTAAAAAAAATAGCGTTTCCAGGGTTTCCTGAGTTTCTCGAGTTATTACATGAGCTGAACAAGTTGCGAGAGATGGCCAGATAATAACCAGATTACTGTATCATCGTTACTGACATTGTAACATTGTTATCACCAAACACAGCAATGGATACTTTTCCAGAAAATTCACTGCAGACTGTCTTGTGATATTGGATGGTGTCCTAAAGTCGCATCTAATCTGTCATAATAGCAGAATGTTTTGAGATTGTTTCCGCTTTATTGTTATTGTGGTCCTTGATTTTTCTGTATTCCGATTTAAATTTTTTTTATTGTTTCCCTACATTGGAGCGCATTCCTACTCACACCCATAGAAAGTAGAACTTGACTTATATTTTGAAACACTTTTTGATTTTGAAAAGATCCTTAGCTGACTTTGAATGACTCGATCTCCCCAAACAGTAGTCAGCGATAGCGTTTCATCATGATTCCACATTGCATAATGTGCTGGCATGTTAAATCGTTTTTTTTTTTGTTTTTTTTTTGTTACGGAGTTAAATTACATGTAAGCAATTATTTAGTTTTTTCTAACCGTAATTTGCAACTGACACTAGCTTTCATAGAGATTGTTGCTAAGACCTGTGATTCCACGATTAGTGATGTATTTTCTGCTCGGCCCAAATTAATTCGGGCCAGCCTGCATAGTGAAATGGTACCAAAGAACTCGGGGACGCACCCGAATTGGAGGCCAACTCGAGTTTTACAAAAACATGCAAACGCAGCATTGGGGGGCTCGAATTGGCTTGACTATGCAAACGAGGTATAAGTGTCTCCTCACTGACCACTGATTTATATTTTATTTTTTAAAAAAATGTAGGATAAAAATCTACTCACAAACGTATGACAGGCACTTTTCAATGTGGGTGGTGGTAAAGTCTTATGGAATAAGGTACATTTGTTAACTAAATATGGAACTTGAAACACATTGTTGCCTTTTAGCCCGATTGGCTTGTGGGATCAGAGGACGCCAACTGAGCCTCGGGTCCCTGAGCTGTGTGGGGAATTGCTGCGGTGAAGGAGAAAAATAATAATAAAAATTGGGCATTCCAAATTGGGAGAAAATCAGGGGTAAAAATAATTGGAAATTCTAAATTTAAAAAAATCAATAAATAAATAAAAAATAATTTTATTGGATTCTAGCCAAATGCAGTCTGAAAATTCAGTTTTGGAAAGCTAAAATATCTATAAACTACATGGGGACTTTAATATCCTTGAACGTTTTTTCATAAAGTAAACAAACTTTTGTTGGTAAACAGGACAAAAATAACCTTTTCTGTGCTGTACTTCATTTTATGTTTGCTATTTTTAGGCATATGCTTTCAATAACATCTCAGAGGTGTACTATTATCAGGCATTGAATCTTATTTACCGTATTTGCTCGAGTATAAGTCGAGAAATTTAACCCCAAAACACAATCCCGAAGTTGGGGGTGGGGGTGGACTAATACACTACTAAAAGAAAAAAAAAACCTTGTCAGCAAACATTTAATGTCTGCAAAAGTCATGGCCGGTGTGTGGTTACTACAATCCCTGTCTGTACCTAGCAGGGTTTAGGACCTGGGGGAGCCCTGTGCAGGCATGCATTCAGTGCGTGAGGCAAGTTCACATACAGTACTTGGCAACGCACCTGCAGGTCTGCTGGGAGGGACTGCCTCGCTTTGAGGCTTGCTCACTGCTGCTTGTTTGTTGTTTTTCTTTATTAATAGTTTGTATTGGCGCTTGAAAAGAAAGAAAGTATATATTTGGCTATAGGCTAAGGGCTGATTGTTATAGCGTGACCCTGCAGCAGAGTGCTTCTGTGGAAACCGCGCACCTCCATTGACATTGTTGTGGCAAATCCTTGTTGCCCTCATTGACAGAGCAAATGCTTCCAATTTCTCTCAAATCAAAACGCAAACATCTCAAGATTTGGCAAAAACGATTCAGTAACATTGTCTATATATAAAAAGTCCCAGGTTTGTTTACATCCAGGAGCTGTCATTTAAAACACAGACTCAGTTTCGTTGAATTACAGCCAGACCACACCACCCCCCACATTCCACTGAAATACATACAAAAAACCAAAACCAAAAAAATATACTGTATTGTAATACGTGTCAAAATGACGCATCTGGCGGGTCTAGGTAGAAGTGCTTATAAATCTGCAAATTTGCAAATCTGCTGCTCAAACGCCGTCCGGATATCTAAATACATATATTTAGGAAAACTAACGTCTGAAGTGTACTGTAACAACAGATTCGATTTCAGGAGTTCATTTTTGTTTTCTGTTTCACTAAACATACCATCTGTTTCAATAACAAATTACATTTTTTTTTTTAAATACCCGAATCTTGCTCTCACAATGGGGGGGCTCGACTTTTACACAAGGTTGACCTTTACTCGAGCAATTACGGTAACATAGCAGTACAGCAAAACCCAGGTGAAAGCACACAGTATGATACTGTAATATTACTTTTACTCAAGCGAATACAGTACCATTTTCTAGAAATGCATCAAATATTATTACAAATATTACACATTTTACAAACAGTATGGAACCCATTCTACATTCTGGAACAAATGTGTCACAATGTGTGCAATTCTGTTACAGGGATCACTAACAAGGGACATACTGTATATTTACTATGTATTTTACTCTATTACTACGTTCTGTATGTATTTTTTAACATGCCTTTCTTCACTATATTACTTCCACATACTCACATGGTATATTTACAGTATTAGATTTGTACTGCAGCATTAGTGCTAATTTTACCAATGTAGCATGCCCAAATAATGTTGCACTCTTTCAGGAATTACACTATTGGTAGTTCTTGCATACCGGAATGCCAGACCAAATCAGATGTGGACCAGATTGTCTGTGGGAAGAAAGAGTGACCTCCAAATTTGCTTAGACAAGTAAACCAAAGAAAAACTGATAAATATAGTTCATGGACATCTGTGCATGGAACATACTGCTAAATATGTCCTTTTAAAGGAGAAATCAACTGGAAAATCTTTGGAAACCAGTAAAGCCAAACACAGAAGTGTCACTCCCTTCTCGTTGCCTCTTTTAGCTTTGTTTTCTTAATAAAACAAAGTCTATGGGTCACTAAATGATCTTTAGTGGCAATGCAGTGGCACTACAATGGCTCTGTACTCCAGGGCTAGGGCAATGCACTGTCACATTTCAAACTGCACTCAGTATTGCACATATTGGCTTTGTGTTTTGTTTGAATTAAACCACAGTTTGTTTTTTTGGCTTCACCCGACAGCTGCAGTCCATGGTGGACCTACTGGAGGGAACTTTGTACAGCATGGACCTCCTCAAAGTTCACACCTACATCAACAAAGTGGTCTCCCAGATGAACACCCTTGAGGAGGTAAGGTTACACAAGCAATCGTATTTATATGTTTTGCAAACATGTGTAATACAGTTACTACAGGGTATGAGGTATTACAGCATGCATTGAGACAATGCTGTACTCTTTCTATTCAAAGCCCCAAAGATTGTATTCCATTACCCTGGTCTTTTGAAGTTTTATTTAAACAGAATAAAATAAGATATTATTGCAAATACATGTTTCTTGTCCTGCAAATAGTGGCTTAGGGAGTACAGTAGGTATAGAGGCTTTAAGTGTCGAAATGTCACACCCCTCTGTGCATTATTTCTTGTGCATAATCAGTATAACGGGGCATTTAGGTACAAACTGGAGGCCACACAAACCACCACTGCATAGGCTTGTTTGCATTAGCAGTTACACAAGCACATGTTAACTCATATTACAATAACAATATCACAGCTTCAAAACTGTTTTTCTTGGGTTAAGCCAGAATAAATAAATACAGTAAATAATGGGAGTGGGATATTGTGGCTAAATTTAATGTTTGTCAGCAGTGAATAAACGCCAGATATGAAGTACTTATTGAGTGCTTTCAATGTCAACACTTATGGCTGCCAATACAGTGTTGAACGCTTATTGATGTAAATAAGCATGTTGGTCAGCACTTTCTTTGGCTGATAAAAGGAAAATGTTTGGCCAGAACTTTTGAAGGAGGTCCATGCATTTATTTGTACAATTTAAGTTCCTTAACTATGCAACTAAGCAAATAAAATAAGTAGTTTCCAGTATCAGAAGAACACAGATTTTTTAAATCTATCAGGATTTTGTTGGACGATTTATGTATTTTATAATTATAAACCTTAACAATTGATATCACTTTTTTTTTTTTAAATGGCGTTTTTAGAACTGTTTGGAACATCTGTGTCTGACTTGTGGCTGCAGATTACCATCCTTAGTTACGAATTTTGTGCTTACCCACAAAGCAAGACAGTTCCAACCATGTGGCTCACTAAAAGAGACGTCCCGCTCCAGGAACCTACTACACTATGAAACCCTCTCTATACTGGTTGGGATCAACATCCCCTAAACTAACCTACTGCTGTTGCTCCCGAAGTCCCGGCCTCCCAGCGACTCTGGGTCGTTGCGACGATCCTGGCTGGGCAGCGCCTTCACAGGCACCATCTTGTAGTTTAAGGGTTCCGTAGTACGTATCCTGCATCTTTGTAGCATAGCAGTGCAGCTGCCTCGATCTGTGACGCTGACACTTTTTGAGCTGTGCAGCCTCGTCAGGCACACCACCCAGCCAATCTGTTACAATACAAGCAAGAAACAACATAGGTGCAAGTTGTGAGATGAACATTCTTATTTGTACATTCCCCTGTGAGATGAACATTCTTATTTGTAAATTCCTGGTACATTGGGGCCGTGACTCAGATCTCATAGAGATTAAAGTGATAGGAGTGTAAGGGGCAGTGTTGTCTGATGCACCACTGTCAGATCTGACCGCTGTCAGTGAGATGAGAGGAGGTTAAAAATGAACCTAGCTTTGCATAGTAGTTATGACTCTCGTCTGACACGTATGTGTGGTCCCTGGTTGGTGCTAAGCCTCCGCCTCCTTATACCTGGATACATTTAAAGTTCTGACAGACTTCAGTTGGAATACAACTTTCTGCAAGCAACGGCTGATCAACACAACCTGACACTGCAGATTAATCTGGTGTACCCTTTTCAGTATTGCACCTCCAACTTTGTGTTTGTGTCATCCTATAGACCATTAAGACGAATCTCACCAGGGAGAATGACTTTGTGAAAGACAGCATGATGAACTTGAGCAACCAACTGAAGCGCTATGAGAATTATTCTGACATTATGATGAGCATCAAGAAGGAGATCTCAAGTCTGGGTCTGCAGCTGCTACAGAAAGATGCTTCTGCTGTTCCCGATAGCAAAGCCCAGGTACTCTCTTGAGATTTCTGTGAGCCCAGTACTATCGAGGGGTATCGAGTTGGTTAAAGCTTATACAGAGTTGCTAAAGGAGCTAAGCCATGCTTGTTATGTCAAAAGATTTAGCTAAAATATTTTAACTATGAAATATTGATGGGTTTATCAACCCCCCTCTTTCCCCCAGAAAGCAACTCATGTATTCCCAAGACATTTGACGATTGTTAGTGTAGGCCTGTAATGTGTATCTTTTATTTGGAGATATGTATTTTACAGACATGTCTTGTTTAAAAGTCATTGTAATAAATTTGCAACAATACGTGGAGCAAAAGGAAAAGAATTTATTTAGACCATCAGCAGTTATGTGTTAAGTGATTTCAAATACAGGTGTTCAATTCAGTCCTGGCTGTGCAAAGCAGACCAGTCTTCGCTGGGGACTCTGAAGGGAGCGTCGCATTGACTCTGGTGCTCCTGTGGGTTAGGGAGGCAAAACTGGCAGGGACTGTTTCTCCTCATCACACTACAGCAAACCCTGCTGACCAGGCACCCATTGAGCTGAAAGGCAGACATCAGCAGGGCTGGCCTTTGTCCTCCAGAGGCCGGTAGCTCAGTGACATCCACTGAACCTTTGGGTCTCCTGAGCAGTATGGGGAATTGCTGCGGTGACGGGAAAAGCGATTGGGCATTCCAAATTGGGAGAAAATTGGGGGTAAAATAATAATTGGACACATTAAATAAAAAAAATAAATAGCACAGAAGCTAACTTCTCATCTCAATACAGACATGAATGTTTTCCCTTGCCAGCATGCTCTCTGTGTTGCTCTCACACATTTATGAACTCATCCCAGCTGCTAATTCTGGAATGCAGATTTATGACTCTTGGATGTCAACGTTTAGTCCAGCCCAAATAATGCATTCTTCTTGTTTTAGTATTGACTGTTTGGAATGAGCGTTTATAATAGCAACAATTTGAAACTGATCAGAATTTCTACCATACTAAATGACTTGACAAAATGACATAAAGTCTTTTTGTTTTTTTTATTTGACAATAAGTTTAATTATTTATTTATTTAATAATGTGGTCTGTTAATTTGGAGATCTTTTACACAGGCAGTATACATTAATTTAACATTCAGAAACTACATACATTTTGCAATATCATCGTCACCAATGAATCCTTGTGTTCTCCATTTTAGGAAACTTCTGGAGAGAAGACTAAAGCAGTAAATAAATATATTAGCAAAAAGGTACCCAAGACAGATAAAACCCCAAAGGAAAAACCAATAAAGCCCAGGAAAGAAAATGTTAAGGGTGTGAAACCTACCCCCAAAACCAAGGCAGCAGGGCACCAACCTGGAGTGATCAGAGGAATCACCTACTACAAAGCTGGGAATCCTGAGAGCACCGAACACAACCCCAGCAGCAGAGGTAAGACAAAATGGTGTGAACGTCAATCAATACATATGTGCCTAATGTGTACCTGCTCACCAGCTTCTCACCTACAGGTTATTATCTACCTCAATGGGGATATAGTGGAGGTGGAAGATCCTTGCATACATTCAGATCTCCATATATCACGGGAATTGGAATGAAACTTGCTAGGGCATTCTTTCCCACACGTTACTCATGGTGTCACAATCTGGGGTACAGATGTCCTTCCACCTCTCTGTATGAATGTCACAGTTAAATTGTTTACATATACCTAGAGAACCACTTAACCATTTGTGATGAAAGTTGCCAAGGACATTCTTTCACACTGGTTGCTCTAAGACGAGGCAGAGACAATGAAACGTGAAAGCATAACAAAGTCACAAACTCATTCTCTCTTAAGCTCATCTTTCCTTTAACTGAAACTTGACATCAACCCTCTCCACTTTGTTAATGGAGGGTCTTTACTTGTATACCCCAGGGGTGGGGTCTCAAAGATAACTTACATGTTCTAATAAAGTTATAGGTTTATATACTGATACACACTGGAAGCTGTGTGGTCCAGTGGTTAAAGAAAAGGGCTTGTAACCAGGAGGTCCTCGGTTCAAATCCCACCTCAGCCACTGACTCATTGTGTGACCCTGAGCAAGTCACTTCACCTCCTTGTGCTCCGTCTTTCGGGTGAGACGTAATTGTAAGTGACTCTGCAGCTGATGCATAGTTCACACACCCTAGTCTCTGTAAGTCGCCTTGGATAAAGGCGTCTGCTAAATAAACAAATAATAATAATACACAATTAAAAACCAACAAGTTTTACATCAATAGCTCATTGGGTAAATACATAATGTTATTTACATTTTAAATAGTGATCAGATAGATTTGTTGATTGTTTTAGTAGTATTGTTCCTTGGGATAACACAATACTGAGCTCTAGTCATGTGATTTCATAAAAACGGCAGGTGCTCAGTGTTTGGTATTTGAGTTGCGTTAAAATTGCCAAAATGAGTTGATTTAAGAATCTGTATAAATAGCCATTTGAAAAGACATGATTTTAATTAACGCAAGAACAGCGAAAGATACGACCGTGCCTCGCTTGAGTAATGAAGATCGCCTGGTCGCTATCAGTATGATTTAAGGCGGCCTGTCTGAGAGAGAAGTTGCCTGGAGAATGAAATGTTCTGCTTCAACAATCAGCAGACTAGTCCAGAGAAACCAGGCAACTGGCTTTGTGAGGGACAGGCCACGTCCTGGAAGGCAGAGGGTCAGCACACCAGCCCAGGACCTTTATGCTGACTGTTCAAGCCAACCGGTGGGGCGGTGGAAATGTGATGATGTGGGGAGTACACAAGAACGTCTTTGGTGCGGAACTGAGGGCAACCTTACTGCTCAGCGAAGTTGACGAAGTCCTTGCGGCAACAGTTTTTCCGTTCCTGCAAGCCAATCCAGCAGGACATTGCTAGACCACACAGTGCTAGGATTACAATTGCAGGACTTCAAAAAAACAATATATATATATATATATATATATATATATATATATATATATATATATATATATATATATATATATATATATATATATATAGTGCCATGAAAAAGTATTTGCCCCCTGTCTGATTTTCTGCATTTTTGCACATTTTTCACATTGTATTTGGTCAGATTTTTTTGTGGGTTGTAGTAGTATATAGAGGGAGTCTGAGAGAAAAAATGACACCAAAGTTTGGTGCTTCTTTCATTTGTTTGGTGTGCAAGGTAATCAAACATGCAATCTTCAGGTGTGAAAAAGTTATTGCCCTCCCCTAGTTAAAGGGATAATTAGGGTCAGCTGTTTGAGTACTTTGGTTAACAACCAGGCCTGATTTGGGCCAGCCCTGCCCAGTATAAATCTGACTAACTTTGGCCCTTACCATCAGGGTGAAGTTGTCAGCACACAGGTTCTAGAGGCACATCATGCCACGAACAAAAGAAATTCCTGAAGACCTCCGGAAAAAAGTTGTTGATGCCTATCAGTCTGGAAAGGGTTACAAAGCCATTTCTAAGGCTGTGGGGCTCCACAGAACCACAGTCAGAGCCATATTGTCCAAATGGAGAAAGTTTGGGACAGTAGTGAATCTTCCCAGGAGTGGCCGTCCTGCCAAAATCTCTCCAAGAGCAAGGCGTAAAATCGTCCAGGAAGTCACAAAGAACCCTAGAACAACATCCAGGGATCTGCAGGCCTCTCTCGCCTCGGCTAAGGTCAGTGTTCATGACTCCACCATCAGAAAGACACTGGGCAAAAATGGGATTCATGGCAGAGTAGCAAGGCGGAAACCATTGCTCACTAAGAAGAACATGAATGCTCGTCTCAAGTTTGCCAAAAAGCACCTGGATGATCCTCAAGAGTTCTGGTTCTGTTTTATTGACAGATGAGTCAAAAGCGGAACTTTTTGGCTGACATGGGCCCCGTTATGTCTGGCGAAAACCAAACACTGCATTCCACAGTAAGAACCTCATACCAACGGTCAAGCATGGTGGTGGTAGTGTCATGGTTTGGGGATGCTTTGCTGCATCAAGACCTGAACGTCTTGCCATCATTGAAGGAACCATGAATTCTGCTCTGTATCAGAGAATTCTACAAGAGAATGTCAGGCCATACGTCCGTGAGCTGAAGCTGAAGCGCAGCTGGGTCATGCAGCAAGACAATGATCCGAAACATACAAGCAAGTCTACATCAGAATTGTTGAAGAACAAGAAATTTAAAGTTTTGGAATGGCCTAGTCAAAGTCCAGACCTAAACCCCATTGAGATGTTGTGGCAGGACCTGAAATGAGCAGTTCATGCTCGAAAACCCACAAATGTCACTGAGTTGAAGCAGCTCTGCATGGAGGAGTGGGCCAAATTCCTCCATGGCGCTGTGAGAGACAAATCAATAACTACAGGAAGCGTTTGGTTGCAGTTATTGCTGCTAAAGGTGGCGTAACTTTTTCACACGGGGGCATTGGGTGTTGCATAACTTTCTTTAATAAATAAATGAAATATGTATCAATTTTTTGTGTTATTTGTTCACTCGGGGTCCCTTTTATCTAATATTAGGTTTTGGTTGAAGATCTGATAACATTCAGTGTCAAAAATATACAAAAATGCAGAAAATCAGACAGGGGGCAAATACTTTTGCACGGGACTGTATATACCTTATGAGTTCAGCATCATGCAGAACCTGAATTCCCTAGACAATAATCAACAGTCACGTAACGTGTCAGAAATATAAAACAAGATTTTGTTTAAGAATAAAAAGGGTGTACAACTAATATCACAGAAAGGAAAGGTGGTTGGTTAGAGATATTCTTGAATAGTATACAGTTCATTGATTTATATGATCAAACGATTACAATGACCACAACATTATTAGCATACATGGTAATATACTAATATTAATTATGGCTGATCACACAAAGTGTCCACTTTGCATTAGTATTTTCAATACTCATTTCTCTTTGTAATCAATCATATTTCATATCAAAATGCATGAGAATTATTCAACTTCCCATTCAGAACAGAATCCAACATTCCAATAACTAATTTATCAAATTATTTTTACCTTGTTAATTTAGTTTAGACATGATCTACCAAACTGACAACATGTTATCAATCTCAATTGAGTCTATATTCAAATTATTATTATTATTATTATTATTATTATTATTATTATTATTATTATTATTATTATTTATTTCTTAGCAGACGCCCTTATCCAGGGCGACTTACAATCGTAAGCAAATACGTTTCAAGTGTTACAGTACAGGTAATAATACAATAAGAGCAAGATAAATACAATGACTAGTTCAAGCAAGCAAATTAACTCAGAAATGAGGCAGAGATCAAATTCTCTGCATTTACTCCTTTAGTCTACTCCTTTGAGTTACACATTTTCAACAAACCAAATATATTTCTTGCACTCCAAAACAGGAAGTTTTATTCTATTCCTAGAACAATGTATCCACTAACTTGACAGCTTTAGCTACAGTTAATTTCTTGAGTTATAAAATGTTTTATTTTTGATATGTTGAATACTTATCGATTTTCAACCAGGAAGTCAGTCTTCCAGTGATGAGAACACTGCAGATTCTCCCGTCTCTCTCTACTGAAGGAAAAGAAGATCGTACGTTGCTTGCTGTAGGCATTGTATTGCGTCGGCTCGCAACAAGATAATAGTTATTTTCAAAGGGAGGCAGCTGTTGATTTCTGATAGTCTTACAACATTTTCTTTGACTTGTCCAAAGACTTCCAACCGGAATGAGTTCAGTTGATCAGACAAAACACAATGTTCAAAGAATGTGTTGCAATTGAAAAGTTACATAGTTTGTAAAAATGTTCTTGTTACAATTCTCTCGTATGGCTAAGGGACCTTCCAGAGGCACAGCTGCTGGCTAGTTGCTTTACTGCATTTCGTGGTTGATTTCAAGCAGTGAAATAAAAACAAAGACCCGTTTTCGAATCTTTGTTGTGTTCTGTTTCAATGTTCAGTCTCTCACAGGGCAGAAAGCAGGACCCACTTCAGACCTTGTTTTAGGCTTCTGAGGACATGATTTTTACCATTTTCGTATCTGATTCTTTTCCCACTTCAGAGCAGATTTCAGAACAGATTTCAGACACTTTTAGAACCACATTTCCAGAACCACTTTTAGACCCACTTCTGCCTCTTTTTCCGACCACTTTCAGGACATACTTTAAGGCCTTGTTCCAGTCTTTTGAATTAAACCTCGACACGTTTTGATTGGATCGTTAAATTCATGGGTGGTGTTTAACGCCACGCAACATGCCTAAACCCTGGTTGGTTTCATCTCTGGGCCACTCCTTGGCCTTGCCCACAGCTCATGATTGACAATTCGCTCAAAGTTCCTTTGTATTGTCAAGCGTGATTGATGCTCTTCCCTCCCCCACCCCTCCGCGTTCTCGAGGAGGGGGAGAGTCCTGTTTGTCGTCAATGTCCAAAATTTGCCTGTTTGCAGAGATCTCAGTTCGTGATTAACCTGATCTGACTGCACTGCCCACTACACTGACCAAACAAAGGGTGTCTGGCTCTTTTTATACATGTGGCCACTCCCCATGTAGCACTCAATTACCTAATTGGGGAATGGCCACACCTGTGATTGTTGGCAGGGACAGATTTAATCCCATCCCTGCCAACCTTACATTCCCCACACACGCAATTTTACATTTTAGGGCTTTCGCCCTGCCACACCATGATACTGAAAAGAATGTTTGAGAACGTTCTTACAAATCCATTGTTAAAGAGGAACATGGTCCCATGTTTGAGAAATAGTGGCTCCAGTTTTCAACACCGCCACAACCTATCAGCAAGAAATAATTTTTTTGACCTTAAATTTAGATGTGTTTAAAAAACAATGCAATACAATGTTCCAGAAACATTCTCAAACTCAGCATGTTTTAAGATTTACAGCAACATTACCAACATATTTGAAGTTTAGGTACTTTTTTGTTAAGGTGCAGGCAAAATCTAGAGTTTTGGGGACCAATATAGCTTACTGAGTATACCAGAAAGTAGGGGTATAAGGTGGTATCCATGATGTGCCCACAGGGAATGTAGGTTGTGGTGATTTACTTTTTCATGTTACTGACAGATCTAATTATGTATTTAGAGCTGTGCAGGGAGATGTACAGTACTGTGCAAAAGTTTTAGGCAGGTGTGAAAAAATGCTGTAAAGTAAGAATGCTTTCAAAAATAGACATGTTAATAAATTATATTTATCAATTAACTAAATGCAAAGTGAGTGAACAGAAGAGAAATCTAAATCAAATCCATATTTGGTGTGACAACCCTTTGCCTTCAAAACAGCATCAATTCTTCTAGGTACGCTTGCACAAAGTCAGGGATTTTGTAGGCATATAGTCAGGTGTATGATTAAACAATTATACCAAACAGGTGCTAATGATCATCAATTCAATATGTAGGTTGAAACACAATCATTAACTGAAACAGAAACAGCTGTGTAGGAGGAATAAAACTGGGTGAGGAACAGCCAAACTCAGCTAACAAGGTGAGGTTGCTGAAGACAGTTTACTGTCAAAAGTCATACACCATGGCAAGACTGAGCACAGCAACAAGACACAAGGTAGTTATACTGCATCAGCAAGGTCTCTCCCAGGCAGAAATTTCAAGGCAGACAGGGGTTTCCAGATGTGCTGTCCAAGCTCTTTTGAATAAGCACAAAGAAACGGGCAACATTGAGGACCGTAAACGCAGTGGTCAGCCAAGGAAACTTACTGCAGCAGATGAAAGACACATCATGCTTACTTCCCTTCGCAATCGGAAGATGTCCAGCAGTGCCATCAGCTCAGAACTGGCAGAAAACAGTGGGACCCTGGTACACCCATCTACTGTCCGGAGAAGTCTGGTCAGAAGTGGCCTTCATGGAAGACTTGCGGCCAAAAAGCCATACCTCCGACGTGGAAACAAGGCCAAGCGACTCAACTATGCACGAAAACACAGGAACTGGGGTGCAGAAAAATGGCAGCAGGTGCTCTGGACTGATGAGTCAAAATTTGAAATATTTGGCTGTAGCAGAAGGCAGTTTGTTCGCCGAAGGGCTGGAGAGCGTACACGAATGAGTGTCTGCAGGCAACAGTGAAGCATGGTGGAGGTTCCTTGCAAGTTTGGGGCTTCATTTCTGGAAATGGAGTTGGGGATTTGGTCAGAATTAATGGTCTCCTCAATGCTGAGAAGTACAGGCAGATACTTATCCATCATGCAATACCATCAGGGAGGTTGGCCCCAAATTTATTCTGCAGCATGACAACGACCCCAAACATACAGCGAAAGTCATTAAGAACTATCTTCAGCGTAAAGAAGAACAAGGAGTCCTGGAAGTGATGGTATGGCCCCCACAGAGCCCTGATCTCAACATCATCGAGTCTGTCTGGGATTACATGAAGAGAGAGAAGCAACTGAGGCTGCCTAAATCCACGGAAGAACTGTGGTTAGTTCTCCAAGATGTTTGGGCCAACCTACCTGCCGAGTTCCTTCAAAAACTGTGTGCAAGTGTACCTAGAAGAATTGATGATTGATGCTGTTTTGAAGGCAAAGGGTGGTCACACCAAATATGGATTTGATTTAGATTTTTCTTCTGTCCACTCACTTTGCATTTAGTTAATTGATAAATATAATCTATTAACATGTCTATTTATGAAAGCATTCTTACTTTACAGCATTTTTTCACACCTGCCTAAAACTTTTGCACAGTACTGTATGTCACTGACATACTTGCTTGTATTTGATTTAGCTTTATACTAATTCGAATAAAATAGCTTTCCTTGTCTTCAACCACAGATTGCCAAGACGACCAAAATTCACTTAAATTAATTTGTGGAAACCCATCCTGCAGTCCTCCTGATGCAGTTGTAGCACAACTTTAAAAATAAAAACCAAAAAAAAAACCCCAACAACTTTGAAATAAAAGTCACCGTTTTGACAAGGAGTCTTTGTGGTTGGTGTGTTGTGGTCATCGAGCAATGCCTTAGATGGTGATAAAGGTCCCTGTCGTTCTGTGCTCCTGACAGAATGGAAATCTGCAGATGGAATTCCAGGCTTCTCCTGTTGCTACACTTGGACCTAATGGGTTGATTGGGTTATTGTCATGCCCTATTCCCTGTTGTTTACAATGAGGAGTGACACAGGTCAATGGCCAGAAAACAATGGACAGACCAGTTCTAGTCCTGACAAGCTTATTGTACCAGACGCAGCACAGCCGATGTGACATAAGATCCCCATTTCTGAATGCCTGATGTTCATTTTGAATGCACAGAATGTGTTTGTCAGCTGAATTTACAAATTACATAAAGAGGAAAGTATCTCTCCACTATCAGATGTCAGAAACGTACATAAAGCAAAAATAAGACAAACTTTATAATGGGCTGACAAAGCACAGTGATCTTATTTGGATTCAATTTAGTACAATTATACAGTTTGTCCTTGATTCCTATACATTTTCCAAGGGGATCTATGTTCCATGTTCATCATCTTTCAGAGGGCACAGTGGGGATGCTGTGATGGCGTTGGCTGTGTAAGGTAATGGCTGCTGATACCAGAACACACGATTGTACTATTTAAAGAAAATGATTACTTAATTGGGGTTGCAATGATGCATACCTTTATTTTTTTAACTAATCGTGCAGTTGGATAGCGTGGTACTGCCATTCCTTAGCACACGTTCCAAAGGGTTTTGTTATCTAGCTCGTTGTGACCATGGGGAGATCTGACCTCCGATAGGTTGGGATAATGAAGGCTGTATCTTAAGAATGAATGGCTTGTACAAATAATGAATCAAATTATCCATAAGCAAGAACTGTCAGTAAGAATAATCCACTTCAAAATACAGCTACATTAACTTCACTGGATCTACACTGTACTAGAAAATAACTGTTATATACATGTTTCATTTTATTCTCACAGGCACATTATTATGCGCTAAGTGTATGTAGTAAGTATTAGTACATGGCACTAGATGTTACTACAACTTATTAGAAAAATTTGAAAGTGGATCAGAGATTTCCTTTAACTTGATTGGTCAATATGGGCCTTAATCTCTGGTAAAGGACCTTGAATGTTATTGTTCAAACTGTGTTTAATTACTGTTCCAAATCAATCCTCAGGAAAATACGTAAATACAGTATTCATGTATTTTACCTTCTTTCTGCTTGATGAAAGAAAGTCTGTGGTATTTTACACACCCTCTGAATGTTGTCTGTCAATGTAGGCTAAGTCTGCTTCCTTGCTGCCCAATACAATCAATCTAACTATTTAAATTTAGTACAGCAAATAAAGATACAAAAAAAAAATGTAAAAGAAAATAGTGTTTGCTGTCAGTGGCAATTACTCCCTCCTGGCTGACCTCCCTGCGTCCGCCACCCGTCCGCTCCAGCTCATCCAGGACTCCGCTGCTCGCCTGGTGTTCTCTCTGCCTCGCTTCTCCCACACTACTCCACTGCTCCACTTACTCCACTGGCTCCCAATCACCGCTTGCATCCAGTTCAAGACTCTTGTACTAGCCTACAGATGCCTTGACCAGACTGCACCCCAGAAATAAACCTCCAGACCCTCATCTCTCCCTACACCCCCACCCGACCTCTCCGCTCCTCCTCTACGCTTCCCTGCCTCCAGAGCCCGCTCCTTCTCCACCCTCACCCCGCAGTGGTGGAATGACCTTCCTACAGATATCAGGACTGCCCAGTCCCTGACCACCTTCCGGCGCCTCCTCAAGACTCACCTCTTCAGACAGCACCTGTAGAACTCCTCTTTTCCCTCTGGACACTTTATCACTCTTCGTTAATGCGCTTTACTTGCTCTTACCTGCTCCCTATTTTACTGCATTTAATCCTGTACTTTACAGAGTACTGTAATCTGTCACAAGTGTTATTTAATCTGTAGTATATCCTGATGTAACTATCACTGACACTGTTATCTGCTCCGTTATTGAATTGAATTTTGTCATATACTTGTACTTGCTAGAACCAAAGTCATTGTATTTTTATCTTGCTCTTAATTGTATTATTACTTGTACTGTGATTCTTGAAATGTATTTTTGTTTAGGACTGTAAGTCGCTCTGGATAAGGGCGTCTGCTAAGAAATAAATAATAATAATAATAATAATAATAATAATAATAATAATAATAATAATAATAATGAAGTAACTACAATAGCAACTAGTCTCTGGTTTGAATGACGAGTTTAAGAAATCAAACAACTGGATGCAGTCTGATTACTTTCAGCAACTTTGTTATTTCAGCATATCACAGTAACAACACAGGGCGGTTCTCTCTTCTCTAACAAAGGCAGGAAGGAGGCTTTGAATAAGTTATGAGCACACTGTGAACAAGCATTTTTGGAAAAAATGATAGAGGCTGCCAAAACAACACTATTCTGTGCTTGTAGTTACTTGCGAAAAACAGCATTTTGTATTTTGTACTCTTATGACCTATAAGATCGTAAGAGTACAAAATACAGCAGATCTGACAGACTTTGCTAGACGGTCGGGTGGCTGAAGTGGGTCATTCTTGAGAACAGACTTTGCTGCATATTTCCACACACACTATTCAGAAGTGGAAATAATTTACCTGCATTTTTCAAGTACCACCTCTAGCTCCCATTAAACCTATGTGTGCTTGTGGCAAAGAGGTTAAGTGGGTACAGGTACAGGAGTGATGCAGTGCATGATAAAGTAGACAAAGAGAGTTATAATCCAGTTGGAAAGGAATTTTATTGTATCCAGGTCTGGTGACCAAATAATAAGACCCTGGCAATACACAACAATGTGTATTCCACGGCGTAAATAACAATGGGTTACAGTCCCAAACAATAAACACAAATATCCGCCCCACAATAATACTAACACGGTCACCAGTCCTTGGTGCGTGCAGCAGTGCTCATGGTGGGTGATAGAGTTTATTAGTGACAATCGTGCAGTGCTGTTCCTGCTTGGTGCTGGCCCTTGCCGACAGCTCCGGAAGCGTGTCAGCCGTCTAGTAATTTACAAAACAAGACAACTACAGACAAACAAACAAAACACTCACGAAACGTTATTTCTCATGGGGTCTCTCACAGTCCTGACAGGTTTAAAGCTCAAACCAAAACGAAGGAACAGATTACGATTCTCCGTCCCCTTTTATGCCGTCACACATGACCCCTGGTAAACGAGTGCAACCGCCTCTCCAATCTGCGGTTGCCACGTCATTTCCCTTCCGGGTCAATGCGTTATTGCAACGGAGTCTTGCCTCCTTCCTGGCTGGCCGACTTCCCTTGAACCCTGGGAAAGAACTGTCAGGCCAGCCCGCCCAAGAAACTCTGTTCTCGCTGCTTAGCGCCCTCACAGGTTGGGAGGGTGATTTACAACCAAGAGTAATTTATTTCTGTCACAGTGCTTTAATCTGTCTGCTGTTGATCTTAGTGCTTTGACACTGTAAAAGGAAAGTACATACAACATGGCTTAAGGTTTGGATTATGGTTGTTAAAACCATGTTCTTTAAAAGTGAAAATTAGTGGTAATTAGAGTATTTGCCACATTGCAACTGTACATTTATGTGTAATTAATATGGCTTTTGACAGGGTGTAACCTTAGAGCAGTAATTATACAGTGAATATAGAAATGGAACACATTGAATTGTACTGAATGTAGTGAAATATGGTAGAACTCGCATTAAGATTTCTGGTAATACAACTGTATAGAACGGTGGACATTTGTGAATATGATGCGAGCCCCTGGTCCATTTGAAGTTTTATTTTTATATGCAATTGCATGTTTTTGCTTTAAAACGATATTAAAATTTATAAGATTAAAACATAATATTATCCAAACTAATTAAGCAGCAAGAAACAACAACAGGAAATAACCATACAACCAAGTTTGTTTTTATAAAATATTTTAGAAACCAATTAAAATGCAGTTATTTCAAGATTCAGACTGGTACAGGTAATACTGTATGGAATACAAACAGAAATACCCTCCGTAATCACCCTGAGTATAAGCTCAGGACTACCGGTATCCCAATTCAGACAGACCCACTTTACATCATGATGGTGCAGACACAATTCATCATATTAAACAGGCCATGGTAAAAAATGTACTGTCGTTTACTACACTATCATTTTTGACATTAGAAGAGATTGATGTTTTGTGTCATTTAGTGCAAATGTAAACAAATGCAAACAATTTTTATATAAAAATGTACATAATTTACCATATTGTAGTACCGTATACTGCAATTTCTGACATTAGAAAAAAAGAACTGTACTGTACAGTGTGTCATTATTTGAGGCATCACACAGAAATTACATCAACTTTTTTGTCTTACTAAATAAAGTCCAGTCACTAAATTCATTCTGGCCAATGGTTTGACAGACTGCACAAGCCGAGTAAGCGGGTTTGTGAGGTAATATTAAAGAGTAAGGAGGGGGGTTCCAAAACCTGCTGTACATTCCCACGTGTTGCTACAACTGTTAAAATAACCTGGCTCTCATTTTTATTTAAACGGTTGTAGCAACAAGTGGAGACATGTAACACATGTTTTTTTTTTATAAAATAGTGATAATAAACTGACAATAAGCAAGGTGATATTTCCGTAAGTGGGTTCGTCTGCACAAGGCGCCATGGCAACAACTTTAAATAACAATATTGAACATTCAGGCCATTTTCATTAAACATTTTCAGTATAACTATTCACTGCACTAAGAATAAAAATGTGAAGGACAAATTCTCATTATCTCAGTTTAATATTCCATGGATTCTTTCTCTGTTCCAAATGAAAGTGATTCACCCCCATCTTTGTATCCTCAGACTGCTAGTTTGGTATAAACCTCTATATCGCTGTAGGAGGTCTAATCTGGTGCATAAATAAAAAGGTGTTTCTTCTGAATCCTACTGGATCCATCTCACCCCTTTAATTTCCAAATACATGCAGTACCCCGTCCGAATACCATTCAGACATGTGAGAGGGGTGCTAGATTTGATCATATCCCTTCCTGCTACCTGAGATAAAAAACTGACTGCCCATAGTGTATAATGAATGGCTCTAAGAAAAGCATGGGATGCTAGCTAGGTTAGTTAAAGTAAACTGTTTTCCTTCTACGTTTGCTTAAATCTTTCCAAAAGATTATTTCTGAAAAATCTTTAGACTCGGGTGAGACTTATTACTTGCAACTACCGGGAGACAGCGTTGCAACACGACCAGCTACAGGTGAGACAAATTCAACTGATTGGCCTCCCTCAGATCACTAGTGAGGTGTACGGCTAGAGACTAAAAATCAGCAAGAGTGACGGCCATTTGATTGAAGCATGAACCAGGATTGAATGTGATCATTCAGAGCAGCTTTAGCAGGATTGAAGCATGAACCAGGATTGAATGTGATCATTCAGAGCAGCTTTAGAAGGATTGAAGAATGAACCAGGATTGAATGTGATCATTCAGAGCAGCTTTAGCAGGATTGAAGCATGAACCAGGATTGAATGTGATCATTCAGAGCAGCTTTAGCAGGATCCTCATGATTGTACGTTTGATCATTTTAGCAACGCATCTTTACAAGGTAGTTCTATAAACAGATCTGGGTTGGTGTGTCCATTCCTGTGATCGGAATGTAACATGTAGTGACAGCTAGATGTGATACCCCTGTTGCGTGTAGAGATTCCCTTTCAGCTTTTCCTGGCACATAATTAAACAATATTGCAGGTGTGAATTAAAGAGTATAGCTCAGTGCCTTCTGGCATATCAGTAAACTGGAAGACACCAAGTCAGATTTGTCATACCATTATCAGAAGATATGGAGACAAAATTCTGCGTAAGAGCCGGCACACAACAGATGCAATGCGATTTTTGCATGTGACAAGATACCTTCGCAGCAACATGACCATACACACCAGAAGCGACACAGAGGCGATGCGCCAGATTGAAAAACTGCCAGATCAATAAAACTATAAAAGTTGCTATTGCCAAAACTATGATCAAGACTGGTACCTATTCGTCAACATGATGTAGTAATTATGAGTGCCTTCTCTGATGGTATTTTAACATATATATGGAAATAGATCATACATACCAGGCTTATCCAGTGCCTTCGAAATGAACTGTATCTTTATAATTGTGATGATCTTTGTCATAAAACTCTGGCTATTTTTCCATAGCCAGTATTATTTTTTCCTATCCCATTTTGGATACTTCACCCTGCTGGACCACATGCATTGAAGCTGTTCTCTGATTGGTCAATTCCCTAGTTGTTGCATGACAAATCGCAGAAAATAGGATTCAATTCTGTTTATTTCGCATTCCTTCAGTGTCGCCCCGCCGCATTGCAGGCAGTGTGAACGGCTCGTATCAAAAATACATCTTTATTTTGTGGTGGTGCGGTGTGTCGTACTGCACATTCGCTTGTTGCATCGCATTCCTTGTGTAGAGGCCTTAAGTCTATGCCAGAATAAGCAGCAATTAACATATTTTAAATGATTTGGTATGGAAAGATGATGAAGAAATTGTGTAGATTTTTCTTAAATTGGTATTTTAATTGGGTTTTACATCTGTAAAGAACAGCAATAAAGCAAAAAAGAAGCATAAAAAATGCAAAACAGAACAAGTGAACTATTTGCAATAAGCGTTCAGTCAGTTCAATAAACTGCACTGTACAATGGTGCAGTTTGAGCGCAATCACTTTCAGCCTGACACTGTCTAAAAACGAATTGATTGTTTAAATGTTAACTTATCAGGTAAAACATTTAGTATGCCAGAATACTGAAGGACATTTGGATTTTAGAGTACAACCGCTTCACTTAATCAGGATATTTGCCCATCCTTTTTGGTTCTGTGAATGTATTATGCTGTAAGATAATGAATTCCATCTCTGTACAACACCTGGATAATGAATTCCATCTCTGTAGAACACCTGGGTAATGAATTCCATCTCTGTAGAACACCTGGGCAATGAATTCCATCTCTGTAGAACACCTGGGTAATGAATTCCATCTCTGTTCAACACCTGGGTAATGAATTCCATCTCTGTAGAACACCTGGGTACATCTCTCTTCCTTCATGGGGCCTGTGATAAGCAAGCAATTCTGACAGAAGAGATGCCATGCAGCATCAGGATAGCAGATCCAATGTAAAATAAAAACACGGTGGAAGTTATGTGGTTTGGCCTTGTGACAATTAATCTAGTACAGCAATATGTATAATAATAACTAAATAACACTACAGCTTGCTAAATAAAACAACAAATATACCGTAAAAAAAAGTCTAACTTTTGACACCATTAAATAAATTGGCCAGCCAAAAACCCAACCACTGTTCCAAAAAGCAAATGGAGTGCAAGCCACAAAAGCCCTTTCATACAGATAAGAACATAAGAACATAAGAACATAAGAACATAAGAAAGTTTACAAACGAGAGGAGGCCATCCGGCCCATCTTGCTCGTTTGGTTGTTAGTAGCTTATTGATCCCAGAATCCATCAAGCAGCTTCTTGAAGGATCCCAGGGTGTCAGCTTCAACAACATTACTGGGGAGTTGGTTCCAGACCCCACGTTATTGTTAACATTTTAATGTTAACTTGCTGAAATATGTGAAGACATTCCTGTTTTACCCAGTATAGAACCCTGACATATTTGAAAGATCTTTGATAAAGAAAGTATAGTACCCTGACACGTTTGAAAGATCTTTGATACATGTCCGCGTTCTATACTTTCTATCAAAGATCTTTCAAACATGTCAGGGTTCTATACTTCCTGTCAAAGATCTTTCAAACATGTCAGGGTTCTATACTGTCTTTATCAAAGATCTTTCAAACATGTCAGGGTTCATTTCTGTCTTTATCAAAGGTCTTTCAATCATGTCAGGGTTCTATACTGTCTGTCAAAGATCTTTCAAACATGTCAGGGTTCTATACTGTCTTTATCAAAGGTCTTTCAAATATGTCAGGGTTCTATACTGTCTAGTCCCAGACTGTGGCTTCCAGTGACTTCTGTGCAAACAACGTACATGTTCTATTTCCTGCAGCTCACAGTGCCACTGTAAAGCAGTATTTCTGGGCTAGCTAGGGACATCAGGGAATTTAAATTGTTATCATATGCACTCCACACCTGGATGTATGACGCTTTTGCATACAAAAATCAAGAAAAATTGAGGGTTTTATAATAAAAAGCTTGATTTACAAAAAACGAATTTGTCATAGGCAACCATGTCATTTTTTGATCACTTCCAGCTTCCACATAAGTAATTTGTAGCCACACCCCGTACTAAACTCTGCAGAAGACTGCCAATGAATGTTGTCCAAGCAGAATAAAGTTTTTTAAGTCCAAACTTACATTGCTGTTTAACCATGCCAGACTGGCTAATGTTATCAAGGTCTAGTTTCGTAGAAGTAAACATTAGGGCCACTTCTGCTATGCCTTGCATGTCAGATATTGTAATCTTGATTGCTTTCCCCACGTGCGCACACAGCAGAATATCTCTCATCTCTTTTTTATTTCCACAGAAAACGCAGCGAAAGCTCATTCCCGTTCTGAAGTGCAAGAGTTACAGCCTCAGGACAGGCCTCACATGCTCCACAGCTCTGAAGATCTAAGAGCAGTTCCCTCAGAAACCACTACCACCACCACCGCTGTTCCCGCGACGACAACCTCTGCTCCCACATCAACCACCACCACCACCACTGTATCCACGACCACCACCACTGAGAATCCAGCGCCAACCGTTATGATTGTCCTTGAGAATGTAGACAATTCCAGTGGCTCTCTCAACAGAGGTAAAGCACAGCCATTTTCTCACACAGTTCCTTAGGCTGTCTTCATTATATCATCTTTATCATAAAGTCATTGCATTGCATAGGCATGTCATGCTATGTGCCTTCCTGTTCTCAGTGCTTAAAGATGGGGAGTGTGAAGGGACCATATCATCAATCGAGTTGCCTGAGAGACACCACAGCTATGGGCGCAATGAGGGAGCCTGGATGAAAGACCCCCTGGCCAAGGACGGAAAGATCTACGTTACCAATTATTACTATGGCAACAACCTTGTGGAGTTCAGGAATCTGGAAAACTTCAAACAAGGTAGGCAATTATTTTATGACCAGTTACAACTCATTTAAATACATTTAAATAAAACATAGTGAAAACAGATAGATATTACCAAACATAGGGCAAGCTTTATTAAGCTTTTCCTAGAGTGAAAAACAAATTGTGTGTTAATTTAAGTGATCTTACATGAATCTAAACATGAATCTACCTTTTACACAAAAACTATTTGTTTAAGCTACTATTAGTATTGCTGGTACTTGTTTTATGTAGCAATTTCTTACAGATGGTACACATTTCCAGATGTAGAAATCAATCTGTTACAGCGCTGATCGAAAGCTAAATGAGAGTGACGGATTAATGAGAGGTGGATAAACGGGTGCTGACTATATTACATAAATGACCTAACGACAGCCATGTTCTCCTTAAAGCCATACAACCCTAGAACTGTACTGACTCCCTTCTGTGTTTATGAAGGATGATGCTGTGGCATTTGAATGTGACGCAGTATTGAGAAATGTCACAAAATACCTAAATATCTGAATGAGGAGGGCTCAGGATTTCAAATTCAAAACAGATTTCCACAATCCTGGACCTAAGATAACACTAACTGTCCAGGTTTTTATTTCAATCAGAACTTAATAAATGTAGAGGGTCCCCGAGTGGCTCACCTTGTAGAAGCGCAGCCGCGTGGTGCGCAGGGTGAGTCACACAGTGCAGGTTCACGTCCTGGCTGTGTGAAGCAGGGTGAGTCACACGGCGCAGGTTCACGTCCTGGCTGTGTGAAGCAGGGTGAGTCACACGGCGCAGGGTCACGTCCTGGCTGTGTGAAGCAGGGTGAGTCACACAGCGCAGGTTCACGTCCTGGCTGTGTGAAGCAGGGTGAGTCACACAGCGCAGGTTCACGTCCTGGCTGTGTGAAGCAGGGTGAGTCACACAGCGCAGGTTCACGTCCTGGCTGTGTGAAGCAGGGTGAGTCACACAGCGCAGGTTCACGTCCTGGCTGTGTGAAGCAGGGTGAGTCACACAGCGCAGGTTCACGTTCTGGCTGTGTGAAGCAGGGTGAGTCACACAGCGCAGGTTCACGTCCTGGCTGTGTGAAGTAGGCTGGTCTTCGCTGGAGACTCCGAAGGGAACGTCACATTGGCCTAGGTGCTCCCGTGGGTTAGGCAGGTAAAACGGTAGCTCACTGACATCCTCTCTCAAGTTCCTGGGTGAAAAAAGAAGCTTTCTTGGTCATGGGATCTGAGTATGCCCACTTAATCTTTGGGTCTCCTAGTCATGTGGGGAAAGCGATTGGGCATTCCAAATTGGGAGAAAATCGGGGGGAAATTATAATTGGACACTAAATTTAAAGAAAATAAAATAAAATAAATAATAATAATAATAATAATAATAATAATAATAATAATAATAATAATAATAATAATAATAATAATAAATGTATATTTTGATAAATGTACATTGTAGTCTTATGATGTTCAGATAAAAATGACCCCACCTAAAACTGTAACAGGTCTGAATCAGTGAAAACCCATTATGCGCACAGTAAAGCAGCGCAGATTTAAAATAAATATTAAGGGCCTGGTCAAAACAAACCCAGAATTGGTTGTGGTCCTCTATAATTTGGGAACCACTGGCTAAGACTAAGCTTTTGTGTTTCTGACTATTTACAAGCACTGTATTGTGTAATGTGAACTCTCTAAATTGCTTAGAGCTGTACTCTTAGTATGCCTTGAGGCTGATGTGAAGGCACCTACAGTTGTCCTGTTGTGGACTGGTCTTTTTATGAATGGATGAATGGAATCTTAGTGTAGTGGTTCAGCTAGACATGAATTAAACTTTTCATGTAAAAGATAATTGAAGTCTGGTCTGTGTGACCAGGAGTTAATCTGACCAGAGAGGGAGGCACACATATGTCTCACATCCAGTTCTTATTATGAATAGACAGAGGTATGTTCCTTACAAGCTAGATGATATTTTCAGACAGGGAAGGACTGTAAATGATATCCACACTGATTTGAAATACAATTAATCTGTTACAGAAATAACCACTATTTTAATTCAATACATTACAACACATTTGCCCTACAATGCTGTTAAAGACAAGGGTGTAAAGATTGGGATTTTGCCTACACACCAACTGTTAAAAATAAACTATGCTGTTTTGCCTTTTGTTATTTCACCTTCAATGGAACTGTTAAATGGTTTATTTGCAGAAATTAACTTATCTGTCTTAACTAATGTATTCTTCTTAAGAAATACAGTAATTCAGTAAGCATTGCCACATAGAACAATTGTGGTATTTCCTACATCCACTAGAGTGTTGCAGTGGGAAAGGTTAATGTTTACAATGTGGTGTAACAGATGTACCTGGGGGTAAGACATGATCCTGAGACCTCTATTGAGGCCACATACATGTTTTGCTTTTGTGAAAGTCACCAGGATCTAACTGAGACAGAAACTGATACAAAGTGAATGTTAACACAAGAAGAATGGCATGCCCAGACTGAGTTGGTCTTTCTTTCCATACTTTTTCTTTGCATTCACTATGGTTTACTACCCAGTGAATATTTTTTACTATGGTATACTGCAGCAACCATTTATAAGAAACGCTGTACCAAAATGTTCAAATCATTTTTCTCAATGGACTTGGACTTTCAGATGTTTCTCTTATTTCTTGTGTGTGTTGGTGGGTTTGGCCTTGATCAGTGTCTCAGATTTGTCTGCATAAAGACAATATGGCCTATTCTGGTCATTATAGGAGGCTGTGTGTGGTCCAGTGGTTAAAGAAAAGGGCTTGTAACCAGGAGGTCCCCGGTTCAAATCCCACCTCAGCCACTGACTCATTGTGTGACCCTGAGCAAGTCACTTAACCTCCTTGTGCTCCGTCTTTCGGGTGAGACGTAATTGTAAGTGACTCTGCAGCTGATGCATAGTTCACACACCCTAGTCTCTGTAAATCGCCTTGGATAAAGGTGTCTGCTAAATAAACTAATAATAATAATAATAATTATGCCAGACCCAGATCAGAGTCTTCTGGATGTGTATTTCCTTAACATTCTTCATATTTAATATTGTCTGAAAGTCAAATGCATGAGGAATTGCTGGGGATTCTGGTCAGCAGAATCACGTTTTCTTTTAATTGATACAAAGTGTATCATCTACAGCAGTTTAACAATCTATCACTGTTTTGTTTTTGATCAGGTCGCTGGAGCAACTTGTACAAGCTGCCTTATAACTGGATTGGCACAGGCCACGTCGTTTACAATGGAGCCTTTTACTACAACAGAGCCTTCACCAAAAACATCATTAAGTACGACCTAAAGATGAAATATGTGGCCTCCTGGACCCTTCTCCATGACGTTGTGTATGAGGACACCACCCCCTGGAAGTGGAGGGGTCACTCTGACATTGACTTCGCAGTGGATGAAAGTGGCTTGTGGGTCATTTACCCTGCCATCGATTACGACTACTCCCAGCAGGAAGTCATTGTCATCAGCAAGCTGGACCCAGGTGACCTTTCCATTAGGAAGGAGAGCACATGGAAGACAGGCCTGAAGCGCAACTCCTATGGCAACTGCTTTATCATCTGTGGGGTGTTGTACGCCGTGGATGTTTACAACCAGAAGGAGGGCGAGGTCTCCTACGCGTACGACACTCACACAAACACAGAGGCCACCCCCACACTGCCATTTACTAACGAATACGCCTTCACCACTCAGATTGACTACAATCCCAAAGAAAAGGTCCTCTATGCCTGGGACAATGGCCATCAACTAACATACAAGATCAACTTTGTACAGTAGTTGATTATCACTCGTCAAGGTCCCCCCTGTCACCAAGCACTTTTTAATCTTTTGTATGTTAGTTGATTACAAAATAATGCATAACTTCTGCACTTCGGTTCTAAGACAAATGGAAGCAGCAATGCCTTGGTAAAAAACATCAATGCCTTACTGCACTTGTATATTATCATTAACTCAATTGTTTGCAGGGATCCTAGTTTTCCTCAATAAAAAAAAATGAAATTCTCAGATAAAAAAAAGAAAAATCTCTTATTCTGCAAGTAAAATAAAATATCTAGAAATTAGTTTTCCCTGCCACATTATAAGACACACAAACAGTACACTTGGGTAATAGTTTGTAACAAACAGACCTGAGCCCTCAGCCAACCATTCCCAGAATAAGAACAGGTTGCTGCACCAAAAAATAAAATAGTTTGGTACAGAAGGTCTGTATGACAGCAAAAAAACGAATTCAGGGTTCAAATTGTTATGCAGAAAATGGTAGGAAATATTTATTAATACTCAACGTTACTTATAGTACACCCAATATCCTCAGCACGCATTTAGCTCAATGTAACATACATATATATATATATATATATATATATATATATATATATATATATATATATATATATATATATATATATAGCGTATCCGTGGTTAATTGGGAGATAGCCGAGTAAAGATCTTATAAGCAAATAAAAAACAAATCAAGTCTGACAACACAAAGCAAAGTTTGAAAAATCCTCTTCGTAAAAAGCAAAAGATCAAAACTAACCGTTCATTAGTTTAACCAAGGGGAAAAAATATGCGTATCCAAAGAAAACGGAAAAAAAGATTATTGTAATCCACCCAGCATGGTTGTAAGAAAAAGGTAGATCTCATCCAAGTCCAGGAAAGGAAAACGTTGTCCGATCAGATGAGCTGAAGTTGATTCAGCTTTGAAGACTGACAAATCAAAACAAACAGGTAAGCAGAAGATACAAAGCAGTAAAACAGCAGGTTTGAAAAAATAAACCGGTACTTTCCCAAAGCAAAAATAAACAAACACTCTGGCTAGCGAAAAAAACCCCAAAGAACCTAACTTCATTTCAAACTGTTTACCTGATTAGAAAACCAAAAAAGGTGAGCAATAAAGAAAAAAAAGAACTATGAAATAATACTCACTGAAGGGAAACAAAACCTCAGTACTATATAGCACCACACAATGTGGTAATGCCACATATTGCCCTTCTTGCTTCGGGGAAATGGTCCCATGAGATCAATGCCCAGCATCTCTCCTGGTTCATGGACTGAGGTGGATTGTAAGAACCCAGCTGGTTTACTATTGGGAGGTTTGTATTGTTGACATGTACTGTATTCTTTGATATGTGTCCAGGTATCTTAAGAACATAAGAACATAAGAAAGTTTACAAACAAGAGGAGGCCATTCAGCCCATCTTGCTCCTTTGGTTGTTAGTAGCTTATTGATCCCAGAATCTCATCAAGCAGCTTCTTGAAGGATCCCAGGGTGTCAGCTTCAACAACATTACTGGGGAGCTGGTTCATTACCCTCACAATTCTCTGTGTAAAAAAATGCCTCCTATTTTCTGTTCTGAATGCCCCTTTATCTAATCTCCATTTGTGACCCCTGGTCCTTGTTTCTTTTTTCAGGTCAAAAAAGTCCCCTGGGTCGATATTGTCTATACCTTTTAGGATTCTGAATGCTTGAATCACATCACTGCGTAGTCTTCTTTGTTCAAGACTGAATAGATTCAATTCTTTTAGCCTGTCTGCATACGACATGCCTTTTAAACCAGGAATAATTCTGGTTGCTCTTCTTTGCACTCTTTCTAGAGCAGCAATATCCTTTCTGTAACAAGGTGACCAGAACTGAACACAATATTCATCTTGATGAACTGCAGGCCACCATGCGTTCTCCAGGATATGTAGGAGTGTCTTAAGGTGCCCAACATGACCTCCAAGAGGGTTGTCATGATAGTAATCCAGGAACGCTGAAGTCATCCTCTTTGGTACCACCAACTGAAACTGTTGCCCGCCATGTGAGACTGGTGTTCTTCTATACACCAGCCCTTGCATGATGGAGAAGGCAATCTGATCTTGTCTGGAAGGAATCTGTGTGTTGATGATATGTCTGATGTCTGTGATATAAGGATCCTTGGACCGCACGGCCGCAACTTCATCCAGTGACGTCGGCAGATCCTTACTGTTGGAGCTGGACTGGTCAGCATACACTGCCATTAAGGTAGAAGACTGCACAGGCGCTCTTGAGAGAGCATCAGGCCCCAGATTTAGACTTCCCTTCCTGTAGATTACCTTGAAGGTAAACTGTTGTAAACGCAGTGTCCATCTTGTAAGCCTGGACGATGTTTTTGGTATATTAAAACCCCAGGACAAAGCAGCATGGTCAGTAACCACCTCGAATATGATACCTTCCAGGTAGTGGCAGCACTTCTCCACTGCCCAGACGACTGCCAAGCATTCTTTCTCCGAGGTCGAATAATTCTTTTCTGCCGAGTTGAGGATCTGGGATGCGAACGCAATGACATGTTAATTATCTTCAACACTCTGGGCCAGAATATCCCCAAGTCCCACCTCACTGGCGACTGTGTACACTCGGAAAGGTTTGTTTAGATCAGGGTGACTTAACACAGGAGAAGCTTGCAGTGCATTCTTTAGCTGCTCCGTGCTGTTCTGACAGTCCTCCGTCCATTGCCAAGGCACTCCTTTTTTCTTCAGATGGTTAAGTGGTGCTGCCAAGTCTGCAAAATAGGGAATAAATTTGTGGTACCAGCCTGCTAAACCTAAAGAGCTCTTTACAGCCTTTAGGTTGGTGGGAATAGGATAATACTGTGTGGCCTCCACCTTCTCAGGGTCAGCAGCAGTCCCCTCTCCTGATACCGCATGGCCCAGAAACTTGAGACTGGGTTGAAGAAAGTGACATTTTGCCATGTTGAGTGTAAGATTAGCTAGGTGGAGCTTTCTAAATACTTGCCCAAGGTCTTCAAAGTGATTGGTCTTATCAGGTGAGTATACAATTATATCATCGATATATACAAAACAGAACTTTCCACTTAACTCTCCCAGCACCTGTTCCATCAATATCTGGAACGTTGCTGCTGCATTTTTTAACCCACACGGCATTACACAGAACTGGAGTCCAAATGGAGTGGTAAAAGCAGTCTTCTGTCAGCTGGAATCATCCATGGCTACCTGCCAATATCCCGATTTAAGGTCCAAAGTACTAAATACAGCTACTCCCTGTAGTGACTCAAGTATGTCATGCACATTTGGCATGGGATGCGCATCAAACTGAGTTTTGCCCTTCAGGCGGCGGTAATCCACTCAGAAGTAGTAAGTCCCATCCTTCTTTTCAGTTAGGACCACTGGCGCTGACCATGACAAAGATGATGGCTCCACAACCTTGTCTTCAATCATTTTTTAAAGATACTGCTATATCAGCAGTCTTTTTTGTGGCGATGCTCTATAAGCTGTACAACATCCTGGAAGCTCATCAGTAGTGTAAATGACATGCTTGGTTACGGTTATTATTAATTATTATTATTAATTGTTTATTTAGCAGACGCCTTTATCCAAGGCGACTTACAGAGACTAGGGTGTGTGAACTATGCATCAGCTGCAGAGTCACTTACAATTACATCTCACCCGAAAGACGGAGCACAAGGAGGTTAAGTGACTTGCTCAGGATCACACAATGAGTCAGTGGCTGAGGTGGGATTTGAACCGGGGACCTCCTGGTTACAAGCACCTTTCTTTAACCACTGGACCACACAGCCTCCTTCCACAGCCTACGGTGGTCTTGCCCAGCTGGTCTGTGCACACGGATGGCCACTGCTTCTTTAATGACTCAAGGTCACATGGCAGACTACAATGTGTTTGTGCAATGCCAGATATTTTCACCATGCATTTTGCCTCATCACACAGCACATCCTTGGATCCAGTGTTAAGTGCATTGTCAGTGACGTGGGAGATAGCCATGTATACACTGACTGAAGATAATGTATCAGGAGCTCTTCTTACCTTCCACAGCTGCCTCCACTCTGCAGACTTCAGGAAAGGATAACATGAATAATTATTTTGGTGTTTAACTCCAAACTGCTTTCCAACAATGTCAATTTCAGTACTGGTTTTACACAGACAATCCAAACCCAAAGCCAGGTGAATGTCATCCATGATATAGGTATCCAGAGTCCATAGTTCTCCATGGAAATTATATGCTAGGCGCACCTTACCCAGGGAACCATGTGTTTGGCCATCCGCCAAAACAAAAGCTTGATCCTCACATGGTATAAGGGTGTCTTCAGGTCTTTGTACCTGGTTCCAAAGCTGTTTGTTCAGCAGAGTGAATGTACACCCGGTGTCCAACAGTGCAGGTCCATGCATATCTCTAACAGCTATTGATGACGTGATGTTCACACTCAGGTCTTGATCTCTTGACATGCTGTAGGACACTGATGTCAGCTGCTTTCTTTGGGTAGGGGTGAGCTGTCTTTTTCTCAGGTTTTTCTGTTGAGACCTTGCTGTTAGCCCAGTATTCCTTTTGAAATGACCAGTCTCTCTCCACCATGGTACCTACCCTGACTATTTCAGGTACGGCGCTAACGGCTCCACGCAGGCAGCTGGCAAGTTTAGGGTTGGTATTATTTAAAATGTGTCTCACAACCTCTGTTTCAACAATGTCTGGCTTCCACTTCAGACACATGGCTAGGAAGTCGTGTGCAAAATCTCTGATGCATTCTCCTGGGCTCTCCCAGGAACTGTTTACCTGGCCAGGCATAATACCAGTTTAAATTAAAAACTGGCAAGTAATGCAATTATAGCACCACACAATGTGGCAATGCCACATGTTAACACAAGAAGCATTTATTGTTGTTCTTGTTACATTTGTTGTGTCTCTTTGTATTGTATTTTAGTTTATAACTTTAATTATGCTTGAACTGTAACCTTGTATTACAGTGTAACACGTGCAAGTCGCTTTGGATAAATGCGTCTGCTAAATAAATAAATACAATAAAAATGGTTACACTTTCAAATTCTAAGCAAGTTACAAGCTTACCAGCATCATTAATCATAAAACAAACAAACATACTTTTTTTTTTACTTCAAATATTACAAATAGTTCCCTGTTGTTAAAAAAAAAAAAAAAAGTTAGTTCAACTCCGAGTTAGTCTTCATCATCCGGACGGCTATTGTTAAAATAGAGCTGCCTCATTCCAGCTACACTTGGTCTGACTTTGGAATGGCACCACCCCCCTAATGTGCTTGCCGAAAAAATCTCCCAACTGCCGGTTGATCCCCTTTGTACAGAGGAATGTCGGCTTTTACACACATTTTGACAAAATCTGAAACAACAGTTTCACGCTGTTCTTTGGCAGTAAGATGCTGAAGTGATCCAAGCACAGCGGTCTATTTCAGTGTTTTCGATGGCCCTGCTGTTTTAGCCTCATCTTGTTTACGTTTCCTTGCATTCAATGTATGTATAGCGCTTCCCGTGTGTTCTAATGGTCTGCCTACGAGTGTAACAGCACATTACCATTGACGTGAAATTCGTCCTTGTCAAACTTGTTGACCCGATCTTTAGGGGTGGTTTTGATTGTTTTTGACATCTTTGAACAGCTCTGAATACTGAAGTAAACTGAACTTGAATACCGGAAGCAGTTTTATTAGACAGGTATGTTTATGTAAATTTAAAGCAAAGTTGTTTGTGTTAATGTTTATATATTATACATGTATTGATTTGGTTATTATCAAACAAACAAAAAAAGCCTTGCATGTTTTTTGCCCATCCCCAAGCGTAAAACTAAAATATCTCTGTTTTTCCGTGTTATCATAGACAATCCGCATTTTTCTGTGTTATTCCTCAGCAAATGGATTCCTAGGATCCCTGATTACTTGTAACAAAGGGACTTACTATAAATTATTGGAAAAGATGCTTTAAAGACACAAGACCAATCCCTGTCTAGAGTAGCCATAGTTATAAACCAGAAGACAAAAGCATATGTGCTTGTTTGAGATCCTCACTGTACAGAATTTCAGATGGAGTACCTATCGTCCTATATAATGCCTTTATACAACTCTCAAGGTCGCTTTTGCCAATCGAAGCACAAGTAGCCATCCTCAAACGGCATCAACACAAATCCAAACCATGTAAATATCGAATCCACATGTTATACTGCTAAACATGTCATTTTAAGCCATGCAGTTATACTACAGCCTCAGCATTACTAAAGTCCCATTGGATGTGTGGCGCCGCTTCCTTTAACCTGAGTAAGTTACTGTACCTGGGCTGGACCAGCTGCTGCTGAGCTCCCAACATCTACCCTTTATAAAACCATAGAGAGAAGGAACCATGAACTTATACAAAACATTGCAATAGAATGATCAAGAGATTACACCTGACCAGTGCAGAAAGTCACATTCAGCTTGTGTTTACTAATGCTGGTGTAGGACTGCCACCTCCAAGGCGCAAAAAAAGGGCTACTGCCCCTCCCCTCTACAAAGAGTCCTAGTGCCAACTACAGCTAATTATTACTAAAATGTTTTAGAGAACCATTTTACACAAAAAAAACTAACACAATATATGTACTTTTATGTTATTATATTTCTTACCTTGTGTAGGGAGGATGCATGGTAGTGACACAGTGAAGCAGCAAACTAATTTTTAGATGTAGATGACCGACATCCACTGTTGCGTGTGTGTATATATATATACACAGCTATGGCCAAAGGTTTTGCATCACTCTACAGAATTAACACATTTTGCTTCATAAAGTCTAAAGAAACCTGCTGAATAATGTTACGTTAACATATTGAATTGCATACCGCTTTGTAGTATGCCGTATACTTAACAAAAAAAAAATGACAAATTGAAAAATCTGACATTTTTAAATTTAACATGAAATACTAGACTACTATTATGGCTTCTGGTAGACTTTTGCAATATCTTTTTGTAGTTACTTTGATAACATGATGTTAAATAAAAGTTCTAAATTATGTTCCTATATATATATATATATATATATATATATATATATATATATATATATATTTAAATTGTCTCAATCCTAAAATTCTAGGTTATGCAAACATTTTGGCCGTAGCTGTGTATATTAAAAAATAAGTGGTTTGCAGTGCGCAGATGTAGAGGTGATGTGTTTACGAAAAACAGAAGACAGACAACAAAGTTCACGATCCAAACAAACGTTTATTTTGTAATCCTGGTCTGGCGACCTCAAAGAATAATCCCATGCAATACACAGCAATGTGTATTGCACTGTTCCAAACAACGGGTTACAGTCCCAAAATAATAAACACAGTATAACACACACAAAGTCACACACACGATCACAAGTCCAGAGTGAGTGCTAATGTGCAAGTGGTGAAATACAATTTTTTCGTGTACAGTTTTGAAGTGTTGTCCGGGTTGGTGCTGGCCTTAAGCGACAGCTCCCGGTACTTGTTAGTCTTCTAATAAGAACAAACGAGTATAATTAGACACAACAAAACAAACAAACACTAAACACTCACTCCTTCATGGGTTTGCTCGCAACCATAACAAAGGAACAGATTGCTTAGCCACATCCCCTTTTGTATCATCAGTCACGCCCCCTTGGTTAGCAAGTGCAACCGTTTCTCCTCCAATCCGTGGTTGCCACATCGTTTCCCTTCTGGGGCGATGACTTGGTGTACCGTAGCTTCGCCCCCTTTCTAGATAGCCGACTTCCACCTTTCCCTGGAATGAATTGTCAGACCATCCAGTCCGGGGCACTCTGTTCCCTTTACACAGGGCCCTCACAGGTCAGGAGGGAGATTTATAACCAAGATTCATTCTTTCTCTGTCACAGCATGTAATGAAAAACAGAAACAAAACATGAATTGCAAAAATGCAGTATTACTGAATTACAGGTATTTTGAGGTACTACTGCAAAGTTATAGTGTCCAAAATACTGCAGTTAGTACTGTTTTTCAAAGGGAAATGTAACACTTAGCATGTCCTTACATTTCAGAGTTTGTCAAAAAGTGATATTATGTTCTTTTGGTGATAAGGTTTGTGGTAATGCTTGTTTATATTACTGTGGTAACTGTGCTAAATAGCTCCCGGAAACATTGAAAACATGTATTCCTCTGTCTGTTTCTCTGTGTGTTTCTCTGTGTGTTGTGATGTTTTTGTGGCTTCTACTTCTATAACATGTTTCCTTCAATAAAGTAGAACACTACCATGTGACACATTTTTCATTCCTTGTAAATTTATTTAAATTACTTTTATCAGTGCCTTCTACGTCTGACTTGGCAGTTCCTATGCACACCACCAAATGGGCATTGTGGTTGGTGTGTGGACAACAACAGCTGCACTAATTAAGAATTGCCATTGCCAAGTTAGAGTACATAAAACATGTGTATATCTTTAGCAATAGCTAGTTTCCTGGGGACTGGCAATATATGGGCATTAGAAAACACATTAAATAGTTTTCTTGCTGGTTAGCCAGCACATGTTTACAACAATTGCAGTGGTTTACCAGTAAACCAGACTGTTGCATTTTATAGCAAAAGGAACCTCAGTTTTACTGCCACTCCTTGATCAAGCCCAAATGCCATAACTAGATGAAAACCAGGAGCTAAAAAAACAGTTATGGCCAATGTGGGAATTGTGAAAAGGAGCAAATAAAACATGGACTTTAATATAAATTACTGGACCTCACCATTGAAAGTGACCGTAAATATTGTGGTGTTGGGATTCCCGATTTGCTCACCTGGTAAAGGCATGGCCATGTGGTGTGCAGGGTGTCATATAGTCAGGGGAGTGTTCTGGCTGTGCATTGCTGGTCTTCTCATGTGGTGCATAAGGTGTCATACTGTCAAGAGTGCAGGTTCACATCCTGGCTGTGCGTTGTTGGTCTTCTCTGGGGATTCCACAGGAAGCGATGGTGAGCTCGCTGACCTCTGCTCTGGAGCTCCTGGGTGTAAAGAGGTCATTGCCTTGGTTTTGGGATAGGAGGACGACCTTCACTTCTCCTGAGCTGTGTGGAGAACTGCTGCTGCAAAAGAGGGTACATTTCTTTGGAAATTCTAAAAATGGGGGGGGAGGGGCAAATAATTGGCATTATAATTAGAAAAAAATATAAGAATTATTGCCATCTAAGTGCAAACAGTATGGACACCTCCCACGTTTAGCAATATGTTAATGCTCAGCTTTACTAAACAGATAGTTTAACCCATTTAGACCTGTAAACTGCATATTTACTTTAACATGAAGGGGCATTTCACGATGTAAGCTGAAAAGAAATGGCAGTGACTATATTCTGTGTTAACACAACCCGTTACCTTATTGAAATACAGCAGCTGTTGAGTTTATAAATAATTAGAATATGGTAAGCATGACTAGATCAAACAAACAAACCATTAACTAGCAACATGGATTCTGATGGCCATAAAAGGTAAGCCTGCTAAGATGACCATGTTGCGTTAACCAAACAGTAAGCAGCTGTTTTACTGTACTTGCGAAGGTCTCTTATTAAAACAGTTTACAGGAGGGGTAAAAAATGCCAGAGCAATTTGTTTTCTTCTAGGATAGAAACACACAGCTGACACAAGGCCAAAAGTCATGAAGAAGGATTCTTAATTAGAGTGAGCAGTGGCATCATTTTGGTTTCAAAAGTGTGGGGGACAGTTTCTGTAGCTGGGGCCTGCATGAAGAGTATTCTACCTGAAATAAACAATATGTCACAAACAAGCATAATCACTTGTATGTCTAATTCAAAGATCCAAAGATCCATTCCTGGGGCAATCATTCATAGAAATACATTATTGGCACAATATTGTCATGAATAACGAGTGTGGCAAATAGCTATATTATTCAGTCGCATCTGAGTCATGGAATTACAAAGCCATGACTTTAGTCTTCGAAGAGCACTGAAGCTCCTCTCAGCCTGGATCTAATCCCTTTAGTACAACTGGCCCTGAGGCAGCGTTGAACTTTAGAGCGAGTGTGGCATAATGCAGATTTAATGGGAGTGTAGCAAGGCAGTAGAAAGCCCTGCTGTTTTAAATGTATTATTTATTTATTTTTAGAACGGGGTACCCCTCCGCCCCTGTGCAGTGTATTGTTTTGCATTTGTTTGTTTTAGTTGTTGCAGTAGTAGTCGTATTATTATTATTATTATTATTATTATTATTATTATTATTATTATTATTATTGTATTTGTTATTTAAAAGTATACATGACGGCGAAGCGCCATGGGTTGTGTTATTGTTTTGTTTAGTGACGGCGTAGCCGAATGTTTGTTTTTGTTTCATACTGTTTGGTAGTGTGGATGGGAAGCCCCATCCACTATTATAAAAACCTTGTGTAGAAGGTGGCCATCTCCCGAATTAATTAAGTGATTAATTGGTTGCTAAATCGGGAGATGGTCACCTGCATAAAAGCCTGCAGCTCTCTAACCTCGGGGTTGGTGTTAGGAGTGAGAGCGGAGAGAGCAAGAGGAGCGAGAGAGAAACGAAAATAAAAAGAAAAAACGTAAGGATCAGTGAAGGCAGTTGCTCAGCCTGACCTTAGTGTTCTTTTGTGTTAGAGATTTGTTTTGTTTATTTATTTTCGCTCTGTGAGCAAGTGTTTTGGGTTTGAACTTTTTATTCATTTTTGTTATTTAAAAATAAAACGGAGCACAGCGTCTTTTTCTGTTACTACCTGGTGTCAGAGTTTTTTCCCTTCCTGCTTCTGACCTGACGTCACCGCACAGCCACCCTGTCACAGGGAGATATGAGAATTACCCTTAACCCTTTGCGGTCCTATGTCGGACCTGGTCCGACATTGCAATTATTCCTATGCGGTCCCTGTCCGACATCTTCAAAAAAACACAAAAAACGGGTTTCTAGTCGTTTTTTTTCCGGAAAAAGCCGAGAAAACCATTCAATGGCCGAGTGGGAGCAACAGGAGCCGAGACAATCCGAAAAAAGGGCGTATCTCATGAATAGTCATACTTGCCCCTGGCATCAGATAACAGCGGCCATAAGGAAACAAGCTGGCTGATACTGCATCAGCGCTCAGAGAATATCACGGACATTTGCAGAGCTTTTTTCAGATGTTATAGTAATAAAATAATGACTTGGATCTCATTATTGAGGCGTTTGGTGATAAAACGAGTGATCAGGAGATGATTGATCGGTATGTACGACTATTATTATTATTATTATTTATTTCTTAACATATGTGAAAGCGATAGCGAACGAAAGGGAGGGGCGGGGCTGGAGATGCCTAGTGAGTGCTCTGTTGATATGCAGGGCCTTTTAAACCCGTTTGACTGTGGAAAAAAAATACTTTTAAACAACGCGTCTAAAATTAACTGCGCGTGTGAAAATAAATTGGACCTGACGCGCCTGACACGCACTTAATAAATGGACTGCAAAGTGTTAAAATAGATTCCTAGAAATGTTGATTTCCCCACAACTTAAATACTTCAGATAAATAGAGTCTTGCTATTAAAATTATACTAGTACTGTATTGGTATAAGAAAATTGTGTTTTTAAAAAGTATTTTCAGCTTCTATCCACTTAAGTTGCAGATGCAGCTTGAACCTCAAACTGCAGTGTATAGACGATAATGTAAAGCTACATTATACCAAGCTACAGACCAAGAAATACCAATGCGCGTCTTGCAGGTCCATGACTAATTTTACAGTCACGGCCCAAAAGGGTGGGGGACTGTGCTTGAACTGCAGTGAGTAGCCGGTTTGAACGGTAGTAAGCACCCAGATGTCTGTGGTGCACTGATGCCAATACTCCAGATGGCTCCCTGAAAAGGGGCCCTGGGCCTGCAGCAGCAAACCCCTACGGCCACTGCTCACCTTGTGGCTTGGCCTGTGCCGAGTGGCGGAACTTATTATAGCTTCCGTGACAAACATCCGCAGGCTGTTTCCGAATACCACCTCTGGTAGAAGAAGCAGCCGGCTGTGCCGGTCTCTGAGGCTGCCGGGGCCTGCAGTGCCAGTTTGTCGCTGGTTTGCACACTGGGGGTGATCGCTTTTTTGGAAGCAAGCGCACCAGCTCGGGTCGACGGGTCGACTCGACAGTGGGCAGAAGCAGGAAGTTGGCCATCTCGGAGGAAGCACGTAGCTGCGCGTACTTGAAATGATTCCCATGCGATCAGCTGCGGGCCAGGCAGCGATTGGTTACATCGGGGCGTCAGGCTGATTGCAGGGAGGAGTTAGATAGTACAAAGGGGATGCAGCTATGTGAGTACAGCTCCTTACGCTGAGTTTTTAAACCTGAGCAGCCTGCGTTTGTTTTTGTTTTGTGTCTTGCAGTCGCAGAGGAGTACCCTGGAGAATGGAGCTGCAGCCACTGAGCCAGTGATCACCTGTTTCACCGTACCACTGCACAGCACAGCACCGCAGACCATCTGACACTCACAGACACTCGCACCAAGAGTACAGTTTCGTGCACGGAGGGATTGTGGTCAATGGAGTATCTTGTTCTGTTTTGTTTATTTTTTGTTTGGGACTGAAACCCGCTGTGTTTGCTTTATTTTTTTAAATGATTTTTTTTGTTGTTGTGCTATTTTATAAACACGGACAGTTTGGGGGGCTAAACATTGGTTTGTTTATTGACCTCTTTACACATCATTGTCACAAAGCACTATGACCATTAGCACTGCAAGGCAAGAGCGCCAGACTATATATGGTCTGTTGCTGAATAAACATATTCAGTCGAACCCCATATTATAAATAACTGATTGTTATACTACCAGTTTGTACAGTTATGGGGCTGGCTGTACTAATGAGATAAAAAAGGGATCGGATCTAGGATCACTGGAGCCGGATCATGAGATGGTGTTTTACTAAGCAGATCTGGATCAGGCTCCACTGATCCACAATGGTGATCCGATCCTGGAGCTGCACACACCTTAACTAGGGAAACTAACCAATGAGAAGCGAACATACATGAAGCGTAATTGAAAGACCCCGGCTATCAAATTTGTATACAGCCTGAGAGCACAGTAATGTTACAGAGAAATGGCAGGGATAGCGCGGCATTGCATTCATTAAACAATGTAAATCCAGTTTACTGTATCCAAAACACTTTATTTTATGTCAACAGCAAGAAAACATTTTTAATTTGGAACTCACCTTAGCTGCTAGACTCCAGGTCCATTATTTAATTTGGAAAGATAATATTTTGAAATATAGAACAATCCTCAGCAAGATCAGCGTATTATTCAAATCTCATTGAAACAAATAAAAATAATCCTAAATTTCTATTTCAGTCTATAGCTAAATTAACTACTCCTCCTCCGGAGTCTGTCCAATCAAACACTCTATCATCGGTAAGTTGTAATGACTTCATGAAAAAGAAGCTGCCAAAACCGCCGACGGCCGGAGTCGGGGTTTGTGTTGATACATAAAGATTAGTTCAGGGGTGGTAAATCCCCATAAAGTATAGCAAGGTGAGCAAGCGGGACCTCCATGCATTAGGGAGTAGCGCAAGCCGTTTTTACGGCACATTTTATTTTATAGTTTTTTGTATTGTGTTTTATTTTGTTTTTTTCGTACGCTGGCCATGTGTACTCAGTGAGCTACCATGGTTGGTAGTGTCACGTGAGCTGTTCTGTGTGTGTGTGTAAGTAAATCCTGCACACCTGCGGGGCGTGTCAAATTCAACCTGTCTTGATCTCCTGCCTGTCGCTCAGCAGCGAATGCACACACCCACAAGCAAGAAGCGTGTAGAACTGTGTAGGGCTGCGTGTTTGAATGGACCTGGAAACAAATTTAAAAAAATGCATTTCCAGCCAATGTATCGTCCTTGCCTCTTGCGGTGCTTCACTATGTCTACAAAGGAAATTTGCTGGACCTGTATCCTAACCTCAGTTCTGACTGTGCCTGTCACAGTAGCATCAGGGGAGATAAGCTTTTCTTGCCTGAACATGAAATTAATAATAAAAAAGCATTTACTTTCTAAGGTTCATTTTTAACTGTCTCTGTCTCTACAATCCATAAAACACAAACAATATACAGGAAAACAATGTTTATAAAGACAGTAAAGGCAAACTAGGATAAAAAGGTCAATGTAACAGTCCCAGTCTCCCTAACAAAGGTAGGAAGGGTGTTCCATAGCTGTGGTGCTCTGTGTGAGAAAGCCCTTCCACCCGTTTTAATTGTACTCACCCTCAGGACAATCAGAAGACCTGCATCCTGTGATCTCACTGAATGGCTGGGTACATACGGGGTGAGGAACTCTTTTAAATAAACGGCTGCCAGGCCATTCTGGGTTTTATAGGTTAGCAGCAGAATCTTCAAATCAATTCTAAACTCCACGGGGAGCCAATGTAAAGAAGCCAGAACAGGGGTAATGTGTTCCCTTTTCCTAGTTTTAGTTAGAATCCTAACAGCGGTGCTTTGGACGAGCTGGAGTTGCACACTTTTCGGGATACCAGAGAGGAGTGCATTACAATCAAGTCTGGATGATAAGAATGCATGCATACGTCTCTTGGCATCACATATGGAAATGATGCATCTACTATCATTTGCAATATTTCGCAAATGATAGTAGGAAACTTTAGTAACTTCTTGTGATGGGGTGCAGCCTATTTTGTGGTGTTTTTGTGTTTTTGTACTGTTTAGAGTGGATATGAGTGAGTTTGGGGTGTGGTTCAGTGAGTGAGTTTGTGTGAGGAATGTGTGGAATGTGCCTGGGCTAATGAGGTGCGAATTGCCCAATTAGCCCAGACACCTGTGTAAAAGGGAGTGGTTGGGTATGTTAGTTGGTGAGTGTTTGTGAGAGTGAGAAGACATGTGTGAGAGAGTGAGTGGTTCTTTTTGTATAGTTCGGGTTTAAAGCCTGTTTTTGTGTTTGTCTTTTGGTTGGCCATCGTGCCTTTTGTTTTGTGTATTTTGTTTAATTAAAAGTCTTTTATTTTCCCTGCACATCCTGAATCTGAGTCTCCTTACCCCGGTCAGCCTGTCACACTTCTCTAATATGTTTCTCAAATGACAGAGCAGGGTCAGAAATAACACCTCTGTTTTTTATATCTGATCTAAGACCTGCAGAGAAATTACTAAGCTCAGGCTCTTGTAATACCGCATTATTTATTGGTTTTTTGGAACCCACTAGCATAACCTCTGTTTTTTTTGAGTTCAGCAACAGAAGATTCAGAGTCATCCAGCACTTAATATCTGCTAGACAAGGTGTAAGCAGTCTGCCAGCACAAGTATATCCTGGCTTTACAGACCAATAAAGCTGTGTGTCATCCGCATAACAATGGTAATTCATTGTCTACAGATAACGTCACCCAGAGGAAACATATATAGAAAGTAAGATCACATTCAAATAAGAGCAAAATAAAAAATACAATAAATAATTACATTTAAAAGCGAATTCAACTAAGAGCAGTAAACTTATAGTAAAAACGTTTGCTTATAAGAGTAGATTCCATTAAGAACACGTAGCAAGAACGATAAATGGATGAGAATGATTTCAAATAAGAGCAATTATCAAAAACATGAATACATGTTTATACATGTTTATTTAAAATGTATATTTGTATTTAGGCACAGGGATTGCACAATCACTTCACATGCAGAGTAAAGTGTGTATTTGTATGCGGGCACGGGGATTGCACAAATTAGTTCAATGGCCGGGATTAATTAGCAATTGAGCCCCGGCACAGCTGTATATATAGAGGCACGAATCACTCACTCAGGGTTGCTGTGTTTCGTGTCTGTTGTGTCTGTCTGTTTTGGCCACTGTGTCATTTTGTTTTGTATAAGTGTTTGTTTTGTGTTCAAGCTTTTTAATTATAGTTATTTAAAATAAATTCACATAACAGCGCTTCCATATCCCAGTACTGTGTCTGTCTCCTCCCTGGTCTGTCACCTGCAAGCCATCTTGCCACACGAAGATACAGAAAATAGTTATAATTAAGAGCATTAGTAGAATACGGCAAAATATGGAGCAGTTCAGTGCAAGTATAAGATAATGCAAGTACTGGTACAATTGGGTGACATATAGTTAGGGCTTATGTTTTTTGTTTTTATTAATTGTATTTTTCGGTGCTTATTTTTAGCTATTTTCGAGTTTTATGTAAATAGTTTTTTGGGGACTTTCGTTTTTGATATACTGTATGAAATTAGTGTTTTTGGTTACTTTCCAAAATGCTTGAGTGTTTTTTTTTTGTGTCAAAACATGTTTTTATGTCAAAACATTATAACAGCAAGAAACCATTCAAAGAGGAGGTTCTATGTCTAAGAGACACAAATGGCAAAATCATAGACGAAGAAAAAAAATAGCAAATATATAAAATGATTACTTTTCACAGATTTTTACAAAGGAGGACACGGACAACATGTCGACCTGTTCCTATCCAGTTTTAAATAACTTTAGCATAACAGAGGCAGAAGCGTTAAAGGGACTAGGAGCTCTTAAAATAAACAAATCCCCTTGGCCGGATGAGATCCTCCCAATAGTACTCAGAGAAATGAAAGAAGTTATTTACAAACCACTAACCAAGATCATGCAACAGTCTCTTGACACAGGGGTTGTACCGACAGACTGGAAAATTGCAAACGTAATACCGATCCACAAAAAGGGAGACAAAACCAAACCAGGTAACTACAGACCAATAAGCCTGACTTCTATTATATGTAAACTTATGGAAACTATAATAAGATCTAAAATTGGAAAATTACCTATATGGTAACAATATCCTGCTAGACAGTCAGCATGGTTCTACGAAAGGGAGATCGTGTCTAACTAACCTGCTTGACTTTTTTGAGGATGCAACATTGATATTGGATAATTGCAACGCATACGACATGGTTTATTTAGATTTCCAGAAAGCTTTTGACAAAGTCCCGCATAAAAGATTAATTCTCAAACTGAACACAGTAGGGATTCAAGGAAACGCATGCACATGGATTAGGGAGTGGTTAACATGTAGAAAACAGAAAGTACTGATTAGAGGAGAAACCTCAAAATGGAGCGAGGTAACCAGTGGTGTACCACAGGGATCAGTATTAGGTCCTCTGCTATTCCTAACTGTTGCAGCAGCAAAGGTCATTCAAAATGATCTAGACAGCATTCAGAACTGGGCAGACACATGGCAAATGAAATTTAATAGAGAAAAGTGTAAAGTATTGCATGCAGGCAATAAAAATGTGCATTATAAATATCATATGGGAGATACTGAAATTGAAGAAGGGAACTATGAAAAAGACCTAGGAGTTTATGTTGACTCAGAAAAGAGAAGTTAGAGAAAAGTTTATGTGGATTGTTAGAAGACTGAATGATTGAATGGAAGTAGGCGTCTGGCAGAGGTGAGTGTAGAGGAGAAGGAAAAGAGGAGTGAGCGATAGAGATCCAAGGCAGCAGGGAGATTGTTTTGCTTCCATTTCTTTTCAGCAGAGCGCAGTTCGGTACGATCCAAGCGGAGCACAGAGGAGAGCCAGGGCCAGGGCAGGGAGTGGCGGGCAGGTCGAGAAGTGAGGGGGAAAAGGGAGTCGAGGCAGGAGGTGAGGGTGGAGGTAGTCGAGTCTACAGAGTTAGGAGTAGGAGTCGATAGAGGGGAGGTGCGAGAGAGCAGCAGAAGAAAAGACAGGTTGGGGGTTGGCAGAGTAGGAAGGAATGGGAGTGATAGAGAGGAGAAAAAATAGTGATCAGAGATATCGATAGGAGTGACTGAGAGGACGGGTGGAAGCAGTCCTTGGTGAAGACGAGGTCCAGTTGACGGCCCACTGTGTGAGTGGTGGGGGGACGGGGAGAGACAGAAGTCGAAGGAGAGAAGAAGGGGAAGAAGTTTGTCAGAGTGGTTAGGGTTGGAGAGGTGGATGTTGAAGTCACCTAATAGAAAAGGGGAGAAGGGAGTGGGTAAGGAGGAGAGGAGGAAGTCAAGCTCAACAAGAAAGTGAGTAAGGGGTCCAGGAGGGCGGTAGAGAACAATGAGGAGGAGGCGACAAGGAGAGGTGATTTCAACAGTGTGAAATGCAAAGGTGCTAACAGAGAGAGAGGAGAGAGCAGAGGGGACAGAAAAGAGAAGGGCGGGAGAGAGCAGAAGTCCTGTTCCCCCACCCTGTCCAGAGTGGCAAGAAGAGTGGGAGAGGACATAGAGAGAGGAAAGGGCAGCCGGAGTGGCAGTGTTATCAGGGGAGATGCAGGCTTTAGTGAGCTAGGAAGTTAAGGCAGAGATAAAGTCAGCTTTGTTGGCAGCAATTCCAGAGAGCACCATAGAGAGCACGGGTGAGGGGGGGGGGGGGAGCAGAGGAAAGGAGGAGGCAGGGAGATCAGATTAGAGGAGTTAGATTTGCAGCGGCAGGGAGAAGCCAGTGGATGGTATCAGAATTTTCACACATACTATTTCTATTTATATATATATGCTCTGAGGACACTCTTAAACTCAGGGGAGATGTTCAAGGAGGACAGAGATGTTTTAAACTCCTGTAGTGATTTTGTTCATGTACTGGGCAGGCTATATGTCCAGACAACATTTTAATATTCAAGAAAATCACATAGCAGTAGTAGTAGTAAAATCAGAGCAGTAGTAGTGCTCTTTTCGGTTTATTAAATGCTTTAAAAATTGGATTGGTTGGTTGTGCAGACCACCGTAAATCCCAAGTAAAAAGCAGTCTGGGCGATCCACTGCCTTTACAGGTTTAACAGTATTAGTACTTCAATACAGTAATATGAATATGGTTATTATATATTTAGCCTTAGGGCTATGCATGCATAATGCTAAAAATACCCACCGCTAAATTCTAAACAGCAATCCATTTTTCAGAGACCCACAGAGCATGGACCACATCAACTTGCAAAATCAAGTTGAATGGTATCGAATGGGGTCTTGCTCTGGGCTTATATAGGATTTTCCCTCCATTGAATACATCAGAAGTCCCAATTAAATCTAATCATCACTCGGCCTTGACATTTCTTATCTTTAAGTTAATGATACATTCTAGAAGGATCTGGTCAACTCCTTTTTCAAAACTGATTGGATATAACTTCTTGCCAAAAAATACTGGAACATGATTTCATCACTCTCTTTTTCCAACTCCTCCTTTTTCTAAAAAGTCAGGTGGACCAAAGTTCACAGAATCCTTGCTATAATATGTGTATATATGAGAGATGTTTTTAATATGTAACACCCGCTCTATTTGATTATATTTAGTTGAGTAAAAAATATATGTCCCTCCTAGTCACATATTATGTTACCTTTTCAGTGTGTTGTCAATGGGCCAGTTTAACTTAATATACAAGTGTGTAAACAAAGTATGGGACAAAGACTGCCTTGTAATATGTATACAGTGGTCAGTTCAGTTATTTTCATTTCAATTTAAGCTATAATAAACATGTTAAGTATAATAGCCTTATTTCACTGTGCCATTTTTGGACTATGCCTGACTTCTCTCTGTTTCTGAAAGTTGCCTGCTTAAGCAAAATTCAGACACCTTGTTTTCTTGCCAAGACTATTGTTTTGATTAATATAAAACACCATTGTAAGCACTTCACCTCAGTTTTCTCCCAGAGAAAGTCGCGACTTATTTGATAAGAACTGTGACTGGATTCAACTCCCCTAATTTGTGAAATGCTCTCTTCTACTGTGAGGTTTTCTTATTATAGAAAGACCTTGGATTCAAAAATGCGGACTACAAGTAAATCTCACTTTGTCATAGAGAGAGAAAGGGTCAATGCTTCCATATCTAGCACCGCTCTGCTTGCAAGCAGATAAGGACAAGACTGTTTTTCTGTAGGTTTTTTGTGTACTCAAATTATTGAATACAGTTTACACTATTTGTCTAATATTCCAACCTAACAGATTCTGTTTTTTATTGCAGTAAAACCTTTATATAAACTAAACAATAATATTCTTTGATTTAATGGATATTGTAATGTCTAAAAGATTTTTTGTTTAGTTGGAGAAAAAAACTGAACTAATTCTTAAATTGGTTCAATTAAATGCTCACTCCTGCTTTTACACTCTATTTTTAGAGCCTTAAACAAGCAAAATATTTGTTAGTTTGAATATTATGTTTCTTATTAGATCAAAATACTTAAAACATATTATTTCTCTTTGGAGAGTTTTGTCACTCTATTATTAGATCAGAATACTTTATTTAAAATCTCTATGCTTAGTAACAACACTCAATGATTAGATTAGGAATAGCAGAGGACCAAATACTGATCCCTGTGGTACACTACTGGTTACCTCGCTCCATTTTGAGGTTTCTCCTCTAATCGGTACTTTCTGTTTTCTACATGTTAACCACTCCCTAATCCATGTGCATGCATTTCCTTGAATACCTACTGCATTCAGTTTGAGAATTAATCTTTTATGCGGGACTTTGTCAAAAGCTTTCTGGAAATCTAAATAAACCATGTCGTATGCTTTGCAATTATCCATTGTCAATGTTGCATCCTCAAAAAAGTTAGGTAGACACGATCTCCCTTTCCTAAAACCATGCTGACTGTCTCCCAGGATAATGTTACCATACAGGTAATTTTCCATTTTAGATCTTATTATAGTTTCTATAAGTTTACATATAATAGAAGTCAGGCTTATTGGTCTGTAGTTACCTGGTTTGGTTTTGTCTCCCTTTTTGTGGATCAGTATTACGTTTGCAATTTTCCAGTCTGTCGGTACAACCCCTGTGTCAAGAGACTGTTGCATGATCTTGGTTAGCGGTTTGTAAATAACTTCTTTCATTTCTTTGAGTACTATTGGGAGGATCTCATCCTGCCCAGGGGATTTGTTTATTTTAAGAGCTCCTAGTCCCTTTAACACTTCTGCCTCTGTTTTGCTAAAGTTATTTAAAACTGGATAGGAGCAGGTCGACATGTGGGGCATGTTGTCCGTGTCCTCCTTTGTAAAAACCTGTGAAAAGTAATAATTTAATATATTTGTGTGGCAGGGTAGCTGGGCGGTGACGTCACGGCAGAAGAAGGAACTAAAGCACTCTGACACCAGGCACTGCAGTTTAAAGTAAAGACGCGGCTGCGCCGTTTTATTAAGCAAAAATAACAAAAATAAATAAAAAAGTTTAAACAGAAAAACTGTGCTCACAGAGCAAAATAAATAGTTAAACAGAACAAAATCACGAACACAAAAGTAATAAACAAAACCCAGGTCAGGCTGGGCAATCGCCTTCACTGAACCTACGGTAATTCTAGTTTCGTTTGTTCTTTGATTCTCCGCTCACTCCACTCTCGCTCCTCATACACTCACCCGAGCTGGAGAGCTGCAGGCTTTTTATATTCAGGTGACCATCTACCGATTAGCAACAAAATGAATCACTTAATTCGGGAGATGGCCACCTTCTGCACAAGCTTTCTAATTACTGTGTGGATGGGGCTTCCCATCCACGCTACTTAATACAAAAACAAAACATTCGGCTACGCTGTCATCTAGAAATACAAAAATAAACAATAACAAAACCCACGGCGCTTCGCCGTCACAAATACATACTAAATCATAATAAACAAATACAAAATAACACAGGGGCGGAGGGGGACCCGGTTCTAAAAATAAAATAAACAAATCAATGTACAGGGCTGCTCGCCCTGTTACATATCCCCCCCCTTGTGCAATGCACACTTGGCCCCAATGGCCACCTACCCCCTCAGTCTCAAAGTCCCGGAAGAGGGGGAAGCAAGTTGTTTCTGGGGGTAGCCATGGTGGAATATCTGGCACCTCCCAATTCTTCGTGGCTGGCAGCTCCCTCTTCCGGGGCTCCCGCCACACACTATCCTGCCGCAAAAGTGCAGCTGGGGGAGCTGGTCTCCTGACCTCCCCCCCTTCATGGCCGGCAGCTCCCCTCCATGGGGCTCCAACCACACGATCTCCGGCAGCGAAACTGCTGCGGGGGGAGCTGGTCTCCTGACCCCCCCCCCCCCCTTCTTCGTGGCCGCCAGCTCCCTTTTCCGGGGCTCCCGCCACACAATATCCTGCCGCGAAAGTGCGGCTGGGGGAGCTGGTCTCCTGACCTCCCCCCCTTCTTCATGGCCAGCAGTTCCCCTCCGTGGGGCTCCGGCCACCCAATTTCCGGCAGCGAAACTGCTGCGGGGGGAGCTGGTCTGTTGATCTCCCCCCCCTTCTTCGTGGCTGCCAGCTCCCCTCCGTGGGGCTCTGGCCACAGTGTTTCCTGCCACAGAAATGCGGCTGGGGGAGCTGGTCTCCTGACCTCCCCCCTTTCTTCATGGCCAGCAGCTCCCCTTCATGGTGCTCCGGCCACAGTGTAGCGACCCCAGGCGAAGCAGGATCCTCAACGACCCCAGTCGACGGCAGCAGCAGCGGACCCTCGGGAGGCAATGGCAGCAGCAGCGGACCCTCGGGAGGCGACGGCAGCAGCGGCAGACCCTCGGGAGGCGACGGCAGCAGCGGCGGACCCTCGGGAGGCGACGGCAGCGGACCCTCGGGAGGCGACGGCAGCAGCAGCGGACCCTCGGGAGGCGACGGCAGCAGCAGCGGACCCTCGGGAGGAGAACTCGGGAGGGGAGCCCCTGGCCATGGAGGCGGCAGCGGGAGCTCCACTTCTCCCTCGTACCCTGTACCCTGTGTGGAGCAACAGGCAGCCCCAGGCGATGCGGAGCAACAGGCAGCCCCAGGCGATCCAGGCGTGGCATCCCTGGGCGGTGCGAGGCAGGCATCCTTGGGCAGTGCGAGGCAGGCATCCCCAGGCGGTGCGAGGCAGGCATCCCCGGGCGTTGCACGACAGGGCGGCAGCGGTCCCTCGGGAGGCGACGGGGGCAGCAGCGGACCCTCGGGAGGCGACGGCAGTAGCGGACCCTCGGGAGGCGATTGCAGAAGGGGAGCCAGGACCAGCGGTGGTGCTAGGTTTGGCCCTCTTCTCAGCCGCGGTGACCGGCCGTTTTCCCCCTTGCTCTTTTTAGCAGCCTGTGCAAGGGCAGCTGCGGACCGTCAGGCTTCTGTTCGGGTCCGTCCTGTCGTGAAGGGAGAGGCAGCTCCTGCTCCTCTCCCTCGGGTGGTGGTGGTGGAGGCAGAGGCAGCTCCTGCTCCTCTCCCTCGGGTGGTGGTGGTGGAGAAGGCAGAGGCAGCTCCTGCTGCTCTGCTCCTGGTGAAGGCGGCAGGGGCTCCTCCCCTTCTGGCTACGAAGGCGGCAGGGGCTCCTTCCCTTCTGGCTGCGAAGGCGGCAGGGGCTCCTCCCCTTCTGGTTGCGAAGGCGGCAGGGGCTCCTCCCCTTCTGGCAGCAGCCGGGAAACCAGCAGGCATGCTCCCTCTTCTGGTGGCAGCGATGGAGGCGGAACCAGCAGGCATGCTCCCTCTGCTGGTGGCGGCGATGGAGGCAGAATCAGCAGGTACTCTACCTCTGCTGGTGGAGGTGGGAGCGGCAAGTCGTCGTCCCACGGAGGTGGAGGCGGAACCAGCAGGAACTCACCCTCTGCTGACAAAGGTGGGAGCGACACACAGTCCTCCCAGGGCGGTGGAGGCAGAACCAGCAGGCATGCTCCCTCTGCTGGTGGAGGTGGGAGCGGCAAGTCGTCCTCCCATGGAGGTGGAGGTGGCACCAGCAGGTATTCTCCCTCTGCTGGTGGAGGTGGGACCAGCAGGTACTCTCCCTCTGCTGGCAGAGGTGGGAGTGACACACAGTCCTCCCACGGAGGTGGAGGTGGCACCAGCAGGTATTCTCCCTCTGCTGGCGGAGGTGGTGGGAGCAACCCGCAGTCCTCCCACAATGGAGGTGGAACCAGCAGGTACTCTTCCTCTGCTGAAGGAGGTGGGAGCGGCAAGTCATCCTCCCACGACAGTGGAGGTGGCACCAGCAGGTATTCTCCCTCTGCTGGCGGAGGTGGGAGCGACACACAGTCCTCCCACGGAGGTGGAGGCGGAACCAACAGGTACTCTACCTCTGCTGGTGGAGGTGGGACCAGCTGGTACTCTCCCTCTGCTGGCGGTGGTGGGAGCGACAGAGTCCTCCCATGGCAATGGAGGTGGAACCAGCAGGAATTCTCCCTCTGCTGGTGGAGATGTCAGCTGTAGACGTTCGGCCTCCCCCCTTTTGGGCTGTGGACGCACCATCTCCTCCCTCTTGGGCTGTGGACGTTCGGCCTCCCCCCTCTTGGGCTGTGGACGCACCAGCTCCCCCCTCTTGGGCTGTGGACGCTCAGTCTCCTCCCTCTCGGCTGTGGACACATCGACTCCTTCCCATTGTCTCCTCTCCTGCAACTGTAATCCCATTCCTCAGGGAGGGGGCAATTAACTGGGAAATGCCCCCGCTCCCCACAGATGCAGCAACAGTAGGTCTGGCTTATGCTGTGGAGGAGGGCCTCCCAGCTGATCTCCTCCTGTGCCTGCTGTTCCTGCAGCTGCTGCTGTCTGCAGCTCTTCCTCCTTCTTCCTCCCATTCTCCTTCCTCCCCTTCTTCCTCCTCACTCCACAAGTAATACTAACAAAAAAAAACTAAAAAAACTGCAGTACCCTACTTCTGCCTGAGTCCAGGAGGTGCTGGTGATCCCATGCTGGACACCACGTGTGGCAGGGTGGCTGGGCGGTGACGTCACGGCAGAATCAGGAACGAAAAGACTGACACCAGGTACTGCAGTTTTCAAATGAAAGAATCGGCTGGCTGCCGTTTTATTTTAATACAAAAATAAATTAAAGTTTTAAACAAAAAGAAACTGTGCTCACAGAGCAAAATAAATAGTTAAACAGAACAAAATCACGAACACAAAAGTAATAAACAAAACCCAGGTCAGGCTGGGCAATCGCCTTCACTGAACCTACGGTAAGTCTAGTTTCGTTTGTTCTTTGATTCTCCACTCACTCCACTCTCGCTCCTCATACACTCACCCGAGCTGGAGAGCTGCAGGCTTTTTATATTCAGGTGACCATCTCCCGATTAGCAACAAAATGAATCACTTAATTCGGGAGATGGCCACCTTCTGCACGAGCTTTCTAATTACAGTGTGGATGGGGCCATTTTGTTTTAGATTTAGATTTGTCTACATTTGGGATGTAATTGTACTACAATAGTACTACATTTTTAAAAAACAGCCATCCTTTTTCTGTGGATGTTTTCTCTATTTTACTCCAATCTACTTCTGTTAGTCTCTGCTTCATACCTTTATAGTTTGCTTTTCTAAAATTGTAAACCTTAGCTTTAGTCATTACTTTTGGGGGTTTAAAAAACACTTCAAATGAGACCATGTTGTGGTCTGAGTTTGCCAATGGCTCTCTGACCTCTGTTTTAGTTATTCTGTCTTCATTATTTGAAAAGACTAAATCAAGGCATGCCTCCCCTATGGTCAGTGCCTTGACAAATTCCGTTAGGAAGCAGTCATTTGTCATTTCCACCATTTCAATTTCGTCCGTCGTGCTCATTAGTATTGCTTCTCCTTTTCTACACGCATTTCTAATGTCATTGTATAACAGATTATTTTGCTCAGCGTCTGAATTTGGCGGTCTATAGCATGCTCCTATTATTATGCCCTTTGACATTAAGTAATGAAAGTAAAGTAACAAAAGAAGCTACTTTTTCTCATAAAACTGGAATATGTTAAGAAGGCCTTATGATGAGAGCCTGCCAAGTTTGACTCCTTCCAGCAGGTGCTTTCACAGACTGCACACAACATCTATCAATTGTTTTCTACTGAGTATACAGATCTTTTTGAAAGGAACATATACAGTATTACTATTATTATTGACAAAGCATATATCATATTATTTCAATCAATACAGGCCAGTTTAAATCATCCAATCCATGTCTAATAACTCAGCACGTTCCCAACAGGATTCAGACTCTGCGCCAAGCTCTGGTTCTACGAACACCACGACAGGCCTGTGCATCCAGCGTTTTACATCACAGGTGTGGGCGACCAGGGTCTTTACTTGATACCTGCAGAAACTTCAATCTTGTTAGCTGGGCTCCCATCTCTACATTCCCATTCCCATCATTAGTAGAAAGACTTCTCTGCCGTATATACCCTTCACTCAATAAAGGTGCTCTCACCTTGTACAAGGGAAGATGGGTTTTAGAGTCATTCCGTGACAATGGGAACGAGAGGAGAGGATTACAGGGATATTAAAGTTAGGCATGTTAGGGAGCTGTAAAAGAAAGGAAGTAGAAATGGCTATGGGAGAGGGTGGTGCCGAGAGGGAGGCAAAAACAGACAGGTACAGAAGGCATGAGAGCATTCACTAATAAAAAGAAGATAATTAAAATGTATGCAAACCTGGTATAGAGTTGGAGCCTTCATGTTTGTTGCTAGGATAGAACATTTTGCAGCTGGTCCATGTTGGGCTGTCCTCACTTGGACTACCACAGTTTAGACTACCAGCCCTTTGGTGATAAGGCCCTTTGTTGAGCTGGCGCCGAGTGCTGGCACACTAGGTTAGCATCAAATATAATTCCCTAGAGGTCGAGAGTTACTTACGAGAGCAATCTGATCCTTCTGCTTCCCTGCTTGCATTCCTTGTACATTTAATAATGTCATTGTTGCCCTGTTTGAAAGTCATGGTATCATAGCTTAGTATTACTGGTAAGAATAGGGAATAGGGACCCATGAATCAAGCTTTGCATGGGGCCATCGTTGGACAAACGCCACCACTGTGTGTGTGTGTGTGCTTTTGCTCAAAATGTTTTAATACACTGTACTTTTAGATCATGTGTTTTGAATAGAACTGTATTTACAAAGTCCATTTAGATTAATTGAATAACCCTCTTTAACCTTATAGTGGATGATGTGTGAGTAGAGATGGAGTCGTCACCCAAAGGATCCCTTATGAAATTTGGGCGGTCTGGGCTGAATGTTTGCTGTGACATGAGCTGAATGCTATAATCATTGTGTCTGTTTGCTGTTGTGTGACTTTGATATACAACAATGCTGGTCATTGGTGCAATTTGTGGAGTGCCTGGGTCTGTGCATCTGTCCTCAGTACTTCAGAATGCAGGCAGATTGCTATGTGTAAGTATTTGCAGAGCCCCAAAGCATTGAAAACATAATTCCTCTTGCTTCTGTGTCAACAAATAATGTAATTGTATGTAAAAATAATGTGATACCTTGTATGTATAACATGCTATACAAATGTATTGTGGTTTGTTCTTTTTTTCTGCTATGTACTGTCCAGTGCTTTGCGATACTTTTGTATAAAAAGCGCTCTATAATGCAATAAATAAACTGGACAAGCAGTGCCCTGTTGGAAAAATATAGTAAAGGCCCAATGAATGTTCTGCATGTGTCAAAGCTAAAACATAACAGTCTAGCACAAGGGCAGCAAGAAGCCTCCACAATGGTAATGGATACATTTTTAACAGTGGTATCGTAGTGTTTGCGGGAAAATGAAGCAGGCTCACACAGGTTTTGCAAGTTCTCGAATGCACGGTTTATTAAACCGGGACTCTACACTTGACAGGTGGTACAAATAGAGCTGAACAGCATAGTGCTACTCAGACTGTGACAAAATATTCCCAATCCCAAGCAGACATGGCTTCCTGCTCTCAATCCCCTGATGGTTGCAACATCCCTTGATTTGTGACAACAGCGTTGCAACAGGGTCCCGCTCGCGTGGCAAGCCGAGTTTCTGGCTGGTGGCGATTCTCCCGTCACTGATGTCCCTGAACATCTGCTGCCATTGAACTGTTGACCCTGGGTTACAGCACAGCCAGGGTCATTACAGTATGAACCAATACAGACTCGTAATCCAGTGCAGTACTGTGATTCTGCAGCGCCGCCAAGGTTAGCTCATCCAAATGAGGAGGCTGGGACGAAATGGAGCATTCATGGTTACAGAGCTTTTAACCTCTCATCTCACCCACAGGGGACAGTTACACAGGCATTGTTGTAATTAACTATAGGATTTTACTTTGCTAAACTACACATTGTTATGTGTTTAACATTGGACACCGCAGTTATCTTTTTTTAAGGGTTTCACAGACCCTAATTAGCACTACTTAGTACTAATCTAGGACTACCTTGAAGGTAGCATTAGATAGTCCAGTGTTACTGCTAATCGGAGACTTTAGATTTATATTACAACGCAACTCATTTCTAGATTGGTCAAGAGGTATCAAATTGCATTAAAAGATTTCACAAAAGAAAATCAGAAACACAACAAATGATGCAACATAGTAATACCGATCCACAAAAAGGGAGACAAAACCCAAGCAGGTAACTACAGACCAAGCCTCACTTCTATTATATGTAAACTTATGGAAACTATAATAAGATCCAAAATGGAAAAGTACCTATATGGTAACAGTATCCTGGGAGACAGTCAGCATGGTTTTAGGAAAGGGAGATCATGTCTAAGTAACCTGCTTGATTTTTTTGAGGATGCAACATCAACAATGGATAATTGCAAAGCATATGACATGGTTTATTTAGATTTCCAGATAGCTTTTGACAAAGTCCCGCATAAAAGATTAATTCTCAAACTGAATGCAGTAGGGATTCAAGGAAATGCATGCACATGGATTAGGGAGTGGTTAACATGTAGAAAACAAAAAGTACTGATTAGAGGAGAAACCTCAAAATGGAGCGAAGTAACCAGTGGTGTACCACAGGGATCAGTATTAGGTCCCCTGCTATTCCTAATCTACATTAATGATTTAGATTCTGGTATAGTAAGCAAACTTGTTAAATTTGCAGATGACACAAAAATAGGAGGAGTGGCAAACACTGTTGCAGCAGCAAAGGTCATTCAAAATGATCTAGACAGCATTCAAAACTGGGCAGACACATGGCAAATGACATTTAATAGAGAAAAGTGTAAGGTACTGCACGCAGGCAATAAAAATGTGCATTATAAATATCATATGGGAGATACTGAAATTGAAGAAGGAATCTATGAAAAAGACCTAGGAGTTTATGTTGACTCGGAAATGTCTTCATCTAGACAATGTGGTGAAGCTATAAAAAAAAGGCCAAACAGATGCTTGGATATATAGTGAAAAGTGTTGAATTTAAATCAAGGGAAGTAATGTTAAAACTTTACAATGCATTAGTAAGACCTCACCTAGAATATCGTGTTCAGTTCTGGTCACCTCGTTACAAAAAGGTGCCTGGATAAGGGCGTCTGCTAATAAATAAATAAAAATAATAGCAACCAGAATTATCCCGGGTTTAAAAGGCATGTCGTATGCAGACAGGCTAAAAGAACTGAATCTGTTCAGTCTTGAACAAAGAAGACTAAACAGTGATCTGATTCAAGCATTCAAAATTCTAAAAGGTATTGACAATGTCGACCCAGGGGACATTTTCGACCTGAAAAAAGAAACAAGCACCAGGGGTTACAAATGGAGATTAGATAAAGGAGCATTCAGAACAGAAAACAGGAGGCACTTTTTTACACAGAGAATTGTGACGGTCTGGAACCAACTCCCCAGTAATGTTGTTGAAGCTGACACCCTGGGATCCTTCAAGAAGCTGCTTGATGAGATTCTGGGATCAATAAGCTACTAACAACCAAACGAGCAAGATTGACCGAATGGCCTCCTCTCGTTTGTAAATGTTCTTATGTTCTTCTTAGATACCCATTGGCAATATGATACCGTTTAGCTTTTTTTCATTAGCAACAAACATATTTTGGAAAGCTATGAACTTAAAGTGATTGTAGCTGACAAAATAATTCCATTCAGCTTGCCTGTTTTGCACTTCCATTGGCTCCATAGTAAACGTATATTTTCATTTTAAAACATGATATGTGGAAAGCTCTCAGTTTCCATGTCTGTATTGTCAGGAAATCTCTTAAACTTGCACTTCCTAGGACATGTCACCACAGCTGTCTTCTGGGTCAACATATGTTACTGATTGAAAGCATGGCTGGCTAATAATAGGAAAGAAGCCATTGAAGAAGTGGTGAAAATTCCACCTTCCAGGTGATGTGACTGAGGAAGTGCAAAATCATAACTTGCAAACAGAGACTTCTGTTTACTATGACAGCTATTTTGTTTAAACCAGCGCATTTGAGATCTATATAACTAATGGAAGAGTACAACAGGTAAGATTTATGGAAGTATTTTATAAGCTATATTGTAAATCATCCCTGAGAAATGCCAGCCCTCAACACTCCAACCCGTATTACTGCAAGTGTTTCCAAGCAGGCAATGCTTTCCTCATATTACACAGAATATGCAGTGCCGGTCCCATAGTCCCTATATAAGAGAGTCTTTACTGGTGATGTGAAATGGAAAATGCAATATAATGCTATATCTCTAAAGGGAAACAGGAAAGCTGCAGGGTGTCCATTTATATCCCTTCCCTTATTGTTTTTCATCTTTTCCATTCCCACTGTCCATCCCTCCCAGTGCTGGCCCGTTAATTGATTGTTAACATGTAGGCTTCCTTGCCAAGTCAAATCGCCCACATTAGGTAACCGAACAGAGCACCTGCAGTTTTATGTGCGATTAAATCTGCCTGCCTTGTAAAATCATTCAAGGGTGAAACCACATAATTGCTCAGCAAATCTGAGTTATTGGATTCTTTAACGCAGGAGATTACTAGTGGAGTGAATTATGTTTTCTAGTTTAGAAACTTAGATTCAGAAGGAAGGGCAGCCCCTAACATCCCTGTACCATAGTAAATACATAGCACAGCGTACTAAAGCTTAGTGAAAGCATGATAAAGCATAGGTAAGCATTGTAAAATCCAGACTTGTAAGGTATTCAAATCCATAGTAAACTATAATAAATGTGTAGTATAATTATAGGAAAAGCAAATTTACTGTGGTAAACTTTTAATAGAGACACACTTTGCTACTCTCTCAGTTAAGGCTATAAATATAGCTTTCATTGTGTTTAGTGCATTCATTTCACCATCTCTGCCCTCTGCTCGTTTTCAAAAAGAGAACAACTAAATAAGCAAAACCCTCCCTTAAAACCCACACCCTCCTCAGGGAACATTACTACCGAGTATTAGAATTGATAGCAATATTATTATTATTTAAACAAGCTGTGTAGAAATGAGAATAAGGAAAACTAACCATATGCAACTAAATGAGCAAAACCCTCCCTTAAAACCCACACCCTCCTCAGGGAACATTATTACCGAGTATTAGAATTGATAGCAATATTATTATTATTTAAACAAGCTGTGTAGAAATGAGAATAAGGAAAACTAACCATATGCAACTAAATGAGCAAAACCCTCCCTTAAAACCCACACCCTCCTCAGGGAACATTACTACCGAGTATTAGAATTGATAGCAATATTATTATTATTTAAACAAGCTGTGTAGAAATGAGAATGAGGAAAACAAACCATATGGTTTCCATGTATGCATGCAAATGCATGAACGTAATAACTCCTGAGTCATGCAAGATATAAAAGGGTCCCATATATCATTAAATTCATTGTATTTATCCAGTATAGATGCATGATCTAACATTACATTTAACAATTGTGCTAGCTCTATTTTTCAAGTTTAGTGAAATTACTTTTTTGAGCAATTGTAAGGGACAGCGATAATAATTTTTTTTTTTTTTTAAAGTAAGGTCAAAGCTAAAAAAGGTCCCCTTGTCACAGCCAAGAATACAAGATAGAGTGCTCAGTGTCACCCCACAAAACAGAATCGTGGCTATTTAAGATGACAATTTAATGGGTGAGACAACTAAGTATTAGTTGGGTGGATGGTTTAGTTTTTAAGGACTGCCTCATTTCAATACATTGAAAGTAGTTAATTTTTTTATTTTTTATGAAACCACAATTTTTCTGGCAGCCTCTCAAAAGATAAAATCGTCCTGTCCTCAAAAAGATGGTTTAGACAAGACATACTCTTTTGCCTCCAGGATATAAACTCAAAGAGTTTACCTGCTATCAGAAAATCAGGATTGTGCCAAATGGGAAAACATTGAGATGGGTGCAGGCTGAGCTTAGTAATTTTATGAGCTCTTAATCAGGGATGTTTTTTAATCTCTTAAGAACATAAGAACATAAGAAAGTTTACAAATGAAAGGAGGCCATTCAGCCCATCTTGCTATTTTGGTTGTTAGTAGCGTATTGATCCCAGAATCTCATCAAGCAGCTTCTTGAAGTATCCCAGGGTGTCAGCTTCAACAACATTCCTGGGGAGTTGGTTCCAGACCCTCACAATTCTCTGTGTAAAAAAGTGCCTCCTATTTTCTGTTCTGAATGCCCCTTTATCTAATCTCCATTTGTGACCCCTCGTCCTTGTTTCTTTTTTCAGGTCAAAAAAAGTCCCCTGGGTCAACATTGTCTATACCTTTTTAGGATTTTTAAGACTGAATAGATTCAATTCTTTTTGCCAGTCTGCATATGACATGCCTTTTAAACCCGGAATAATTCTAGCCGCTCTTCTTTGCACTCTTTCTTGAGCAGCAATATCATTTTTGTAGTGAGGTGACCAGAACTGAACACAATATTCTAGATGAGGTCTTACTAATGCATTGTACAGTTTTAACATTACTCCTCTTAATTTAAATTCAACACTTTTCACTATATATCCAAGCATCTGTTTGGCCTTTTTTTTATAGCTTCCCCACATTGTCTAGATGAAGACATTTCTGAGTCAACATAAACTCCTAGGTCTTTTTCATAGGTTCCTTCTTCAATTTGGGTATCTCCCATATGGTATTTATAATGCACATTTTATTGCCTGCATGCAGTACCTTACACTTTTTTATATTAAATGTCATTTGTCATGTGTTGCCCAGTTCTGAATGCTGTCCAGATCATTTTGAATGACCTTTGTTGCTGCAACAGTGTTTGCCACTCCTCCTATTTTTGTGTCATCTGCAAATTTAACGAGTTTGCTTACTATACCCGAATCTAAATCATTAATGTAGATTAGGAATAGCAGAGGACCTAATACTCCTCTAATCAGTTCTTTCTGTTTTCTACATGTTAACCACTCCCTAATCCATGTGCATGCATTTCCTTGAATCCCTACTGCGTTCAGTTTGAGAATTAATCTTTTATGTGGGACTGTGGCAAAGTGGTGAGTGGATACAGGTGAGTGCAGTGCAGGTACAAATCACACAGACAATTACTAACAGGTGCAAGGGTATTGATAAATTACAATGTCCAGAGCCTTAATGCAAACGTCTATAAATAATAATGCTGGAAGTGATTACAGCGGCGTGTATCACTTCGGTTTTGTAAAATCCCACGGGTTTGACCCGCAACCAAAAAGTCAAGTTTTATCACCCACACAAAACACAAAGACACAGACACAGTGCGTGAATTAAGTGCATGTGGTGAAAAGACAGTTCTTAGTGGAAAGTGAAGTGCTGGTGTCCGGGTTTAATGCTGGCCTGCGGCTGCAGCTCCAGATCATGTTAGTAATCTTTTAGACAAACGAAACAAACAAACAACGTTTACAAGACAGACTAACAGAACACTCACGGTTTTTACATGCAGGGACTCCTTTTAGGTTCTTCCTAACCATTCACAAAAGGAACAGATCACGTCCGCTATGACCCCTATTTATATCCTCGCTCATGACCCCTAGGTTAACGAGCACATCCACTCCTCCAATCCTCAGATGCCACACCGTTTACTGTCTGGGTCACTGAGTTTGGATACTGTAGCTTTGCCCCTTTCCTAACTGACCGACATCCACCTACCCTACAGAATAAATTGTCGTGCCATTTAGTTAAGGGTACTCTGTTCCTTTTACACAGTGCCCTCACAGGTCGAGAGGGAGATCTAACACCAAGAATCATTCGATCTCTGTCACAGGGACTTTGTCAAAAGCTATCTGGAAATCTAAATAAATCATGTCATATGCTTTGCAATTATCCATTGTTGATGTTGCACCCTCAAAAAAATCAAGCAGGTTAATTAGTCACAATCTCCCTTTCCTAAAACCATGCTGACTGACTCCCAGTATACTGTTACCATATAGGTAATTTTCCATTTTGGATCTTATTATAGTTTCCATAAGTTTACATATAGTAGAAGTCATGCTTATTGGCCTGTAGTTACCTGGTTCGGTTTTGTTTCCCTTTTTGTGGATCGGTATTATGTTTGCAATTTTCCAGTCTGTCGGTACAACCCCTGTGTCAAGAGACTGTTGCATGATCTTGGATAGCTGTTTGCAAATAGCTTCTTTCATTTCTTTGAGTACTATTGGGAGGATCTCGTCTGGCCCAGGGGATTTGTTTATTTTAAGAGCTCTTAGTCCCTTTAATACTTCTGCCTCTGTTATGCTAAAGTTATTTAAAACTGGATAGGAACAGGTTGACATGTGGGGCATGTTGTCCTTTGTAAAAACTTGTGAAAAGTAATCATTTAATATATTCAAATTTTTTTCTCTTCATCTATGATTTTGCCGTTTGTATCTCTTAGACATTTTACTTCCTCCTTGAATGTTCATTTGCTGTTATAATATTGGGGAAACTTTTTGGAGTTGGTTTTAGACCCTTGGCAATGCTAATTTCTATCTCTCTCTTGGCCTTTCTAACTTCCTTTTTGACTTGTTTGCAGTCCCAAGTATTCTTTCTGTGTACTTTGTTCTTGGTCCCTTTTAAACGCTCTGTAAAGTGCCTTTTTTCTCTGAGTATTTTTTTTAATCGATCTATTAAACCATTTTGGCCATTTTGTTTTAGATTTTGATTTGTCTACTTTTGGTATTTAATTGTTTTGCTCCTCTTGTACTACATTTTTGAAAAATAGCCATCCTTTTTCTGTGGATGTTTTCACTATTTTACTCCAATCTACTTCTGTTAGTCTCTGTTACATTCCTTCGTAGTTTGCCTTTTTAAACTTGTAAACCTTAGCTTTAGTCGTTACTTTTGTGGTTTTAAAAAAGCACTTCAAATGAGACCGTGTTGTGATCTGAGTTTGCCAATAGTTCTCTGACCTCTGTTGTAGTTATTCGGACTTCGTTATTTGAAAAGACTAAATCAAGGCATGCCTCCCCTCTAGTCGGTGCCTTGACAAATTGTGTTAGGAAGCAGTCATTTGTCATTTTTACCATTTCAATTTCATCTGTCGTGCTCCCCACCAGGTTTTCCCATTTTATATGGGGGAAGTTGAAATCCCCCATTAATATGGCTTCCTTTGCTGCACGCATTTCTAATGTCTTTGTATAACAGATTATTTTGCTTGTTGTCTGAATTTTTGTCCATTATTCTTACCCATATTGATTCTGTGTTGTTTTTTTCTTCCAGATTTAACACCTGGGCTTCAAGACTATTTTTGATGTATAGCAGTATGGTTAATCTGAATTGCAGCTACCTGTCCCATCGTGAGAGGAAGGGAATTCCAAGATATGTCTTGTAATATCTGATGAGTGTTTGCCAGGAGAGAAAAATGCCTTTTAAGGAGCACTGTGTATCCAGATGACAATACTGTATGCCACTCATTTCAATCAGCGCAGCAGCACTGTGCAGGAGGGAGTATGCACTGGTTACACTGGCATGTTTCGAAGACACAATCTCTTTGTCCTGGCGAACGTGCCAGAATAAAAGATGGAAGAAAGTAATTCCTTTGTTTATCTACCTATGATGTGGAAACAAAAAAAAATCTGAACTATCAGGAATATGTTTTAAAAAAATGGAAAACAGCAAATACAACAAAGGGAAGGCTGTATTTCTTGTAAACACTGCAGGGGGTACTGTAACACTTTAAGAAAATGTCCTTTATATTGAGCAGTCCAGAATTCACCTGACTGATCTTGTCTTTAATTATAAAGGAGAGTGGATTCTTTATAACTATTTTACCTTTATTTGTGTATAATCAATATATATATATCACTTACCCTGTTAATGTCTCTTTCTACTAAAGCTGAAGTAACTGATTTAGTGTATTCCAGCAACATTCTAAGCATGCATTGGTTTTGTGTATGGTATGTATTGTTTTCTCCTTTAAAACTTTACCACAATACATTTCTACGGTAATTTTGCAGTTTACTGTGCTATCCCCATGTTTATACAGCGCATTTCTAATTTGGAAATATGAAATTAAACAAAAGGGATGTTTCAGTTTGTTTAATCACCAGGCAATTCTGCCTCTGGGTTTGAGGCAAAGTCTTTTATAACAAGAATAATTATAAATCTGGTGTCCCTGAGTAGCCCGCCTGGTAAAAGCACAGACCTGTGGTGTGCAGGGTGAGTCATACAGTCAGGGGAGCGCAGGTTTGTGTCCTGACTGTGCAAAGTCACCGGTTAGGGAGGCAAAACTGGCAGGGACTGGCTTTACTCATCGCAGTACAGCCGACCCTACTGGCCAGGCGCTTAGTGAGCTCATTCGATCTCGAGTTCCTTGGTGAAAAAGGAAGCTGGCTTGGTCGTGGGATTGGAGGACGCACACTGAACCTTCAGTTCTCCTGAGCTGTGTAGGGAATCTCTGGGGTGAGGGAACATAATCGGTCATTCTAAATTGGGGAGAAAATCGGAAGTAAAAGAATTGGGCCCTCTAAATTAAGAAAAAGAATAATTATAAACCTCACAATCATGTTCTAAGAGGAGTGATTACTATCCCAAAGGGACTGTAGATGCCCTCTAAAGCTAAGCTAAGATTAAACTAGCATTACTAGTCATAAAACCACATGGGCTTACACCATTTATAGTTAAAGAAAAGTATACAAAGCACTGTAGGTCAATAGGAAAACTCTGCTTTATATGACAACACTGGGCTCATTTCAATTACCGTTTTATTTGGGAAAAGGTTTTGGGAAAATAAACAAAGTGTGTAGAGCTATGTATTGTGCTCAGTCATCATAGTATAACTGATGTGTTGATTGACTGGGCCCACGCTAATATCCTTAATTTCAAAATGCTTTCTGATGAAATGAATCTTCTAAAGATTTTTTTTATTTTTATGTGTGATGCAAGGAAAAACTTTTTTTTGGTGGTTTTTAAGATTAAAGTCATGAAGGCACTCAAAATGTTTGTATACTTGACTCAACCAAGGATTCAATTAGAAAAAACCTGTTAATAAATAACCTGTCCACGTCCAGGGGCTTTACTATTTAATGCAATCCTTAATGCAATTTATCTTTGTTTCTGATCAGGGGGAAGATATCCAAGCCAAGGGAAACCACAGCAAATGAAACATGTCCCAATCATACCTGACTATTTCTTAATGTTGGCTTTAAATACCAGCATCTCCTCCCCACTCGATAGCTGTTGTATAATTAACAGGTTTCATGGTGTTCCAATGAAGAACCCCAGTCATACACAAGTGATTTATTACAGTGTTTTGTGAGCCCCTGAAAAATAAACGTCAGTATAATTGAGTGTTTAAAGTTATGGATGAATTTGCTATTATTTACCTTTTCACTACTCTCTTGTATTTTCTATTCAGTGAATATTCTAGTTTGTAATGTCAGATTTCATGATTTCCATTACATGAAAGTAGATGTTAAAACTTCATGCTGATTTGAACTTGGCTCTCGCCAAGATAAGCACCAACTAAGACGTAGCTTCACAGTAAACTAATGTGATCCATATGTGTCTCCATCCATTTGCGCTTCCTTCCATATGATGATGTAGATATCCTTCTGTCTGGTGTTGATGGCTGAAGTGTAATGCTGGCTCCAGGGATCAGCTTATTGCCTCCCTAGCGCATCAGCACACACAACGGCTGCGATGCTGGCTCTGGGGATCAACCATAGTGCGGTCTCCCCAGCGCATCAGCATGACAACCGTCTGGATTGAGCTAAGTAGGGTACATCTCTGGGGTCTTCAAGTGGGCACCTTCCATCCACGATGTTTCGTCGACTAGCCCATGACACCTCCGTCCCCCACTCAACTCAGCCCAGCTTACTTACCCGTACATCAGCGTTTCTTTCTTTCTAATGTGCTTGAGATCCCCAGCCAGAACATTTCCGTCTCAACCACAGCCAGTTGCTGCTCCTCTCTGCTGCTTCAGATAAGTTCTTTACTGTGCGACGCAACTCTTGGCCACTGAATCCGACGTCTCTGAGAAACCGGGTTGTAGAGTGTGCCACAAATCCTCGACATCCCACTTCCACTGGGTAAACCCGCACTCTCCATCCTCGCTGTTCACTTCAGTGGCTAGTTGAGCATACCGCAGTTTCTTCCTCTCATACGCCTCATCTACAGCATCCTCCCATGGCACTGTTAACTCTACCCGGTGAACAAGGCATACTGATCCAGACCACAAGACAATATCTGGTCGAAGGTTAGTGGTGGCAATCTCAGGTGGAAAAATAAGCCGTTGACCAACATCTGCTAGCATTTTCCAGTCTCTAGCAGCTTCCAGTTGTCCTGGGCGAGGATTGGTTTTAACACCTTTTCTTGGTGGTTGCTCTCCTGGGCGGAGGAATGTTGTCTTTTGAGTGTAATGTTTTGATGGAACAGGTGGCAACTTATTGGTCATGTTACGCTTGTCTTCCAATGCTAAGGCCAAACATCGCAGCACCTGGTCATGGCGCCAAGTAAACCGTCCTTGGCTAAGAGCCACCTTACATCCTGTCAAAAAGTGCCTTAATGTTGCAGGTGATGAACACAAAGGACATGAGGGATCCTCTCCTACCCAGAGGTTTAAGTTCTGTGGTGATGGGAGAACATCATATGTTGACCTGATAAGGAAACTGATCCTGCTCTGTTCCATTGACCATAGGTCTTGCCAGCCAATCATGTGGTGTTCCACACTCTCCCATCTCATCCATTCTCCCTGCTTGGCCTGGGAAATGGCCTTTATAAACCTCATCCTCTCCTCCTGCTTTTGCACCTCGTTGACTACCAGCTTCCTCCGTTGAGCTGGGGCTGTTAAAGTAGTCTTTTATTTTTTTGATGACTGTGTGCTGAATACACCTTCTTAGGTTTTGTTGTTGTAATCCCAGCTTGGTTTATCTGTTATAGATCAACATATTTTTTGTCAGTTGGTGGTACAGTAGTGACCTCCTATAGGAACACCACCTAAGAGAACACATTGCCTAAGAGAACACCCTTGTGGTGAAATGGATTGTAAATGCTCCGCCTAAAGGAACAGGAACTTCACAAACACCTTTTCAGCACTGCTAGCGATTTGTTCCCAACTGATACAGTACTGTTTTGAAACCTGATAACTCCTCATCATAAAACTTCAATTCAAATGGTTTATTCAATCTTTTCAAATGTGAGTTGACATTGCGAGAGTGTCTTGAGGCACACTGGTTGGTTTATTCAATCTTTTCAAATGTGAGTTGACATCGCGAGAGTGTCTGGAGGCACACTGGTTGGTTTATTCAATCTTTCCAAATGTGAGTTGACATCGCGAGAGTGTCTGGAGGCACACTGGTTGGTTTATTCAATCTTTTCAAATGTGAGTTGACATCGCGAGAGTGTCTGGAAGCACACTGGTTGGTTTATTCAATCTTTTCAAATGTGAGTTGACATCGCGAGAGTGTCTGGAGGCACACTGGTTGGTTTATTCAATCTTTCCAAATGTGAGTTGACATCGCGAGAGTGTCTAGAAGCACACTGGTTGGTTTATTCAATCTTTCCAAATGTGAGTTGACATCGCGAGAGTGTCTGGAGGCACACTGGTTGGTTTATTCAATCTTTCCAAATGTGAGTTGACATCGCAAGAGTGTCTGGAGGCACACTGGTTGGTTTATTCAATCTTTTCAAATGTGAGTTGACATCGCGAGTGTCTGGAGGCACACTGGTTGGTTTTTTCAGTCTGAACCACGATCATATCATTGCCTCATTTTGGATTCTGATTGCCACAAGTGCACCTCATCGCTACAAAATGTAAACAAACAGTGAAATGTGCCGCTGTTTATCTTGCTACAAAAAAGTTGGAAATTGTTTGAGCTCCTGATAAAAACCTGAATCAGATACAAGTCGCCAAGCAATTTGTGTTTGCAATTTGTGAGTTGCTTCACCATTCTGTTAAATAATGTTGTGCATGCCTTGAATATTACTCCTATACAGGTACTTATAATTAATCTAGAGCTGCTGCTGCATTTTTTTAATATGTGTACGGGTGCTGTGTTAATTTACTTTGACTTAGTTTATTAACGTTAGTTTGTCTGTTACTTTATTATTATAGTTTATTAACATACACTTGCCTATTGCTTTTCTCCTCTTCTGTTCATTTCATATGTTGATGCACGTGCATCATGACAAGTAATACATTTTTATTTATTGATTGATTCACACTGTGTCGGTGGTCAACGTCTTACCGAACACTTCAGCTGAGAGAACACTTTGCTTGCTTCCCGAGGGGTGTTGTCTTAGCCGGAGACTCAGGATCCAGGAAACAAAGCATACTTTTTTTAGTGTCTCAGGATGCATTTGTGGCCTGCTAATATTTATGGAATTATTTTGTTAGCTCTTATGTTTCAGGGAAAACCCTTCTTCAGGGAATGACTGAAATAAATCTTATATTATATTGGACAGCATTGGAGAACAATTTATTGGGCACTGTAAATTTAATAATTTTGGATTATTGTTAATATTTCATTAAAGGTGTGTCACAAGCTATACATATTTTCACATACAAAAGAGTACCAATCTGTATCAGCTTTATTAACATATAGACTGTTCCCCATTTTATTGCACTGATAACTTTTGGTTATTTTCTTTTTTTTGCAATTATATGCAAATGGATATCTCAAATAAAAAGCAATAGATACAAACTGCTGGATCCAGATACCTTTGCTAAAATGAAAAAATGCTTATTTCATGACACTTCATGGTCTAAAAACAGGTACTTAAAGATATTTCACAATTAAACAGAATATTTATTAATGCAGAAAAAATAGCATTGTCACATTCAAAATTGATAATTTTCTCTGGAATTATTATATAACAAATGCTCCTAAATATTTTCAGTTTACCTGAAAAACAGTAAATGCTAAACTGTAGAATATTTCATTTTTTATGTCCACCTTTAAAGACATTCTATCTTCACCATCAGTGAATTATCAAACAAAATATAAACATAAATATTAACAGACATGTGAAACGTCCCTTTCTTGTACTGGACAGAGCAATCTTTAGCAGAAATATTTCCAATCTTTGATGCAGATGGTGTCTTTTTCATCAAAGACATTTTAAAGAAATCATATAGATCTATCAGGGATTTCAATCATTTACTGTGTCAATCATAAATGCAGTGTAACAGGTAATACGTCAATAAGGCAAACATTTGCTGTATTTATTTTTAAGTGATAACACATAAGTATATTTACACTATTCTTTCAGAAATGGGAATTTTCACAGGGAACTGCATATTACATGACAATGGGGAATACAGCCTTAGTCATGTGGTCTGAATGCAGCGAGGCCATTGAATAGAGTTTGAATTCCAACACATGAAATGATTAGGTACCAGGAAGCAGCAGCCACGTTTCATTACAGCATTATCTTTAGAAGGCCTGTATATCCCAAAATGAGGATAAAGAACCAAAGGATCTCCAACAGAAAAAAGGGACAGTAGAGGTACTTGCAGTATTATTATTTTAATTAGTCCTTTAGCAGACACTTTTATCCAAAACAACTTACATAGACTAGGGGGTGAACCATGCATAACAACTGCTGCTGCAGAGTCACTTCCAATAGGACCTCGGTTTGATGTGTCATCCAAAGGACAGAGCACAAGGAGGTTAAGCCCTATTCTTTAACCACTGGACCACCAGACCTCCTAGGTGACAATCTTCAATACTAAGCTCCTGCTGAAAACTTTGGCTTATTGATATTTCCTGTAAAAGGTTACAGTATCTTCAAGAAAACACCATTAGGAAAAACATGAATTGTGTTTTGCTTCCTGAACTAGACCAGAGCTTGAAATGCTGCTGCTGGAAATATAGCAAAAATAGCCTGTGAAAAATGTAGATTGCTGATAAAGTAGAGACTCAATAGACTAAGTTATGAATGAATGTAATAAAGATACAAGGGAATTTTATTTTAGTATTATTGTTTACTTAAAAATGTGTAAACTTTTCCGTTTTTAGTTTACTGCTAATAAACATTTAGAATATCCACATAAACTATACAGTACACTAACATTAAGCACCAGAAAAAGGTATAATTTATACCCGGACTGGATTGGATTGCATTGCATTCATATACTGTCTCAGTGGCATTCCGGTCCATTTTTAAACAACCTACCCTTTCTGCACATAAAGATTGGCTGTACTTGTATACGGCAGCACCGGTGTACAAGCAACAGTTAAGAAACTACAGCCTCCATAATGCACCTTCCTGCCATTTAAATACTTGAAGGCTCATGTGCAGAATATAAACTGCCTTACCTCATTATCATAACTCAGCGTCAACACGTTTTGTTTTGGAACAGGAGACGCTATCTTGTGGAAGCTACCTGTAGATCTTGTAGGCTTGTGGAAGCTACCTGTAGATTTGTAGAATGTTAGCAGTTGGTATGTGAACATTCTGTTCTATGCAAATTAGCTGTATATGACTCACTGTTTTTATGATCCACACATGCAGAAAAGTGGCACCCCTGAAAACGCGACCTTCCCTAATACCAGGGAAGCTAATTTTTTTGCCCCTGGTACCTCTTCCCAGTAATATCACTGTCATAGAACCCATCAGGAAAAAAGGAATGTTTCAAATATATCTTACATACCAGTATTTAATCATTTTTTCCTCCTAATTAGCGTCACTCTAAATTGATGACACTAATTAATAATTTTCCTCTGTTTGGGTTGGTGCTGGATTATGCTCTTGGTTACCAACAAGTGTTTTCTATGAAAACTGAACATCAAGAACAACAAGCAAATACCATGAGCAGCTGGAGCGTTGTTAATTATTTGAAGGCGATATACCCCAGAAAATAAAACCTGTGTTTGGGGGGTCTAACTGGGTAAAGGCACAGCTGGATGGTGACTCATAGTGTCAGGGGAGTTCAGATTCCTGGCTTTGCAAAGTCATTAGCTTAGCATTGATACAGTCCGGGGAGTTCAGGTCCCTAGCTTTGCAAAGTCATCGGCGTAGCATTGATACAGTCAGGGGAGTTCAGGTTCCTGGCTTTGCAAAGTCATCGGCGTAGCATTGATACAGTCAGGGGAGTTCAGGTTCCTGGCTTTGCAAAGTCATCAGCGTAGCATTGATACAGTCAGGGGAGTTCAGGTTCCTGGCTTTGCAAAGTCATCGGCGTAGCATTGATACAGTCAGGGGAGTTCAGGTTCCTGGCTTTGCAAAGTCATCGGCGTAGCATTGATACAGTCAGGGGAGTTCAGGTTCCTGGCTTTGCAAAGTCATCGGCATAGCATTGATACAGTCAGGGGAGTTCAGATTCCTGGCCTTGCAAAGTCATCGGCGTAGCATTGATACAATAAGGGGAGTTCAGGTTCCTGGCTTTGCAAAATCATCGGCATAGCATTGATACAGTCAGGGGAGTTCAGATTCCTGGCCTTGCAAAGTCATCGGCGTAGCATTGATACAATAAGGGGAGTTCAGGTTCCTGGCTTTGCAAAATCATCGGCATAGCATTGATACAGTCAGGGGAGTTCAGATTCCTGGCCTTGCAAAGTCATCGGCGTAGCATTGGCTCTGGTGGTCCCGCGGGTTAGGGAGGCAAACGTTTTCTGGAGCTGTTATGGGGAGTTTTTATGGTGAGGGAGAGTAATTAGACAGGGGTAAAATAATTGGCCGCTCTAAATTATTAAAAACAAGAAAAACCTGTTAGTGTTATACAATTAAAAGGAAAAATAAATATTTACTAAAAGCATTCCTAAATTTTTTTGGTTATGTCTCTTAAATGATTATGTTTCTCTTTTCCATTTACACCTTGGCAATTAAATGTCACAGTTCAAGTATGGTTTGAATCATGTTGATTTGGCCACAATTTTACCAATAAATACTGGGGACTCCCAAGCCTCCCTAACTCCTCAGAGGATGAACTACCTCACTCATTATGGTGTTTGGCTGTTCAGCTTTTCATTACATTTTTGTTGTAATTTATAAAAGTGCAGCGTAACAGAAACATTTAGTAATTAAACTGACATAATTTTTTGCAGTTATAATTTGAATAAGTGACATCTGCCTTTAAACTGACAAATCAGGTATTATGCTCGCTATAGTGCTTGTAAAAATGAATGACCGAAGGCACTGGAGATTGCCTCCCACGATTCCTCCTCAAGACAGGAAATATTGTGCTGTTTTTTGAGTACCAGATGTTCCTACCTCACTCACGTCATTAGAGTTCTCATTGCTGGAAAGTGTATAATGCTATCCTAGGTAATATGACTATTAGCCTAGCACAGCTTGAGCCCATCAATTGCCAGACAGTTTACTTTATCTTTCCACTTTTTCCGTTGTGAATTATCTTTCTGCTGCAAAGGATGCTATCGCTTTCCATACCAGCCTGTGACGCTCATATCCCCATACAGAAATAAATTATAAGCTACAATTTTTGCATACTTAGTTTCTCATAAGTTTTACATTAGAATTCTGATTAAGCGTTTTGATGTTATGGAAGGAATAAATTATACACAGGTATTTCATAAATATTTTGAAGCATACATGTTTTATATATAAAATGCAGGTTAAACAGGTCCTCTGAGTGGCTCACCTGATAAAGACAGCCGTGTGGTGTGCAATGTGAGTCACAGTCAAGTAGGTCCAGCTGAATTGTCAGGGACTGTTTCTCCTCATCGCGCTACAGCGGACCCAGACTAATCCCAGGGCTTAAAAGAAATTGCTTTGAAGAGAAGCTGAAAGAACTAAATCTATCAGCCTAAAACAAAGAAGAATTAATGGGGACCTGATTGAAGTCTTTTAAATCTTAAAAGGAGTTGACAAAGTTAACCCAAACCAATACTAAGCGCGAACAGAAACCAGGACCAGAGGACACAGTTAGAAATTGAGTGGAGATAGACTTAATAGGACTGCCCTTATAAATGTTTGCCAAAGTAAAAAGCAAAGTATATTAAAGCATAGCGAAATCATGGTAAAGCATAGGTAAGCATGGCAAAGAATAGCGAGAATATTAATAAACATGGCAAACCAGGGTAAACTATGGTAAATGCACAGTATAACCTTGGGGAAAACATGGTAAAACTGCAAAAATACTTCACAAGGATCTGCAGGACCATGATGTCATCACTATGCAGGCTGCCATCTTGGTGAAGGAGGGCAACATGTGTTCAGAGGTCTTTGAGAACGCCTGTTCCTACGAGATTGGAGATTGGCTGATTACAGGGGCGGAGTTCTGGGTACAAAAGGGAGTGTGTTGCCTCAAGACAGGATGGTTGGTAACCGGAGCAGGGTGAAAGAGAGAGAGAGAAAGAGAGAGAGAGAGAGAGAGAGAGAGAGAGGGGAGGGGGGAGGAGGCTGAGGTGCATTTTATCTGCTAATCAAAAAGTGTATTACAGACTAAGGATCAGGAGCAGACGGGAAACTGCCAGCCTGTGAGGAGACAGGGAGAAGAGCCACCGCAACCACAGACTGTGGATTCCTTTAACCACAGCGACCACAGACTGTGGATTCCTTTAACCAGTGACCACAGACTGTGGATTCCTTTAACCACAGCGACCACAGACTGTGGATTCCTTTAACCAGTGACCACAGACTGTGGATTCCTTTAACCAGTGACCACAGACTGTGGATTCCTTTAACCACAGTGACCACAGACTGTGGATTCCTTTAACCAATGCGACCACAGACTGTGGAAAAGATTTTAAAACGTCACTATACTGTTGTGTTAAGAACTAGTACTGTAGTTTTAAAATATATTTTTTTATTAAAATGGCCTGGAGATACTGTAATTGTATAACTAAAAAATTAAAACGTTTGAATTTATTGCAAACATAGAAGGGTGTGTGTGGGTTTGTTTTTTTTGACCCTCACTATAATGCCACCCTCGCTTATTGCCCGTTTTTGCCCATGGCCCTTACCTGGCGGTATAAAGAGGGTTGACTGTAATGAGACATGATTGTAATTGATATAGAAAAATCTTTCCTTAGTACAGTTGTGGTAAAGCATTAAAGTGAAATATGTATATGGTGGGCTTATAAAATTTCAATTTCATTTAACGCAACAAGAGAGATTTTAGCAGTCTCTGTCAAGGGTATTTTAGAAATAACACACTTGATGATTCAGACCACATTGAAAAATCCACCCCTCCTTGTTTATTTTTGTACATAAAAAAACATAAAAGTCTAGTACCAACATGTTTTATTTAACATTTGAGTTTTTTTGAATAAACCTGTAATACAATTGCAGACGCTACTGGTAGCCATGGAGACAGCCTTACAGGAACAACGGAGTGAACGATACATTAGAATTACTGGTGACTTTGTAAACAGGGTGGCATAAAACAGTTCAAAGCATAAAATAATAATAATCATAATAAATCAATACAAAAAGGTATTGTTAAAATGGAATTGAAGCTGTTGCATGTGTCCTTTAAATATCTAACAAGAAGACCACATACAATAAAAAATAACAACATTTAAGCAGGGTGTGTTATTTCTTTATGCCAATACACTGAAGGTCCATTTAAGTTTTAAAATTAAATTGATTGTCTCTCAATCTGGAACATAGTCATTCATTTTGCCCACCCAAACATTTGTGCATGACAGATTTTAATAAAAATATAGAAAGATTACTTATGAGTCATCAAGAACTCCCATAATGGAAGGAAATAAATCCCAAAACAATGGTTAACATAGTAAACTGATATACAAATATAGAAAGATTACTTATGAGTCATCAAGAACTCCCATAATGGAAGGAAATACATCCCAAAATATTGGTTAACATATTAAACTGATTAATCTAACGTGTAGATATAAGCAGAACATTTTGAAACAATCATTATTGTACATTTGTGGTTCCCCTTAAGAGCCTGTGAATGGAAATGTAAGCATGTGGTCCAGAGTTGAAGGCATTAATCTGCCTCCTGAGAGGATAAGCAGAGGCCAGAGGTTAGGATACTTACTTGTACATACTGTATATATGTTACTGAATATTGGCAAATCTTAATTTACTAGTAAATGTCGACAGTTCTGAAAGAATGTCCGGAGTAGTTATCAGGAGGACTCCAGCGCTTAGAAGAGATGTGTGTAGATAGACACAGGGCCAATTCATGGAGACGATTGTTCCTTCTAGGGTGAGGAAAAGGGGATCGGATGAACTGGCAGCCGGGTGCATTGACAAGTAGCTGAAAGAGCAGAGAAAGGACAAATAATATGAGTCATTCTAAATAATATGCAGTACTGTGCAAAAGTTTTAGGCAGGTGTGAAAAAATGCTGTAAAGTAAGAATGCTTTCAAAAATAGACATGTTAGTAGATTATATTTATCAATTAACTAAATGCAAAGTGAGTGAACAGAAGAAAAATCTAAATCAAATCCATATTTGGTGTGACCACCCTTTGCCTTCAAAACAGCATCAAGCATCAATTCTTCTAGGTACACTTGCACACAGTTTTTGAAGGAACTCAGCAGGTAGGTTGGCCCAAACATCTTGGAGAACTAACCACAGTTCTTCTGTGGATTTAGGCAGCCTCAGTTGCTTCTCTCTCTTCATGTAATCCCAGACAGACTCGATGATGTTGAGATCAGGGCTCTGTGGGGCCATACCATCACTTCCAGGACTCCTTGTTCTTCTTTACGCTGAAGATAGTTCTTAATGACTTTCGCTGTATGTTTGGGGTCGTTGTCATGCTGCAGAATAAATTTGGGGCCAATCAGATGCCTCCCTGATGGTATTGCATGATGGATAAGTATCTGCCTGTACTTCTCAGCATTGAGGAGACCATTAATTCTGACCAAATCCCCAACTCCATTTGCAGAAATGCAGCCCCAAACTTGCAAGGAACCTCCACCATGCTTCACTGTTGCCTGCAGACACTCATTCATGTATGCTCTCCAGCCCTTCGGCGAACAAACTGCCTTCTGCTACAGCCAAATATTTCAAATTTTGACTCATCAGTCCAGAGCACCTGCTGCCATTTTTCTGCACCCCAGTTCCTGTGTTTTCGTGCATAGTTGTGTCGCTTGGCCTTGTTTCCACGTCGGAGGTAAGCATGATGTGTCTTTCATCTGCTGCAGTAAGTTTCCTTGGCCGACCACTGCGTCTACGGTCCTCAACATTGCCTGTTTCTTTGTGCTTCTTCAAAAGAGCTTGGACAGCACATCTGAAAACCCCTGTCTGCCTTGAAATTTCTGCCTGGGAGAGACCTTGCTGATGCAGTATAACTACCTTGTGTCTTGTTGCTGTGCTCAGTCTTGCCATGGTGTATGACTTTTGACAGTAAACTGTCTTCAGCAACCTCACCTTGTTAGCTGAGTTTGGCTGTTCCTCACCCAGTTTTATTCCTCCTACACAGCTGTTTCTGTTTCAGTTAATGATTGTGTTTCAACCTACATATTGCATTGATGATCATTAGCACCTGTTTGGTATAATTGTTTAATCATACACCTGACTATATGCCTACAAAATCCCTGACTTTGTGCAAGTGTACTGTGATAGCGAGAGAAAGGATCGATGCTGTAAATCTCCCTCCCGATTAGAAAGGGCGCTGTGTAAGGGGGAAGGTAAGCTGCCTCCTAGATCTACTACCTCGGTGGTAGCTGGAAACCGGAAGGTAACCATATTAGGAGGGGCGTAGCTGCAAGTACTCAGGACGATTCCATTGCAGTCAGCTGCGGGCAGCCCTCTATTGGAGAAACCAGGCGACGCGTTGACTGCAGGGAGGAGTTTGCTGGGTACAAAGGGGAAGCAGCTACGTCAAAACCTCCCTTGCGCTGAGTTAAAAGCGATCGGCCGGAGCCGATGTTGTTGTTTTGTGATTACGTGTTTTGTTTTTGAGTGTTAGCAGAGGAGCAGGAGGACGGGAGGCTGTAGCCAGCGAGCCAGCACATACCCCAGAGCACGCCCCTCATCGCACAGCACTTCACAGCACAGCGCACGCACCACAAACCCAGAAAGAAAAGAGCACATTTTCGTGCACGGAGGACTGTGGTTATTGGAGTGTGTTTTGTTTACTTTTGTTTTAGCAGGACGCTGAGTTTTGCCCCATTACCATCGCTGGTACTGGGGCTTATTATTATTATTATTATTATTATTATTATTTATTATTATTATTATTAATTATTAAAACCTTTTTGTTAATGGGAGAATTCAGTCTGGACATTCACTTTCTACTGCACCACACCATTCAGCGTGTCACAGTTGGTGATCAGAAGAGGGACTCGGGATGGATGCCGCCGCATTAGGAGCAATATTGGAGGCGCAGGAGCGAAGACACCAGGAGGGAATGGCAACCATGATGGAGCGGATGCATGCCATGTTCCTGGAAGCCAATCGGGGACCGGCGACAGAACCAACGCCACCCTTACCGAAGATAAGGGTGGTAAAGATGTCGCTGGAGGATGATCCTGAGGCCTATTTGGTAGCCTTTGAGAGGCAGGCAACGGCAGCGCAATGGCCTCGGGATTGGTGGGCTACCCAGTTGGGGCCCAATTTGATTGGGGAGGCCCAGGCAGCCTACCAAGCCTTAACCAATGAAGATGCCCTCAACTATGATAGAGTGAGGCAGGCCATTCTCCAGCGACTCGACATCACGGAGGAAACCCACCGTCGCCGGTTCCGGGAATACCAGCGACCCCCAGGACTGCGACCCGCGTGGTGGCACAACAGCTGGTGGACCACGTGACCCGGTGGCTCTGCCCCGCACCAATAGCGCAAAGCAGGTCACCGAGCTCATTGCCATTGAGCAATTCGTGACGGTGCTGGGGCCAGACACGAGGAACTGGGTCAGTCGCCACCGTCCCACCACGCTGGAGGCAGCGGTCAGATTGGCTGAAGGGTTCGAGGACGCAATACCTGCTGCTCCAGTGGTTGCCCCACCTGCTCCTGCCTCCAATAGACCGCGAGCGGCAACACCACCACCACGCATCACCCCCACTACCCACGGACCAGCACTGCAACGTCACCCCATGGGCGGCCTCCCTCCAACACAGTGGAGAGCGAGGGCGACCCCCAGCGGGGTAAGAGCAGAGTACCCCTCCCCGCTGCCAAACCGGCAACGGGACACGCAGGCTTCGTGGGCACCCTTTCGCCCCACATGTTACCGGTGCCAGAAGGTCGGTCACCTGGCGCGGAATTGTCCAGTGGCCATGGAGTGTGGGGTGACCTCCCATTACGTCCTGACAGCATCAGGTAAGACCAGGGGTAATGATTGGGAGGGGCCTTGTGTTGTTAATGTACGGGTTGGTGAGGTGAGCACCCACGCATTAGTGGACTCAGGATGTGGGCAGACTTTAATTAGACGAGCTCTATTAAAGGGGGTACCTTGGTGGTCACGAGGGTCGTGGTCATTTCCTGTATTCATGGGGATAACAAGGACTACCCCTCACCAAATTAGATTTGACAGTTGGATGTCATGCCCGCCGTGTAATCGTGGCTGTGGCAGAGAAGCTGCCATATCCAGTTATTTTAGGTCGAGACTGGCCGCATTTTGACAGCATGATTAATAAAACGGTAAAGCCAGTCTCCGGTAAGACCATGGGAGCAGCGGGGAAACTATTGGTAATATCTTCCCGCTGCACACCGACTTGTTCCACTCTCGATTTCGCCCAAAAAACAAAAAGAGCGAAGGGTTGAAAAATGGGAGGGAACATTAATGAAACAAGGTTGGGGTTTGGTGGGGAAGCCTCAGGATCAGTCAAATGTAAGGGAAAGGGGTTGGGACCCAGTGTGACCTGCGGGGCAGGTTACTGAGGCCCCCAGTGCTGAAGCTACTTTAGCTCCGCCGATATCCCGAAATTCTGGGACCGAGATGTGGACCTAGCATTGGAACAAAAGAACGATCCTTCGCTGGCCCACATCTGGGGCAGGTTCGGTCTATCGAGGGAAGGATGTAGAGGATAGCCGGCCGCTTACATATCCCCACCACATTATTGTCGGGCATTTACTGTATAGAGTATCCCAAGCCACGAGCACAAGTCAGATTGTAACACAATTACTCGTTCCCCAGTCTTTTCGACGTGAGATCATGCGGTTGGCTCACGATGTCCCCTGTTCGGGCCATTTAGGTATTGATAAGACTCGGGAACGAATATTGGCTCGATTTTATTGGATGGGAGTGTTTAGTGAGGTGGCGCGATATGTAGCGGAATGCCCGGAATGCCAGCAAGTAGCGCCGGGGCGGGTTCGCCCGGCCCCGCTGGTCCCACTGCCCCTGATCTCAGTTCCCTTTGAGCGCATCGCTATGGACATAGTGGGTCCATTGAGCCAGTCTGACTCTGGATATACGCACATTTTAGTAGTGGTGGACTACGCGACCAGATATCCAGAGGCAGTACCATTGAGATCCACTAGTGCCGCAGCCATTGCTAAAGAGTTAGTGAATATTATATCGAGAGTAGGGATTCCAAAAGAAATCCTCACTGATCACGGAACGAACTTCATGTCACAATGTTTGAAAGAATTATACAAATTGATGCAAATTAAGTCGATCCGAACCTCCGTTTATCACCCGCAGACGGACGGTTTGGTGGAACGCTTTAATCAGACCTTGAAACAGATGCTGAAGCGGTTTGTCAACCAAGAGCAAAAACATTGGGCTAAACTCCTCCCTTACCTAATGTTTGCAGTGAGAGAGGTGCCTCAGAGTTCGACCGGTTCTCTCCCTTTGAGCTGCTGTATGGGAGGCAACCACGAGGTATCCTTGATCTTGTGAAAGAAGGGTGGGAGGAGCAAACAAAAACCTCTAAAAACATAGTCAAATATGTAATTATGTTAAGAGACCGCCTAGCATTGGTTGGTCGCTTGGCGCAGGAGAACCTAAAACTAGCTCAGCATCGCCAGGAGCAACAGTACAATAAACAAGCACGTATTCGACTTTTCGCCAGGTGATAAAGTACTGTTGCTACTTCCCACATCGGAATCTAAGTTGTATGCTAAGTGGCAGGGGCCATATGAGGTGGTTCGGGAAATTGGTAAAGTAAATTATGAAATTAGACAACCCGATCGCGAAATAAAACCGAAATTTATCATATCAATTTGCTAAAACCCTGGAATGAAAGGGAGGCCCTATTTGTAGCTGGTGACAGTTTGGAAGAGGATTTTGGTCCTACTGTCAATCCACCAGCTACAACTCATATTCCAATGGGGGAACAGTTACTTCCGGATCAGAAACGAGAGCTCTACCAGTTAGTGGAAAGGTTTAATGATGTTTTCTCTGACTTGCCCGGCAGGACTAATGTTATTTCTCACGCTATTATTACTCCACCAGGGTCAGGGTCCGGGAGAGACCGCATCGGATCCCAGAGAGTCGCAGGGTTCCTATTCGCAAGGAGGTGGAGGATATGCTTGAGCTGGAGTCATTGAACCTTCCCGGAGCGAGTGGTGCAGTCCTATCGTGATGGTGGGCAAGAAGGACGGCTCCACTCGGTTCTGCGTGGACTTTCGAAAGGTTAATGTCATCTCCAAGTTCGATGCATATCCAATGCCCCGGGTGGATGAGCTCCTCGACCGACTGGGTAAGGCGCGGTTGATTTCGACCTTGGACCTGACGAAGGGATACTGGCAGATTCCACTGACTCAGAGCTCGAAAGAGAAAACTGCTTTCTCTACCCCAGATGGCTTGTTCCATTTCCGGACCATGCCCTTCGGGTTGCATGGAGCTCCTGCCACCTTTCAGAGACTGATGGACCAGGTCTTAGCTCCCCATCATCAGTATGCGCCGCCTACATTGATGATGTGGTGATTTTTAGCTCCACCTGGAAGGAGCACATTGTTAGAGTTTCAGCCGTCCTCCAGTCTCTGAGGGAGGCGGGGCTAACAGCCAAGCTGGGCAAGTGTGCATTTGGCAAACAGGAGACCCAATATCTTGGCTACATTATGGGTAATGGCGGGTGAGGCCGATCGCCTCCAAAGTCCAGGCGCTGGTGGAGACGGCGATCCCGAGAACCAAGTCACAGGTGAGATCGCTACTGGGGTTAGCCGGCTATTACCGCCGATTTATCCCCGAGTATGCCACCATAGTTAACCCCTGGTAGAACTCACCCGAAAGGCTGCTCCAAAAATAGTTAAATGGACAGGGCAGTGTCAGGAGGCATTTGATTTGATCAAGAAGCGACTCTGTCAAGCTCCTGCTCTGATTTCACCAGATTTCAGCAAAGAGTTCATCCTGCAGACCGATGCCTCCCACATTGGTCTGGGGGCGGTTCTGTCCCAACAAGTTGACGGGTAGAACACCCTATTATTTATCTGAGCAAAAAATGGCTCCTAGGGAGATTAACTACTCCGTCATTGAGAAGGAGTGTTTAGCCATCAAATGGGCTACTCACGCTCTTCGCTATTACTTGTTGGGGCGTTCTTTCTCTCTTATCACTGATCATGCTCCTTTAAGGTGGTTACATACGATGAAGGACAATAACGCTCGGATAACTCGGTGGTATCTGGCGCTGCAACCCTTCCACTATACAGTGAAACATCGTGCGGGTAAGGAGCATCAAAATGCAGATTTTTTTCAAGGGAGGGGGACCATTGGGGAATGTAGAGTTGGCCGAGTGTTCCTTCGGCATCACTCTGAGGGGTGAGATATGTGATAGCGAGAGAAAGGATCGATGCTGTAAATCTCCTCCCGATTAGAAAGGGCGCTGTGTAAGGGGAAGGTAAGCTGCCTCCTAGATCTACTACCTCGGTGGTAGCTGGAAACCGGAAGGTAACCATATTAGGAGGGCGCGTAGCTGCAAGTACTCAGGACGATTCCATTGCAGTCAGCTGCGGGGCAGCCCTCTATTGGAGAAACCAGGCGACGCGTTGACTGCAGGGAGGAGTTTGCTGGGTACAAAGGGGAAGCAGCTACGTCAAAACCTCCCTTGCGCTGAGTTAAAAGCGATCGGCCGGAGCCGATGTTGTTGTTTTGTGATTACGTGTTTTGTTTTTTTGAGTGTTAGCAGAGGAGCAGGAGGACGGGAGGCTGTAGCCAGCGAGCCAGCACATACCCCAGAGCACGCCCCTCATCGCACAGCACTTCACAGCACAGCGCACGCACCACAAACCCAGAAAGAAAAGAGCACATTTTCGTGCACGGAGGACTGTGGTTATTGGAGTGTGTTTTGTTTACTTTTGTTTTAGCAGGACGCTGAGTTTTGCCCCATTACCATCGCTGGTACTGGGGCTTATTATTATTTATTATTATTATTATTATTATTTATTATTATTATTATTATTAATTATTAAAACCTTTTTGTTAATGGGAGAATTCAGTCTGGACATTCACTTTCTACTGCACCACACCATTCAGCGTGTCACATGTACCTAGAAGAATTGATGCTGTTTTGAAGGCAAAGGGTGGTCACACAAAATATGGATTTGATTTAGATTTTTCTGCTGTTCACTCACTTTGCATTTAGTTAATTGATAAATATAATCTATTAACATGTCTATTTTTGAAAGCATTCTTACTTTACAGCATTTTTTCACACCTGCCTAAAACTTTTGCACAGTACTGTATGTGTACCTCTTCTTTCCTGGTCAGTCTTAGAATGTTTTAAATGTAAGGAATAGATGGCCTGATGAAGAGATCTCCGACTCAGAGGTCAGAAGATGGATTGAAAGCCTGGTTCCGAGAAGTGATTTCGCCGCATGGCGGAATCTGCAGCATACAGATGAGCATTGCTTCCAGGAGGGCGTCTTTGTATGTGAAGCAGCTGGAGTGAAGTGTTAACCGGAAATTCCAGGGCTTCTTGGTAATGGGCAGTGGAGCATGGAGGACTGGGAGCAGATCGCTGGATGCCTCGTAGCATTTGAATCCGTGAGAAGGTTAGAGGGGGTAGAAGAACTCAAAAGAAAAAAAGTGATATTATAATCCTAATAAGTAACAACATACGGTACGGAGGGACCAGTTTTGTTTGGTGGAGCAGAAAGTGATACATTCGATAATGGGATGTTCAGAGGGCGAGGTAAAACATGAATAGGATAAAGAACAGAATCTGAGGAACAATTGCAAGGCTGAGTTATAGGTTACTCGGGTACTTGAGAAACCAATTTAGCCATTAGATTGAGGGCTGATTCACAAATACAGGATGGTTTAATAAAGGATGAAATCTTTTGAGCATGGTACTGGTAGAGGGTCTCCCAGTAGTTGACATAACTGAACATGATTGAACTGTAATTACCGAAGTGATATTGTAACCTGATGACAATGTATGAGAAGAGAGACACAGAATACATTGAGCAGGATTAGAAACTAACACAATGGTGGTACTAGTCCCAAGGCCTAGTACCTTTTGAAACTTGCTAGTCCTTATCTAAACTTACTAGTCATTATGTGAAGTTCCTGAGTGTGGCAAAGTGGCTGCTAATTGGAAACAGGTGCAGAGGTGATGCAGTGCAGAAATAATCACAAGCCAGGAAACTATAATCTGTTTTGGAAAAGGGGTCTTTTATTTGTAACTCCCAGTCTGACGACCAAACAATAAACCTCTGGCAATACACACCAATGTGTAAAGCACGGAGGTAACAATAATAAATGGATTGCAGTCCAAATACTAAACACACATGATCCGCACCACAATAATACAGTACACGGTCACCAGTCCGGATGTGTGCAGTAGTGCTCGTGGTGGGTGATAACAATTATACAGTGACTGTGGTGTAGTGTTGCTCCGGGTAGTGCTGGCCCAAGGCGACAGCTCCGGATATGTGTTAGCCGACAAGTCAGGCCAGCCCGTCCAAAGAACCCGGGAGGGAGATTTACAACCAAGATTCATTATATTTCTGTCACAGTGAGACTGCAGTGTTCACTGCCTATATGTGAGACTGCAGTGTTCACTGCCTATACGTGAGGCTGCAGTGTTCACTGCCTATACGTGAGGCTGCAGTGTTCACTGCCTATACGTGAGGCTGCAGTGTTCACTGCCTATACGTGAGGCTGCAGTGTTCACTGTCTATACGTGAGGCTGCAGTGTTCACTGTCTATACGTGAGGCTGCAGTGTTCACTGTCTATACGTGAGGCTGCAGTGTTCACTGTCTATACGTGAGGCTGCAGTGTTCACTGTCTATACGTGAGGCTGCAGTGTTCACTGTCTATACGTGAGACTGCAGTGTTCACTGTCTATACGTGAGACTGCAGTGTTCACTGTCTATACGCGAGGCTGCAGTGTTCACTGTCTATACGTGAGACTGCAGTGTTCACTGTATACGTGAGGCTGCAGTGTTCACTGTCTATACGTGAGACTGCAGTGTTCACTGTCTATACGTGAGACTGCAGTGTTCACTGTCTATACGTGAGACTGCAGTGTTCACTGTCTATACGTGAGGCTGCAGTGTTCACTGTCTATACATGAGACTGCAGTGTTTACTGTCTATATGTGAGACTGCAGTGTGTTAATTTGCCTTTGGACAGTTTATCTGCATGTTGTATAGGCAAACCTAACTAGCAATATGTTATTTATTACAGTAAGGTAAAAGTGCCTTTAAACAAAGTTAAATGTGTTTCAGTACATGTAAGCAGATATATTATAATTGCAGATTGAAAGCACTTTTATAAGACATTAGTGAGACCAGACCATCATATAAAATGTACATTGTAATAATAATAGTAACATCGCTTTAATTTACAGGGTTTTAATGTGAAACAACTAAATAGGTTTTTAAATCGTCCAAGTCTTTACTTTCTCATTAAATGCAGAACAAACATTTTAATAAGTGACTAATTTGTATTAATGTTAATACAGCTACAAAGTGATTGTAATAAAGTGTGTCCTGCATTTATTCTTTTTTAAATTATAGATTAATCGCTCATTAAAATGTTGCACCCTCGTTTGCATGCAGTTTCTTTGTTCTGCACGCACCAGAACACGTACATTAAACCCATTGTACTACTAAATGGCTTGCAGGGATCATTCGAATTGTTAAAGGGAAAGAAAACGTCAGGGAAAAACACAGAAAAACAGCAACCCTAAATATAATAATAATATTCAAGTTATATTAACTAACCCATAAAAAGGAAATATTTAGTATATTAGAAAGCTAACTTGTTAATAAAAAATGACACCTTAAAATGTAGCATAATTAAGAGGAACTCCCTTATAAATGGCTTATTTTCAAATAGAAAATGCAGAGCTTTAGATTCATGCTGATATGTTTCAGTTTCCATTGCATATGAAAATAAGTAATTTAATAGAGTGCAACTTTAAACAGTGAAAGTAAACAGCTCAGTAAAGGCTTCTTTTTTTGGGTGGCTAATTGCTGATCCAGGAGACACAGCCAATGGCTTCTGCAGAGTCTCAATAAGACATGCAAAAAACAATGAAACATATTAACAATGCTGCGCCACATTCTGCCTTGAATAAAATAACAAACTGCTTCCAAGTAGATGACACAAACTGCCCTGATCTCAAAGACATCCAGCTGCACAACTTCGTGCACAGCAGTGATAAATTTAGTCCTGGGGCCATGCTTTAAAAAAATGATTATGGTTTCTTTCAAGAAGCAGTAGGCAGGTTTTTGTAAAAGTAGTTGTCCTGCATTACAAATGCTAGTTGCAGATACGCACGTGTGACAGGGAGCCGGGTCGCAGGTTCCTGCACAAATGTGTGTGCCTGGGAGAAATCAGCTGCGACGCACAGCTGGAGATGCGTTGCTAAGCAACCAGCTGAGCGGGAGGCTTGCCTTAAACTAAGCTGATCGGGAGGTCTGGATTGGCTGTGGGGTGTGCCTGGGGATGCTGCGCAGTGCTCAAAAAGCAGCTGCACTACAGCTCGGGGCTGCTGCAAAGCCATTGCTATACAGACATGCGCTGAGTAGAGCGTGTTTGTTTACATCCAGGAGGGAAGCGTCCGCTCTACAGGAACTACTACCACGGAGCCCTTTAACTGTAAGACGGGGCCTGTGAAGGCGATTGCCCAGCCAGGACCGTCGGAATGGCCCGGAGTCGCTGGGAGGCCAGGACTTCAGAAGCAACAGAATAGAAGTAGGTCAGCTTAGGGGATGTGAATCCCAAAACAGTATAGAGAGGGTTACGTAGAGTACATAAGAACATAAGAACATAAGAAAGTTTTCAAACGAGAGGAGGCCATTCAGCCCATCTTGCTCGTTTGGTTGTTAGTAACTTATTGATCCCAGATAATAGGTTCCTGGAGCAGGATGTTCCTTTTAGTGGGACTAGCGCTCATCATTTTGTGCGGCAACCTTTATTTTTAGCTTTGTTTTTGTTTTTATTTCTTTGGTAAATATGACACTAGGTCTACCATTGCTGGTACCCTTGTGTCAGTCCTGTGTTGAAAATTAAATCTGCGCACTTGAGCAACAACATCAATGCTCTGTGTCTGTCGGTATTTTCCAGTGACTACCCACACACGTAACACATCACCCTGTTACAGCACAGTTGAAAGGTCACCACTATCCACAGGGTATTTGTGTCCCCTAACAAGCGATATTTATTGGCAACACACCGTAATACAGGAATAAATGTTCACTGCACTTTATCTGGTAATAACCCTTATTCTTCCTTGTTTACAACTCACTCTGTATGTTATCTACACTCAATCAATCTTTAGTTTAGTCAAATACTCGGTATGCACATGCATTCCCATTCACGTCAGTACACTCCATAACCTAACAGTGAGTATTTTTTTTACAGTTTACTACTATTATTTAACAAATTATTCCTCGAGTAATGACTCCTCTACTGTAACTTCTATCTGTCCTTAAGGTTGCTGTTTAAATGCTTGCTGTTCACCCTGGTCATCTTCTGACACAGAATATTATTTGAATGTGTTCTATGCGTGCCGCACACAGTGGGGTGTAGTCCCCTGAATGTTTTGTTCTGTCTCCCCTTTCACCTCACCATGGAAAGTCTGCCGCTGCTGTCATGGCAAATTTGCCACCACCACTGATTGGCTTTCATTAACTTGCATGCTTGTTGCGCAGTAATTTTTCAAAAACAAAGACACGCCCACCACATATGCACATCATGAGCGCCCTGTGGCCCCCCAAGATTTGGACATTGCCTTATCTGGCCCTCCAGTGAATGTAATTGGTAATTGAATACCCCTGCTGTATAGACTGAACCTCCTTGCTGCCAGTGGTAGACTTCTGATGTTGCCAGGTAGTCGAAAGTAATATAAAACTGATGACAATGTGTAGTCTGAAATGAAGGATTTAGTAGTCAATTCTAGCAGCTCTGAGCTGTTCTGCTTTAAGTTTACTGTCTCTGCCATGGTTAGATTTTTCCGAAGCAAGCCGAGGTGTTCTTGTCTCGATTCCGGCCCTGAAAAACAAAACGAGAGCAACGGGCTGAGAAATGGGAGGGGTGAGGAATGAGACAAGGGTGGGCTTGATTGGGGAAACTTCTGTGTCTGTTAAAAGCCGAGGGAAGGGTGTAGGGGTGCCATGTGACCTGCAGGGCAGAGTTACTGAGAAGCCCAGTACACAGGCTACCATAACCCCGCTCGACATACCAAAGTTCTGGGACTGGGATGTTGACCTGGCATGGGAACAAAGTAATGACCCCCCTTTAGTTAACATCCAGGTGCAGGTTTGGTCTGTCGAGAGGAAGGAGATTGATGATACTCGTCCGCTCACATTTCCCCACTACGTCATATCCACGCAGTTACTGTATAGGGTAACCCAAGCCCTGGGCACAGGTCCTCCTGTAAAACAATTATTGGTTCCAGGGCCTTTTCAAACCAAGGTGATGCGGTTGGCACAGAATATACCTTTTTCGGGCACCTTGGTTCTGAAAAGACACTGGAGTGATTACTGGCTCGGTTTTATTGGCTTGGGATGTGTGGTAAAGTGAGGAAATATGTAGCGGAATGCCCTGAGTGTCAAAAGGTAGCGTCGGGTCAAGTTCGCCCTGCCCCGTTAGTCCCACTGCCCTTGGTGGGGGTTCCTTTTGAGCGTATCACAATGGACATAATGGGCCCATTGATTCCCTCTGACTCAGGATATACGCATATTTTAGTAGTGGTGGACTACGTGATGTGACGCGGTATCCTGAGGTACCTTTGAGGTCCACTAGTGCAGCTGTGGCCGCAACCGAATTAGTGAAGATTATGTCTAGAGGGATCCCCAAGGAGATTTTGACTGATCATGGAACTAATTTTAAGTATCTTGTTCAAGTGTATAAATTGTTGCAAATCCACTCCATCCGTGTGTCAGTTTACCATCCGCAGACTGACGGCTTTGTGGGGCGGTTCAATCAGACATTAAAACAGATGCTGAGGCGGTTTGTGAACCAAGAACAGAAAAATTGGGCAAAGCTTCTCCCATACCTTCTGTTTTCAGTGAGAGAGGTGCCACAGAGCTCAACGGGGTTCTCCCTGTTTGAGCTGCTGTACGGAAGACAACCCACAGGCATTCTCGACCTAATAAGGGAAGTATGGGAGGAGCTTCAAAAGAAAACCAAAAATGTAGTCAAGCACATAATGCTGTTGATAAAATGCCCAGAAATAATCGGCAAACTGGCGCATGATAACTTAAAACAGGCTTAGCATCAACAGGAGCGACATTATAACAAAAACACATGGCTTTGGACCTTTCGACCTGGGGATAAGTTGATGTTGCTCCTGCCCTCAAGCGAATCAAAGCTGTTTGCTAAATGGCAGGGCCCATATGAGGTGGTGTGGGCAATGGAACAGGTAAATTATGAGATTCGGCAGCCTGACCGTTGTAATAAAACTGAAATTTACCACATTAATTTGTTGAAACCCTGGAGGGAAAGGGAGGACCTGTTCATCGTGTGGATTTCCGCTAAGTGAATGCAATCTCCATAAGTTAGACACATACCCTATGCTTCGAGTCTATGAGCTCTTGGACCGGATAGGAGGGGCGCGGTTAATCTCCACCCTCGATCTGACAAAGGCATACTGGCAGATTCCCTTTAACTGTAAGCTCTCACGAGAAAACCACATTTTCGACTCCGGAAGGCTTGTTTCATTTTGTGACCATGCCGCTCGGGCTCCATGGGGCTCCAGCAACCTTTCAGAGACTGATGGATCACATGCTAGCTCCACAGCAGAAATAGCGGCCGCGCATATTGATGATGTGGTACTATTTAGCTCTTACTGGAAAGAGCATCTTCTTAGACTTACAGCCGTCCTTCAGTTTCTAAGGGAAGCAGGGCTAAGCAAACCTGAGGAAATGTGCATTTGCCAAACTAGAAACACAATATTTGGGTTACATTATGGATAATGGTCAGGTGAAGCTGATGGCCTCTAAAGTCCAGGCTTTAATGGACACCTCGATTCTGAAGACCAAAACTCAGGTGAGATCCCTTCTCGGGTTAGTGGGTTATTACCGTAGATTCCTCCCGAGTTCTCCACTATCGCTACCCCATTAATGGATCTCACTAAGAAACAGACTCCAAATTTGGTAAAGTGGTCAGCTGAGTGTCAGGGGACTCTTGATGTGATAAAGAAGCAATTGTGTCACGCTCCTGCACTAATATCTCCTGATTTCAGCAAATAATTCATCCGCCAGACTGATGTGTCTGACGTAGGTCTGGGGACGGTCTTCTCCCAGGAGACTGACGGAGTAAAACACCCCATCTTGTACATCAGTAAGAAGATACTCCCTTGGGAGCGTAACTACTCCATCACCAAGGAGTGTCTGGCCATTAAATGGGCTGTGCACTCCCTACGGTATTATCTCCTGGGGCATTTCCTCCTTGTCACAGCTCACGCTCCGTTGAAGTGGTTAGACACGATGAAGGATATCAACGCTCGGATAACTCGTGGTAACTGGCGTTGCAACCCTTTGACTATCGAATTAAACATCGTGCGGGTATGGAGCACTCAAATGCAGACTTTGTCTCTAAGGAGGGGTGCCAATTGGGGAAGGTAGTGTTGGCCTTCGGTCCAATCTGAGGAAAGGGATATGTTATAGGGAGCGAGAGGTTCAGAGCAGCAAAGCTCCCTCCCGACCCAAGAGGGCGCTAAGCAGAGGTACTCGCACGCCTGTACCAAGACGGGCCATCTTGAAAAGAGGGGTGGAAATGGAAGTGGTCATCTTGGTGCAGGGTGGAATGTCCATATTAGGGGACAAGATTACTGTGATCAGCTGTGCTGCATTAGAGAATTGGAAGGTGTGCTGAGTTGCTCTGATCATAGGGTGGAGTCTCCTAGTACATAAGGGCTGTCATTTTGTTTATTAACACTGGACCTTTGTTGCTGAGCTCTGTGTTTTTTTGTATGCCACGTGTTTTTTGTTTGTTTATCGTCAGGATCGGGGTCGGAGTGATCTATCATGCCAAGGAGCTGTCGTACTACTACCAGCACTTTCACCTTGTACATCACACACCCCACACTCCTGAACTGGACACTAACACCGGAGCACCTGCACTTTCCACCAAACCAACAATGCACCATAGAGCTGAGAGGGACTCGCTCATTGGAACCTGTGATTTATAGTTTTGTTTCTTTGGACTGTGTTCCCCTTCAATAAAGTACGCCCCTCTCATTGTTGGCATTGGGGTTGTTTGCACCTGTACCCGTGACTCTGTGATGTCTGTTCCACCACCACATCCACCACACCGTCACAGGTCATTACGGTCAAAGTACAGTAATATGAAAACCCCACGTCTGTATTGCATGGCATAATTTTTTTGGGACACAAACATTTTGGGTTGTAACTTAAAAATTGATTGAGATATTTAAAAAAAATCTTATGAATTATGTTCATAAGTATACAAAAGGATATCTAAAGACATATTTTGATCAAAAAAGAAAAAGTCATGCATTAAAGGGTTAATAGCGTTTTATTAAATTATACCAAATTATGTCTTTATTTACAATGAAGGGAAAAGAGAATACCTGTTTTCATTATAAGCATTTGGGGGCGACACAGAATATTACTATTATTTGTTTATTTAGCAGACACCTTTATCCAAGGCGACTTACAGAGATTAGGGTCTGTGAACGATGCATCAGCTGCAGAGTCACTTACAAAAGCGTCTCATGCGAAAGACGGAGCACAAGGAGGTGAAGTGACTTGCGCAGGGTCACACAATGAGTCAGTGAGTGAGCCAGGATTTGAACCTGGGACCTCCTGTTAAAAGCCCTTGTCTTAAACCACTGGACCACATAGCCTCCTTTGTGTTCCCTTCATGGTAATGAAATTACCATTGATAATCCATCAATGGTAAATTATATTTTGTTCAATAGCACTAACCATCAATAGTTTACGGTATAATTACATTTTTTAAACCAAGAAACTGGAATGGGCTTGATACTTGGACACGTGACATAGTTGTGTGCTTGCCATTTTAGCCACTTTCTTGCAAGACCAGTTATCTTGAATTGTAAAGCAAGGGTACTGATTTACTACCTTTGGGGAAGCACAAACACTCAGGATAATGTATTAATATGGATTTTTAAAAGAAGACCAGTACTGTCATTCTTTACAGGACATGTTTAACTAGACTCCTAAACTCTAAGTAGATTAACAAAATTGACCTTCTGTTTTTAGATGCTGTTTGCTTAAAACCAGGAACTCAATACTATCATATGGTTTGTGCATTACCCCCTCCTCCGATTACAATTATTTTAAATTTACTACAGAACTCATTTAAACATTGAAGTTACAAAAATAACAGTTATTAAAATGGTCTATACACAAAGCTTTGTATTGGAATAATACCATTCTTTTGGCAAAGGCAAGGCTCAATTAAGGGACAATGATCCCCAATTGGCCACAAAATGTACAATTATAGTTTATAAGCACTAATAAAATAGGGGATGCTTATGAAAACTTGGAAATGGTTTAATACCTGCACCTTGTATATTAATCCTCCTACCAGAAGACATCCTGCTCTTTTAAATTTCACAGTTTTAATGTTTCCTTCTGTTTTATATATTTGATTTAACAAACACATGTAATAAAGGTTGACTTCCATGCATGCTTTAAGATTGAATGGAGCCTAGCAAAACTCTCACCCTTGAAACCAGAATCGTGCATTTTTTAAATCCTTTGGATCCTCCAAAATGTGGCCCTAAGCCATACAAAAGCATTAATGTTTCCTCCAAGCAAAATGTTCAGGAACGCTGAAAACAAATATTGCTTCAGCTTAGAAGAAAAACAGAAATTTGAAAATGGGTTGCTTTTTAATTTTATTTATTTTTGAATACAACATTGTCTCATGACGGGACAAATTTATGAAATATGTTTCATTATACAACGTTGTTTAAGCCAATTGGAGAACCGATAGGGTCCGTGTACATTCCGGCCAATCGTTTTTGCATTCTAAATCGGAAATCGGAAAACCAGAAAACGACTCGTTTTTCTATTTCGGTTTTTCATAAAAACAAAAATCGACCCGTTTTTCATTTTCCAATTTCTGAGTTTAAAGTACAAAAACTGATTTAGGCTTGTTTCCCATTTTTCATATTGTTTTTTGTAACAAAGTATGGACAAATTTGCTAAGATAACATAATCCAGTTAAGTTTTTAAAGCTAATTTATGAAGCTGGATATAAATATTAAGAACCGTACCGGGATTTTTTTTCCCTTTATGTTAAGGCTTATTATTTTTAGTATTTTTATAATGCACTGTACCTGAGTGATACAAGGATTATTATTATATTAACTTAATGTAGCCCTACGGCTGTATTGTAATACAGTACTTTGTAACAACTGCTAAATGAATAAATAAATAAATAAATAAATAAATAAATAATGTTGGTAAACAGAGAGAACACTTCCACGACAATATGCACAGGCGCGAAATTATTGCATCGTCATAACAGCGGGACACAGAGAGCTGGCCGTGTCTGACCTTTTTTTTAAAGGTCTTGAAGGAGCTACATAATTTTTAAAATATTAAATGTTGTGGAGTGTTTTCATGCTGCAGTAGGGGGTTCTTTTGTAACAGAATATGGAGAAGGGTGGGGGTGAATTCTGTTTACAGTTTCGCACTGTATCGCAGTTCCGTCTTTTGTAAGAGCTGCAAACCGCAGGGAGAGAGGACATGTTCGCATCTTACAGAGCTTGCCATAGGATCACTAAAGGGGGCTGGCACGCTTGGTTGAATAGGTCTGTCCCTCTTCCGATACGTTAGTATATCTATCATTGTTTAAGCGTGTACCTGTTAGAGAAGCATTAACATATTTCCTGTGAAGTATTCTCTCTCCAGATATCTGCTTGAATAAAGACTACCTTCTTTATCACCAACTCTTGGAGATTGATTTTACTTTCCATCCCTGCAGTCTGTTATTTATTATTGTATTAGATTATTCCATTTCGAATACTTTGTTACAAAATGCAATATGAAAAATGGGAAAACAAGCCTGAATCCGTTTTTGTATTTTAAACTTTGGAAAATGAAAAACGGGTCGATTTTTGTTTTTATGAAAAACTGAAATAGAAAAACGAGTCGTTTTCTGGTTTTCCGATTTCCGATTTAGAATGCAAAAACGATTGGCCGGAATGTACACGGCCCCGATAGGCATTCATTTATTACACTGCAACAACCCAAATTATGTAACTATACCTTCAACCATGCAATTATACCCTGAAAGTGCAGCTATGGCCATGTAATAATTATAGTACAGCCCTGGATGAAACTTGCATTACTGAATTAGACGCAGGTATGTGCCTTGTTTCAGTTCAAACACAGCACACCTTGGTTTTGTTATTAAGTCTCCATACCTGCCGCCTCAGTGCTGTGCTGGAGCAGCCATCGCTGAGCTCACATCTGTCCTTCCTAAGACCGTGCAGATAAAAGAAAGTGTAAATATCAAGCACTGCATGAATAAATCAAGCAACATCACATGGAACCTTGGGCTTGTGTTTACTAATGCTGCCGTGGTAACCAGGCGCTGCTTTATTCCATATACAGTACAGGAACTAAGCCATACAGAAGACTGTGGACAAGATCAGACAAATAAAAAGTGTGTGAGTGCTCCAGCTGGATTCCGAACAACAATTCAAATCCATTTTAATTCTTTAAATAAATTGATTTTTGATTTATAGCTTAGATCGCAGCTAAACATGTGTATGAAAAATGAGATGTTGAGTGGCCATATTAAATGAATCTGTAGAAACATTGATATCTGTAGATTAGCCACATGTACAATTGTACAATGTCAAAGTAATCAATCAAGCACAGATCCTGTGTGGTTTTAAACCAGCGGTGTAGTATTTTGAAGCACAGAATTGTATGGTAAAATAGGGCAGTTAAGAATTACATTGATCTTAAATTTCATATTTTTCAAGGGCAGCAATATACAATGGTAAAATCAAAGGGTTAGAAATAGGCTTGCTCTATTCGATTTTTATTTTTTTGCCAAATCGACGATTAATATCAACGATTATTTTTTAAAGAATTTAACGTTTTTTCGATCTTTAGTTTTCAATTCAAGCAGAGCATGGGTGAAATCGACCTTTATGCTTAAAAAAAAATACTTTTTATGCTATTGAGAAACGTCTCATTTAGAGAAACCCCTTTATCATATTCGACATGCAACAAAACCATGGTTACCAACATTCTAATTGAAATAACGTTTGGTCACAGCGAAGCTATACCTTGTGGATATAACTCTTACACAATTTTTTTTTTTTAAATGTCTCAAATAAACTGTAGAAAATGCAGCATATAAAGTGTATTACACAGACTTTAATAGCATACATTTACAAGTAAAAACAATATGCACAGAACAAAATATTAGAGCGCTCACCTGACTTATCCCGAGCTCCGCCCTTAAGCACAGCTGGACTCACTGGAGGCAAGGCAGAGTGTCCCGCTCCGTCCTGCCGCGGAGACTTCAGCCGTCGATCAGGGTATTGTGCACAATACTTATTAAGTGTTTTCCTCTTGCGCCCCATTTTCAAATCAAACTAGTAACTCGTCACCGTATATACCTAGAAAAGCAAAAGCTTACCTACACCGTAACCCACTAATTTCAAAGTTTGTGCTTTGAATGACAGGCGCTGTAGCTGGCAACTGAAAGTGCACAGTCGGTATGACGATTGACAGTAATTTAAACGAATGAGAGCATTCTAGCGCTGCTTCAGCCAACGAGATCTGTCAGGACAGGACAAAATGACTGACGGTAAAACTACACTAGCCTATTAAGGAACCACTGATTTGACTGACAGCGACATCTAGCCATTCAGACGGAACGGAGACGGGACAGACAGCAAGTATAAAAACTTCAAAGACTAGAGATGATTTCTTAAATTATTATTTTTGGTAAGAAAATAAAAAAGTGGTTTTACTGATGTTTATCGTATATAAATTTATTTAAGTCAAACTCATATTTTTTGGGAATTCAACTTTTAACGAGATTTACCGATTGCAATCGAAAAGTAGCAAGTCTAGTTATAAATCATAGTAAAATCATGGCAAAGTTACAGCGCAGAAGCCCTGCCTGTGTAAATTGTCTGTGTTTTATTATTATTTATTTCTTAGCAGACACCCTTATCCAGGGCAACTTACAAATGTTACAAGATATCACATTATACATGTATCACATTATTTTTACATACAATTACCCATTTATACAGTTGAGTTTTTACTGAAGCAATCTAGGTAAAGTACCTTGCTCAAGGGTACAACAGCAGTGTCCCCCACCTGGAATTGAACCCACAACCCTCTGGTCAAGAGTCCAGAGCCCTAACCACTCCACACTTTTATTATGATTGTATTTAAGTTTGGCAGTGATGGGGTTAATTCCATCCCTGCCGGAGTCCACGTGGGGAATGTGGCTGGGGTCTTGGTTGAATATTTGATGATTAATCCAGCCATGACCACATGCCAGATACTTTGTTTGGGAAATTTACTTGAGGGAGAGGACGAGTGCAGCAGCGTTTGTCTCAGTGCAGCCGGGTGTGCTGTCAGTGCAGCAGCGTGTGCTCTCAGTGCAGCAGCGTGTGCTCTCAGTGCAGCAGGGTGTGCTCTCAGTGCAGCAGCGTGTGCTGTCAGTGCAGCAGGGTGTGCTCTCAGTGCAGCAGGGTGTGCTCTCAGTGCAGCAGCGTGTGCTCTCAGTGCAGCAGCGTGTGCTCTCAGTGCAGCAGCGTGTGCTCTCAGTGCAGCAGGGTGTGCTCTCAGTGCAGCAGGGTGTGCTCTCAGTGCAGCAGGGTGTGCTCTCAGTGCAGCAGCGTGTGCTCTCAGTGCAGCAGGGTGTGCTCTCAGTGCAGCAGGGTGTGCTGTCAGTGTAGCAGCGTGTGCTCTCAGTGCAGCACCGTGTGCTCTCAGTGCACCAGAGTGTTTAGTGCAAGTAACAAAACCGTTTTTCTTTACACACACTAAATTATATATGACGCGCACGCAAGCATGCTCTCTCACAGACACACACACACACACACACACACGCGCGCGTGCACACACACTCACACTCACACATGCATTCACACTCACGCACACACACACAAATTATCTGGCCTGTGAGCAGAAAATTAGTTATTTGTTAAAGGCCAGCATGGGCAGCAGTGTGGAGTAGTGGTTAGGGCTCTGGACTCTTGACCGGAGGGTTGTTGGTTCAATCCCAGGTGGGGGACACTGCTGCTGTACTAAAATAAATAATACTACTAATTATAATAATAATAGAGCATCTTGTTGCAGTTTCAACACTCGTGATTTGTCTTTGTTGTGAAACCAGGAGGTCCCCGGTTCAAATCCCACCTCAGCCACTGGCTCATTGTGTGACCCTGAGCAAGTCACTTAACCTCCTTGTGCTCCGTCTTTCGGGTGAGACGTAATTGTAAGTGACTCTGCAGCTGATGCATAGTTCACACACCCTAGTCTCTGTAAGTCGCCTTGGATAAAGGCGTCTGCTAAATAAACAAATAATAATAATAATAAGCTTGCCATGTTTCGGAATCTGATTTCATACCTCAGCCAGAAATCACCAATATTTACATTTTTCACGGTAGGCAGTCAAATACGTGAAATCGTGAATTTTCCGTGGCTCCGTCGCTTGCAGCATCTGTGGAGTAGCGGTTAGAGCACTTTGTTCTTGACTGGACGTTTGCGAGTTCAATCACATGTGGGGGACACATTGCTGCTTTATCTACATTGGTCCAGTAAAAAACCTGACTGTATAAATGGGTAATTGTATGTCACAATTGTAAGTTGGCCTTGATAAGTGTGTCTGCTAAAATAATAGTAATAATAATAATAATATGCGTGTTTGGTTGGTACTTGAATGGGAGACTGCCTGGCAATACTAGATACTTCAAACTTTTCTTTGAAGTTTTACTTGTATTATTAACAAATAGTAGATTAAACAGCAAAAATGAGCTGATTTACTTTTATATTATTGAAATGGACCGCAAAGGGTATTAATCCCTATTGAAATAATTGCATAAGAGAAGTTATAAATATATTTATTTCACGCCTCCACCCACTGTTTTAATTGCATTTGGATCATTCCAGACACCACCTGATACGTGAGCGCAACAAACTCAGGGCCGGGACATTTCAATTTGATGAGAATAAGCAGGGTTGAAGAGCATAGACAGCAGCGCTTTACCAGGCAAACTAAAACTCTAGTGCTTTCAGTTTGGTCTACTGCCGAGGTTGCTGTGGCCACTGACTGTGTACGAGGTTTCTTTGACAACAGTAGAGAAGCTGGAAGCTTTAATCAGTTCACACATCAGGAAATGGTTGGGAGTTCCACGCTGCCTCAGGTAAAGGAATACTGCTGCTACCAGTCTCCGCTCTAACCGAGGAGTTTAAGTCCGCCAAGGTCTGACTGGAAATGACATTAGTAGAGTCACGCGACAAATGGGTAAGGGAGGCAGCACCTGTGTTGAAAACTGGAAGAAAGTAGGCGGCAAAGAAAGCTGTGGAGGATGCAAAGGCTGCCCTTCGAATTGGTGATATCATGGGGCAAGTTCAGCATGGAAGAGGGGGTCTTGGTCTCAGTTCAGCTCCTCCTACATGGCACAAGGCAGCCCCAGCTCAACGGAGGAAGCTGGTAGTCAGCGAGGTGCAAAAGCAGGAGGAGAGGATGAGGTGCATAAAGGCCATTTCCCAGGCCAAGCAGGGAGAATGGATGAGATGGGAGAGTGCGGAACAACGCAAGATTGGCTGGCATATGTGGCATATTTACCCGCTGTTCTTCCCCAGTAAACCACGTTGGGCCGGGCTAAATACAAGTGGGGCTTGCAGAGGGGTTGCCCCTTGTCAGGTACCGGCAGAGAAATCGGTGGCCCAAAGTGATTTAACCAGTTAAATTCAAGGCTACTTCTTCAACGTAGACAAATACACTTATGCACTAAAAGCCAGCGAATAAGAAGCTGAGCAAATGAGAAGCTGGCGAATAAGAAGCTGGCGAATAAGAAGCCAACTTCAGCCTTGTCTGTAAAACCACAGACGTGTGAAACGTTTGTATGTAAATGGAATGTGTGTATAGTAAATAAAAAAGTGCTCTCTTCCTAAACAGCAGTGTTTATACCTCATTATACCTGGACTCTTGTGGGTTCAATCTCGGGTGAGGGACACTATAAACAACTGGTTAAATTGGTAATTGTATGTAAACATAATGTGATATAATTGTGACAATTGTAAGTTGTAAGCAAAATTGATTAAAGAAAAAAAAGAAACTTGAGGATCCGATTAACTTTTCATGTCAAACTTTTCTTGTCGGGTTGATTTGGAATAAAATACTGCATACATGAGACGAACAGGTAACAATGTTTAAACAAGTCCCTTTTGGTTGTCATTTTTTTAGCTATGTGGTACCGACCCTTTGGAATTCATTTATACTCTTAAGGTAATGTAGCTGCTCGTTTTTTTTTGTTTTTTTTTACTAGTCATACTTGTTTATTTTGATTTTTGGCATTAGGTGGTCATGAACGTGCGGCACGGGTTTGGTTGTTGTTATTTCCTTTAATTCAGTGTAAATCATTTTGATGAGTCCCATTATGATGATCTATTCTCTTTATTGTTTTATTGTGAAGTGCCTTTGATCACTTATGATTAAAGGTGATTTTTCCTATTATTATTATTATTATTATTATTATTATTATTATTATTATTATTATTATTATTTTATTTTTTTTATTATTAATATTACTGTTAAAAGTTGGACAAGTGGATACTTTGAAACGATTCAGGTCAGACTGATTTGAATAAATAGGAGGCTGTGTGGTCCAGTGGTTAAAGAAAAGGGCTTGTAACCAGGAGGTCCCCGGTTCAAATCCCACCTCAGCCACTGACTCATTGTGTGACCCTGAGCAAGTCACTTAACCTCCTTGTGCTCCGTCTTTTGGGTGAGACGTAATTGTAAGTGACTCTGCAGCTGATGCATAGTTCACACACCCTAGTCTCTGTAAGTCGCCTTGGATAAAGGCGTCTGCTAAATAAACAAATAATAATAATAATAATAAATGCTCAGCTTCAGTTCAGGATTTGTGCTTTTCTTAATATATATATATATATATATATATAGCATTGGCTCAATCCAGACAGTTGTCATGCTGATGTGCTGGGAAGACCGCACTGTTAATCCCCGGAGCCAGCATTGCAGCCATTGTGTGTGCTGATGCGCTAGGGAGGCAATAAGCTGATCCCTGGAGCCAGCATTACACTTCAGCCATCAACACCATACAGAAGGATATCTTCATCATCATATGGAAGGAAGCGCAAATGGATGGAGACACAGATGGATCACATTAGTTTACTGTAAAGCCATGTCTTAGATGGTGCTTATCTTGGTGAGAGCCGAGTTCAAATCAGCATGAAGTTTTAACATCTACTCTTGTGTAATGGAAATCATTATATATATATATATATATATATATATATATATATATATATATATATATATATATATATATATATATATATATATATTGTGAAAAATGCCCTCCCGTACAGGCCACTAACTGTCTCACTTTTGTTCCCTGTCTAGGCCTACCCCAGGAGGGGGTCATGCAGGTTCAGTCTTAGTTAGGTCTCTTGTCTGGTGACCCTTAGCAAACCGGTGCTCCTCCTACTGGAGTACCAGGAACAGGAAAGTGAGTTTGCGGGCAATGGCTCCCTCTGCTGGAGCACGGTGAGCTCCACAGGTAAGTACACTGGAACTGGCTCCCTCTGCTGGAGCACGGTGAGCACACAGGTAAGTACGCTGGAACTGGCTCCCTCTGCTGGAACACGGTGAGCACACAGGTAAGTACGCTGGAACTGGCTCCCTCTGCTGGAACAGGCTCCCTCTGCTGGAACACGGTGAGCACACAGGTAAGTATGCTGGAACTGGCTCCCTCTGCTGGAGCACGGTGAGCACACAAGTAAGTATGCTGGAACTGGCTCCCTCTGCTGGAGCACGGTGAGCTCCACAGGTAAGTACACTGGAACTGGCTCCCTCTGCTGGAGCACGGTGAGCACACAGGTAAGTACGCTGGAACTGGCTCCCCCTGCTGGAGCACGGTGAGCACACAGGTAAGTAGGCTGGAACTGGCTCCCTCTGCTGGAACACGGTGAGCACACAGGTAAGTATGCTGGAACTGGCTCCCTCTGCTGGAGCACGGTGAGCACACAAATAAGTATGCTGGAACTGGCTCCCTCTGCTGGAGCACGGTGAGCACACAGGTAAGTATGCTGGAACTGGCTCCCTCTGCTGGAGCACGGTGAGCACACAGGTAAGTATGCTGGAACTGGCTCCCCCTGCTGGAGCACGGTGAGCACACAGGTAAGTAGGCTGGAACTGGCTCCCTCTGCTGGAGCACGGTGAGCACACAGGTAAGTATGCTGGAACTGGCTCCCTCTGCTGGAGCACGGTGAGCACACAGGTAAGTATGCTGGAACTGGCTCCCTCTGCTGGAGCACGGTGAGCACACAGGTAAGTATGCTGGAACTGGCTCCCTCTGCTGGAGCACGGTGAGCACACAGGTAAGTATGCTGGAACTGGCTCCCCCTGCTGGAGCACGGTGAGCACACAGGTAAGTATGCTGGAACTGGCTCCCTCTGCTGGAGCACGGTGAGCACACAGGTAAGTATGCTGGAACTGGCTCCCTCTGCTGGAGCACGGTGAGCACACAGGTAAGTATGCTGGAACTGGCTCCCTCTGCTGGAGCACGGTGAGCACACAGGTAAGTATGCTGGAACTGGCTCCCTCTGCTGGAGCACGGTGAGCACACAGGTAAGTAGGCTGGAACTGGCTCCCTCTGCTGGAGCACGGTGAGCACACAGGTAAGTATGCTGGAACTGGCTCCCTCTGCTGGAGCACGGTGAGCACACAGGTAAGTATGCTGGAACTGGCTCCCTCTGCTGGAGCACGGTGAGCACACAGGTAAGTATGCTGGAACTGGCTCCCTCTGCTGGAGCACGGTGAGCACACAGGTAAGTATGCTGGAACTGGCTTCTGTAGATCTCTCTGGTGGTGTATTCCCCACTGCCACCCCCCCCCCGAGTGATCTGCTGACTTCCTTATATGTCAGCAAACCCCACTCTCTTTGATCCATGAACCCAGGGCTTCGGGGTAACGTAGTCTTTGAGGCCAGTCGGCCATTTCTTAAAAGGCCTACGCCCTTTACTATCAAGTTCCTGTGATGTTTTGTTTCTGCTTTTGTCTCCATCCTTTAGACACCAAATGCCCCTCTCAGTGACATCACATGAAAAAAAAGAAGTGAACGGCAGCCCCTCCCCTATGCAATGATATGTGTTTCAAGTCTGTACTGCAAAGTACGGTGGCCCTGTAAGTCATCAAAGTGACCGCTTCTTTTTCACACTGCAGACCCACCATGCAGCCACCTCAGAGCTACAGCGTTGGAGGACAACACAGTTCTGGGCAACTAACAGGCAAGCCTGCATACGCCCGGCCAGACTACAGGGGTGGCTGGTGCGCGGTGAGCTGAGGACACCTTGGCCGACCTAAGCCCTCCCCCTCCCGGACGGCGCTCGGCCAATTGTACGCTGCCCCCTGGGAACTCCAATCCAGGGTCGACAGTGGAATAGCCTGGACTCGAACTGGTGACGTCCAGGCTATAGGGCGCATCCTGCACTCCACGCGGAGCGCCTTTACCGGATGCGCCACTCGGGAGCCCCTTGAAGTGCTTTTTTTATCGTGTTTACACTATTACACTATCGTGGTCCTAGAAGCCCACTTCAGTATGATCGTGTTAACACAATCCTGGTCCTTTTAAAGGGTTAAAATAGTTCGGTTACAGTTCCTAGCAGCGCAATGGACGGTGGGACTTCATATGACATTATCCCACCATGCACTGTATTTTATGTTTATAACCCAGCAAGTATGGAGCCCATGTCCACGGAAGACTTGGCGCTTCTTAGCATGAACGTTATGGCTTTGTTTCTTAAAAACACAAAGTGCATTTTATCATAATGTGTGCATTTCATTCTTCTTGATTGATTTTATCGCTCCAGATATCAATGTGCTTTGGTTTTGGCATCTGATCACGTCACTCCACGATCCACCATTTTACAAGAAGCCTCAGAAATTGTATACGGTACAGCAGACACCTGTTCTGAGTACTGTATTTGTAATGCCCACGCGCCAAAACATACCAAAAGCATTTCGGGATATTGGAGGATACACAAAAAATGTAGTTCGGTATTACAGTGTCCACACTTCTGACAAACCACACTACCTGATGTGATCTCATTTAAAACCGGACTCGAGACTACCCCCTGAGATGGTCTCGAGTCTGGTTCTTGAGTACGGTATTAAACGCTGCATGCTGTCACTGCTAACCGTATTTATCACTTTTAAGCCAGTTTAAAGGCAACTAATATGGTTTAAAGGCATAGTGTGGACAGAGCCTTAGATGTAAGAGCCAGCAGATGTAATATACAGCAGTGCTCTAGATAGGGCTAATGCTTACTAATGACACTGTGGTTGATCTAGCTTATGTTACAAGTGTATATTGCAGGCAACTAGAAATGAAGAGCAGCAACAACAATGCCTGCGTTTGTCCATGATTGTCTTAAATCATGTAACCATAAATTAACCATTAAACTCTCAATGGTGCTGAATTTAGAAAAACTAAAAGAACTACATTCAATTACAACTGTTTCGATTAGAATATATTTTTCAATGGCTTCATAAAAAAAACTAGTTGAAAAATTGTCATTAGGTTTTCTAATTAAATTATTTAGATTAAAAAAATGTTGTCTGAGATTGTGTTAAGCCATGAACCTGATTATATATAATTATGTGCGTTCCTGCATAAATTCGCAAAAATGGGGTAGAGATATTATAATCAAATCAATCAATCAAATCTTTATTTAATATAGCGCCCTTTGCTACAAGTTGCCACAGAGCGCTTCACATGGGTAAAACATGAACATGTACAGAGCAGTAACCATTAGAAGCAGACCAAATTCACTAAATACAATGAAATGCACAATAAAAAAAATAAAAAATAAAACATACAGTAAAAGGCAATAGTAGTAATCTTGTATATGATGGACTATAAAAATATATCTTCAGCCTAATTTTAAAAGCTGCCATAGTTTGTGCCTCCCTGTGACAGAGATTGAGTGATTCTTGGTGTTAGATCTCCCTCCTGACCTGAGAGGGCGCTGTGTAAAGAGAACAAAGTACCCTGGACTAAATGGCACGACAGTTTATTCCCAGGGTTAGGTGGAAGTCGGGCATCTAGAAAGGGGGCAGAGCTACGGTACGAAACCAATGACCCGGACGAGAAACGGTGTGGCATCCGCGGATTGGAGGAGCGGATACGTTCATTGACCAAGGGGTCATGGGTGACGTTATAAAAAGGGGACGTAGTGATGTAATCTGTTCCTTTGCGAATGGTTGCATTAAATGACCAGAAGGAGAACCTGTGCTGTGAAACGTGAGTGTTTTGTTTGTCATTGATAATGTTTGTGATTATATGGATGGCTAACACGATCCGGAGCTGTCGCCAAAGGCCAGCACTAAACCCGGATCAACAACACTGCACTTTTGTTTAACACTAAAGAACTGTTAGATTCAAGAACAGATTAGAGGAGTTAGATTTATAGCGGCAGGGAGAAGCCATTAGCGGGAGGAGAGGATTACAGGGATATTAAAGTTAGTCATGGTAGGGAGCAGTAGAGGAGAGGGAGTATAAATGGCTGTGGGAGTGGGTGGTGTTTAGAGGGAGGCGGAAACAGACCAATATGGCTTGAGAGCGCTAAATAGCTAGAGAGTATATGTTTGGCATTTTCCTGAACAAAACCTTTTATAAGAGCCATCTTCCCACTAAAAATAGCTAGAAAGCAGTGATAAGAGTAACTAGCCATCTTTCCACTAAAAATATTTTTTTCCCCCAGTTTGACTCATAAAACAATTTATAATACCCATCTTCCCAGCAAACAAGCTGTCAAATTCCCACATAAGTTAAAAAAATACCCATGTTCCTGGTAAAAAAATAGCTAGAAAACAGTGATTTCAGTAGCTGTAGCGTTCTTTGGCATATAACAGAAACTTGGCATTGCTTTTATTTATTGTAGGCAATCATCCCATCTAACCGATCTTTCTATGTGAATTGTTATGTACAGTGCCTAAAGTCTACACCCCCTTTCTAAAATTTTCACCTTTTGTTGCCTTATAGCCTGGAATTAAAATGCATTAAAATAGTTTTTTTTTCATTTATCTACACATCCTACCCCACAACTTCAAAGTGAAAAAAAATATTTTAGAAATTTGTAGAAAATTAATTTAAAATAAAAACTGAAATAGCTTGGTTGGATAAGTGACCACCCCCCTTGTAATAGCAATCCTAAATTAGCTCAGGTGTAACCAATCGCCTTCAAAATCACACACCAAGTTAAGTGGCCTCCATCTGTGTAAAATTGTGGTGATTCACATGAGTTCAGGATAAATTCAGCAGTTCCTGTAGGTTCCCTCTGCTGGGTAGTGAATTTCAAAGCATAGACTCAACCATGAGCACCAAAGCGCTTTCAAAAGAACTCTGGGACAAAGTTGTTGAAAGGCACAGATCAGGGGAAGGGTATAAAAAAATATCAAAGGCCTTGAATATCCCTTGGAGCACGGTCAAGACGATTATCAAGAAGTGGAATGTGTATGGCACCACCAAGACCCTGCCTAGATCAGGCCGTCCCTCCAAACGGTGACCAAGCAAGAAGGAGACTGATCAGAGAAGCTACCAAGAGGCCAATGGAAACTTTGCAAGAGCTACAAGCTTTTATGGCCAAGACTGATCAAAGTGTGCATGTGACAACAATATCCCAAGCACTCCACAAATCTGGTCTGTATGGTAGGGTGGCAAGAAGGAAGCCGTTACTCAAGAAAGCCCACCTTGAATCCCATTTGAAGTATGCAAAAAAAACACTCAGGAGATTCTGTAGCCCTGTGGCAAAAAGTTTTGTGGTCTGACTAAATGCAAAGCGTTATGTTTGGCGCAAACCCAACACTTTGCATTTAGTCAGACCACAAAACTTTTTGCCACCCAAAGAACACCACCCCTACGGTGAAGCATGGTGGTAGCAGCATCATGTTATGGGGATATTTCTCTTCGGCAGGGACTGGGGCACTTGTCAGGATAGAAGGGAAAATGAATGGAGCAAAGTACAGAGAAGTCCTTGAGGAAAACCTGCTGCCCTCTGCAAGAAAGCTGAAACTGGGACGGAAGTTCACCTTTCAGCATGACAACGACCCAAAGCACACAGCCAAAGCTACACTGGAGTGGCTAAGGAACAAAAAGGTAAATGTCCTTGAGTGGCCCAGTCAGAGCCCTGACCTAAATCCAATCGAAAATTTGTGGCATGACTTGAAGATTGCTGTCCATCAACGCTCCCCAAGGAACTTGACAGAGCTAGAACAGTTTTGTAAAGAAGAATGGTCAAATATTGTCAAATCTAGGTGTGCAAAGTTGGTAGAGACCTATCCCAACAGACTCGCTGCCAAAGGTGCTTCCACCAAGTATTAATTCAGGGGGGTGGAGACTTATCCAATTATGATCTTTCAGTTTTGTATTTTTAATATATAATTTTTTTCTCAATAAAAACTTTTTTCCCTTTAACAGTGTGCAGTATGGTGTGTAGATAAGTGGAAAAAAATCCTCATTTAAATGCAAGAAACTCTGAGGCACTGACAAAACAAAATGTGAAAAAAGTTCAAGGGGGTGTAGACTTTCTATAGGCACTGTATATGGACTATAGGTAGTTTGTTCCAAGTGCTTTAATTGTATTTCACGCTAGTAATGTGATACCTTTGTGATCAACATCTACTTTGACCAATCAATCGTTTTTGAGCCAAATGTGTGTGTGTATGTGTGTGTGTGTGTGTATATATACCGTGGTTTGCAGAAGTATTCACCCCCTGCAAAGTTTTCACATTTTGTTGGCACCTGAGCGTACTCCACAATGCTTTCAAATTAGACTTTACATGACTTTACATCTACACAAACTGCTCCAGATTGATAAAGTTAAAAAATGCATATAGAATATAAATATGTAGGATTTACAGAGAAAAACAGATTAATCTCAGTTGCAGAAGTATTCAACCCCTTTGCTACTGCAGTTTCAGCCTGTGTGTACTCAAAGTTGTTTAACTTGTAGATAATTTCCCTCAGATACATAAAGACTTTCAAGCTGCAACTCACATAGTGATCCAACAAAGCAACCATGAAGACCAAGGAGCTTTTGAAACAAGTCAGGGACTAAGTGGTAGAGAGGCACAGAGCAGGAGAAGGGTACAATGAATTTTCAAAGGCGCTGTGACAGAGAGAGAAAGAATTCGAACTGTAAATCTCCCTCCCGACCAAGAAAGGCGCTGGGTAAGGTTGATCGTATGCTTCCTCCTAGATGGACTGCCTTGACGGTAGGCGTAAACCGGAAGGTGACCATATTAGGGGGAGCGCGTAGTTGCATGTACCTGGAAGGATTTCATTGCAATCAGCTGCGGGTTGTTTGCAAGGAGGAGGTTCTGGGTACAAAAGGGAGCAGCTACATTAGTACGGCCCTTGCGCTGATGACAGTATCCAGCGGAGCCTGTGTTTTGTTATTGTTTGTGTTTTGTCTCAACCAGAGGAGGAGTGAGAGTCGGGAGCTGCAGCCGCGGAGCCAGCACTAAAGACCCGGAGCACGTCCCTCACAGCACAACACAGCACAGCACAGCATCAGCACTCACCACGTCCCCGGAGGAAGAGCACAGTTTCGTGCACGGAGGATTGTGGTCACAGGAGTGTTATTATTATTATTATTATTATTATTATTATTATTATTTGTGTTCACCTGAAATAAACACAGACTTTTTGGAGAACTCTGGTCTGGACTTTCACTTGTGTTTTACACCACTCACATCCTGTTCACAGGCGCTGATTATCCCTCTCAGCACAGTGAAGTCCATCATTAAGAAGTGGAAGATGCATCATACCATCCAGACACTACCCAGATCAGGTAGCCCTCCCAAACTGAGCAGCCGAGCAAGCAGGAAACTGGTTCGGGATGTCACTCTGAAGCCAACAATGACCTTGAGAGATCTGCAAAGTTCTGTGTCTGAGATGGGGGTCAGTGTTCACACATCAACAATAAGCCGGTCCATACACAAAGCTGGCCTGTATGGACGAGTGGCAAGAAAGAAGCCATCATCTTAAAGCACTAAAAAAAGCCTCATCTTAAAGCACGTATGGAGATTGCAAAAAAGCATGTAGATGATACTGCAGACATGTGGATAAAGGTTTTGTGGTCAGACGAGACAAAAATTGAACTTTTCGGTCTAAATTCCAAGTGTTACGTCTGGCGCAAGCCCAACACTACACATCACCCAGTCAACACCATCCCAACTGTCAAGCATGGTGGTGGCAGCATCATGTTATGGGGATGCTTCTCTTCAGCAGGGACTGGGAAGCTTGTCAGGATAGAGGGGAGAATGGATGGTGCAAAGTACAGGTGAATCCTTGAGGAAAGCCTGTTTGAGTCAGCCAAGACTCTGAAACTAGGGAAGAAAGAAAAGAATTAATGTTCTTGAGTGGCCAAGTCAAAGTCCTGAATCCAATCGAAAATTTATGGCGAGACTTGAAGATTGCAGTCCATTGACGATCCCCAACAAACTTATCAGAACTGGTGCAATTTTCCCATGAAGAATGGGCAAAAATGTCACCATCCTACTGTGCAAAGCTAGCAGAGACCTATCCAAAAAGACTCATAGCAGTAATTGCTGCAAAAGGTGCTTCTACCAAATACTGACTTGAGGGGCTGAATACTATGCAACCAGTAAATTTCATTTTGTACTTTTTCTTTGTAAGTTTTGCTGACATTTAACCTCCTCCTCATATAAGAGTGTTCAGTTTAACCACTACAGCTTTGAATAAATAAAGTTTGTTTGAAAAACTGTGCATAGATTATTCGTAATTCAACAAAATGTTACATTATTGGTAGGGGGTGAATACTTCTGCCAACCACTGTATATGTATATGTATGTATATATGTATATATAATATAGTGAAATATTTCACTTGTTTCCAAGGTTCAATTGCCCCTTTTCAGTTTACTTTTGTGCCGTTCTTATTGTTTTCAGAAAAACTAAAATAAACTAACAAAAACCTAACTTCCCATGGAGTTCTAACTACATTTTTTCTCTCTCGTTTCTCACTACATCGGACGGCTAAGCCGTTTTCCGATCACAAAACACTTTTTACGTTTATGTTATTTCACACACAAAAGGTTTACACAGTACCTTGTTCTGCTACAGACAGCCTCTTGCCTTTTGATATATGTATCGCCATCTTGACAGGAAACCTCTATCCCACAATACCTCTGGTTACAACCATGAACCGTGTCACAAACCCGGTTCACTGGTTCAGTGGACCCATGACCGCTAGGTCCAGTGACCGCATCGCGAAAACATACAACCTGACTACCTGGTCATAGCGCAAAAACGCCCCCTTGGTCACGACTTAGAGGCCCCCTAGGTCTAAATAAACAAGGGGTGGTGTAGTTTTTGGGGTATATTTTACTACATTTGAATATTCAACTTTAAATTTCCCCTGCCCTAACCACTGCAGACACTACACAACTATTTTTTGAAAAATGTGGTGACAATTGAATACAAATATCACATTATGTGGCTAAACTGTGAAAACATTTGGGTGTGGAAATGTGTTTTCGCTCCCCCAATTTTGAGTCTCTAAAGGCATGTAAGAGGTATATCCAGTGCTCCAGATAAGGTTTTGGGTCTAGGAGTAACTTACCCTCTAATTTTAACACAGAGTGTAAATTGCATTTTCAGGGGGTAAAATGCAACATTACCTTGAAGTCATGAGTAATCTCGATAAATACTGTACAATCTTTAAGGTATTGGGGTAGGCATTACAAAATAGTCATCCATTTTAACTGCAATGTTACTTTAAACTACTGCACAACCACGCATGTGTTCTAAAAGGTTCTTTATCGGTTCAGCGCCTTTTATTTGAGGTATCACACTGACTCTGCAAATTAATTACATTACTTATATTTTAACATTAAATTCTTAAACTCAGTGAACATGTTAAATCTTCAATATTAAGCCATACAGATACATAAAATAAGGAAATGCATTAACGAGTCACTATTCCTAATATATTATTTATCTTATAGATTTGGGGAAGTGTAGGGTGTAATCTTTCACCACGGCAAACAAAATTGAGTTACCATTACCATACACTAAGTTACCCGCTTCCTCTTCCAAGGGAGGCATCATTGTTGAGCCACCACTCCTTAGAAAATGCTCTGCACTTATCAGCCGAAGGCATGTTGCACACTTTCACGCAGTTGACGGGCCCAGCTGAGACAAAGCTGCTGGCATTTTGTAACAGTTGCATCTGATTAAGCTATAAAGAGTCTGTGTCTGTTGATTCCCTGTCAAATGGCACATAAATGTGACCAAGAGTTATTTTCTCCCAAGTTTTTAAATCTTTAAGTAGTTCCCCATTTCAAATAAGTTGTGCACATAAATCTGATATAAAGTTCTATAACTGATTTATAACAGAATTACGGACGAGCAAAACATCTCAAAAAACAAAAGGTCCAAACCATGCTATCATAATTAAATGTATGCTAATGGCAGCTGTAGAAACTTTAAGATCATCATTACTGTATGTGATATGGAAAGAAATGTACGGCTATCTTTATAAAAAGAGATCCTGAACTTTAGCTTTTCTCTGGAATCAAGGATCCCTTTGCCTTATGTAACTTAACAAACATCCTCTTAAGTAAAAGTTCTTCCATTTCTGGTCATTGACATTTATGAAACAAGAACATGCTAATGGACCCACCTATGAACTTGAATGTTGCTTTCCAATGAGCATTTGCTCTGTGATTTCATATTGTATTTCATTTCCAGTTGTTTAGTTAAAATTACCCGCAGTCATGCTGGAAGGAAAGGGACTGCAGTGCGAGCCAGCGCAGCGAATGTAATTCCAACCGCTTCTGGGATCCCCCATTGAACATTCTAAGTAAACCTGTTAGATGTTTATTCAAGACCTCCAGATAGTTTCATGGAAGCCAAAACCTGCTGAAGCTTTGTTTTAGTGCCCAGTTTGCCTGGTGTATTAACTTTCAATGTTTGCATATAGTCATAGTTACCAAGTGGGTGTTGAACCAGGCTGCTCCCTGCCTGGCACTCTCATATAACATCTGGACTTTCTCAACCCACCACAGATGGCTTACTTTATTAATCCTGTAACCTCCAACCATAGCTGCCTATGCAGAAGCAAGCAACAGCAATACAATGTCTCACAAGGTTTTATACAAAGGATGGAAGCAGTAACATACAAAGGGTCCTCATACTCTCAGAAAAAAAGCACAGCACCTGAAAGGGTAGAAAATATTTGTATAAAATCCAGTTAATCTGATTACATCCAATTGCAATCCTAAATGTCTATAGGATGCTATGAGTGTATCATGCAAGTGAAAAATCAAATGTGTTTACCATGTAGAGTGTAACAAACAGGCAGGCGGACATGATCAACACATAATAATCTCCATGGGTCAATTGCAACAAACTTGCAGAGTTAGTACGGAGCTGTGTACTGAGTTGCGTACCAGCTAGTATGGTACTATCTTGGGATCCCCAGACGCGTACTAACTTAATATTATTATTATTATTTGTTTATTTAGCAGACGCCTTTATCCAAGGCGACTTACAGAGACTAGGGTGTGTGAACTATGCATCAGCTGCAGAGTCACTTACAATTACGTCTCACCCGAAAGACAGAGCACAAGGAGGTTAAGTGACTTGCTCAGGGTCACACAATGAGTCGGTGGTTGAGGTGGGATTTGAACCAGGGGCCTTCAGGTTACAAGCCCTTTTCTTTAACCACTGAACCACACAGCCTCCTTACCAATTGCAACGAAAAAAGAAGCGGAACAAAGTTGGGAACTAGCTGATCCCCAGCTTCAGTATGGTACTAAGGATTAGGGTTTGTTTTGGTGTGCTTCCAAACAGGAACTGAAGAGGGTGCTGAGCTCAAAATCTGAGTGATTGCTACAAATTATTTATTTTATTATTTCTTAGCAGACACCCTTATCCAGGGCAACTTACAATTGTTACAAGATATCACATTATTTTTTACATACAATTACCCATTTATACAGTTGGGTTTTTAGTGGAGCAATCTAGGTAAAGTACCTTGCTCAAGGGTACAACAGCAGTGGCCTCCACCTGGGATTGAACCCACAACCCTCCGGTCAAGAGTCCAGAGCCCTAACCATTACTCCACACTGCTGCCCCAATTATATCTTAAAAGTGTGGTTTTTGGTAACGTTTTTTTTTTTTTTTTTTACGAAACCTAAACATCTTAATTATTTTATTTATTTTGATTTATTCATGCTTAAGTTTTAAACTTGAAAGGGTATATTTACGCACAACAGGGCAGGAACAGTACTTGTGGGTTTGTTGCAATTGAGATCAATTTTAGTACACAGCTGGGGACTATCTTGAGCTGCCAAGTTTGTTGCAATTGGTATTATTGTGTACTAGTTTAGTATGTAGAGCCATACTAACCACAGGGATAGTACAGGGTTAGTACGCTGCTTCCAGTTCGTTGAAATTGACCCCATGTTTTTAATGAGGACCTGTGACAGTGTGCTCCGCCCCTGTGCATATTTTGTGTTTTGTGTTTTATGTTGTCTGTTATATATATATTATTGTAGTGGTGCACGCAGTGTGGGTTATGTAGCACAGGTGATTTAAAATGTAAATTTGTGTTTAGGCACAGGAAATGCACAACCACTTCAGGTGCAGATTAAAATGGATATTTGTATCGGGGCACGGGAAGTGCAAAATTAGTTTACATGCAGACTGTGCTGAGATTCAGTTGAATGCTTGATTAGCAATTGAGTCTCGGCACAGCTGTATAAAAGAATGAATGTTTCAAACACACGGGGTTGGGTGTACAGTGAGGAGGTACAGGAGAGAGATAGATTGAAAGAATTCAAATCTAAAGAAAACCATTGCAAATGGTGCTAAACCACCTCAGCATGGTACTTGTTTGTATGAGTGTTTTGTTTGTCTATTTACTTTGGCCAATGCACCATTTTGTTTTGTGAAAGTCTTTGTCTTGTTTAAATGTTTTATTCATTAAAAAGCGCAAGCAGCGTGTTTCATACCCCGGTCTGCTGTTGTGTGATCTCCATTCATTTCCTGGCCAGACGTCACCACCAGCCATCCTGGTCACAGGACCCTTTAGTGTTTGTATTACACTAAACATCTATACATGTATTCTCAAAACACACATTTTAAAAATATAAATACTATCTTAAGATGGTCTGTCAAAATGATACATTTTTCATCTGAAGTTTCAGGTCAGGGTTGAAAAATCTTCTAAATACATCCAGATCATTTGTTTTAAAGTATGTGTTTTATTGTATTGCCAGTTTCGGACAAGTGGGAGTTGTTGACTGTGGTGCCAGCATTGCCTCAGTCATGTGGTTCTTGGGTCAGTCCGGCCATGTCTCTTAGTGCTTATCCAGATCATATACAGTCCCTGGTTGTCTGTAGTATATGATGCCGAAATCACAGATCAGAGCTGCTTGGATGATTAATGTATGATCAATAGTGTAATTCAGTATGAACAACAGCATGAAAGTGAGATTGAATCATCATGGTCCCAAGGGCTGTCATTTTGAAAATAAATGGCATTGAAGATTAGATTTAGCCTTTTTTTCTATTAAACTAGGATTTGGTATTAGTATGAAAAGAAATTATGGAAACCTCTTTGCCCTCTTCCTTAATAACTGTACCATATTTCTTACCAGACTGATGTGCTGTCATGGAAACAGGTGCTTCCGAACACTCTTCAGGATCTCTAGAGGTAAGGGGTTAAAGGATTCAGCAGGAAGAAATTGATTAATTTCCAGCTAAAAAGGCAATTAAGCAAAATACAGTAGAGCATATACAAGTCTCTGGATAAAAAAGAAAAGTATTCAAGTTTTTCTAAATACAATTTTTAGTCAGTTTGTCAGCTTAAAAAAATAACAAATGTTAATGGTTATCTGAAAGGGCAGTGTCACGGCCGTGGCTGGTAAATGGCAGGAATGCAAACCATAGACAGAAAATCTGCAGTTTAATTAACAAAACACACAAAACAAAGAAACAGGGCACAGGGCCCAAAATAAAAGGATCAAACTAAATAATAAGCACCGGTAGGCTGGGCATTCGCCTTCACTACCCAGGTTATTCAAAATGATCTAGACAGCATTCAGAACTGGGCAGACACATGGCAAATGAAATTTAATAGAGAATAGTGTAAAGTATTGCATGCAGGCAATAAAAATGTGCATTATAAATATCATATGGGAGATACTGAAATTGAAGAAGGGAACTATGAAAAAGACCTTGGAGTTTATGTTGACTCAGAAATGTCTTCATCTAGACAATGTGGGGAAGCTATAAAAAAGGCCAACAAGATGCTCGGACATATTGTGAGAAGTGTTGAATTTAAATCAAGGGAAGTAATGTTAAAACTTTACAATGCATTAGTAAGACCTCACCTAGAATATTGTGTTGAGTTCTGATCACCTCGTTACAAAAAGGATATTACTGCTCTAGAAAGAGTGCAAAGAAGAGCAACCAGAATTTAAAAGGCATGTCGTATGCAGACAGGCTAAAAGAATTGAATCTATTCAGTCTTGAACAAAGAATCGGCGATCTGATTCAAACATTCAAAATCCTAAAAGGTATAGACAATGTTGACCCAGGGGACTTCTTTGACCTGAAAAAAGAAACAAGGACCAGGGGTCACAAATGGAGATTAGATAAAGGGGCATTCAGAACAGAAAATAGGAGGCACTTTTTTACACAGAGAATTGTGAGGGTCTGAAACCAACTCCCCAGTAATGTTGTTGAAATGGACACCATGGGATCCTTCAAGAAGCTGCTTGATGAGATTCTAGGATTAATAAGTTACTAACAACCAAACGAGCAAGATGAGCTGAATGGCCTCCTCTCGTTTGTAAACTTTCTTATGTTCTTCTGTTCTTATGTTTCATATTTCTAAACTCACCCTAAACTCCTCCAAACAAAGGGGGTTTCTCTCCCTGAATACTCAATACCTAATTAGGGAATGGCCACACCTGTGATTGTTGGCAGGGACAGATTTAACCACATCCCTGCCAACCTTACATTTACCCAACTATTTACACCGACAGAGCTTCCGCCCTGCGACATGTTAGTTAGTCGACCTCAGAAACTTGTAGTGGACTCTAATCACACGCTTCAATTTCAAAGCAGCAACACAAGAACGTTTTTGTGTGTTTAACCCTTTCCTGCCTAAATAGAATGATCATATATGGGCATGAATATGACCACTTTGTGTTTTAGTGCTTGTAGTTTGGCAACCATAAATCACAAATTAAAACCCCATGTATCCACAGAAAGGCCTTGCATAGCTGTTTCCAATTATATTGAGTATTTAGTTGTGGAATGTATTTCATTGTTTGTATATAAGCCGAGCAGTCCTCAAATATAGTACACAAACAGCATTATAAAACTATACTAGGCGGGGCCCTGGCCTGCTGAAACTGAAAGGCTCATGTTCTCATAAATTAGAGGTAGTGTAACATGGTGACTCAAAGACTCCTACATGATCCTAATGATGTTCATAACTCAATAACTTTATATTATTCCGATACTGTTGGCATTTTCAAAAATTGACAGCTGCTTTTACAACAGAACTAAAATCATCCTGTATTCCAACTGTCTGCTCCACTACATGTTTTCAGGATTGTAAAACATGTTTGAAAAACAAATGTTTCACTGGACGGTTTATCCATGGTTATGCATTTCTACCATTAGTACTGGATTACTGCAGATCAGAGTAGAGCTGGAATGGGAGCTCTTATAGAAGACAGGAATGTGACTTGGTGTATGCTCTGAGCTTCAGTGTAGGAGTTTTTACATTCCAAAGAGTTCAATTTGTTCTTGGTGGGGCAATGGCGACACTGGGCTCTTTTATTACCAAAGAACTGGTTGTGTTTTATACAAAGAAGACCTTTAGAATGTAATTAAAATGATAATGTCTAGAGCTCAGTTTAAACACAGTGAACAAACTGGAATAAAGTGTTGTTATTTAGCAAGTGCCAGCCGCTGTTTAATTAAAATAATGACTGATTCCTATGTTGCCTGTCTAAAAGTAGAAATGTTGCACTACATAGCAAAAGCTGTCTGCTAACCCTGTTTGATATCACATAAAACAATGTATTATTTCAACACTATAGCGACAGATAACTAATACATAGGGTTATTGTCTTGAACTGAAAAAGTCATGTGAACAGGCATACCCAAGGCTTTAACGTTTCTATGTTGTGATAGTGGTCTGTCATTTTGATTGCGGTTTAAGTGTAATGGTGCCCAAAGAGCTTGGTATGGGTATAACTTATCACACAGCAGATATCTTAAGTAATGTATTATTATTATGGTTTAGTCTGACTCAGTCATCACACCCTGTTGCCTTTTTCAAACACCCATGTGGCCTCAATAGTGCTCTCAAACACATCTTCTCTCTAAGTAACGCTGGTTGAGTGCAACACCTAACCATTCACCACACTCATGTGGCATTTCTCACATCCACTAGGGGCAGAGTGTTGCACAGGAATAGGTTAATGGTTACACTCTGGTGGAGTGACTGAAGAAGACAAGTTTGAGAGCCTTTAACACAGGGTTGCTTAAACTTTTAAAAAGTCCACAGGATGTGATGACTGAAACAGGAAAGATGTACACAGTAGTTAAGATAAATGGAATATTTTATGTTTAATAAGGATGGATGACTGTCAGCTAGTTAAATAATCAGTAGGTGATCAGTCACACATCCTTACGAGGTGTTTAAAAACCAAACAAAACAAAAACAAATAATGAAGGACGGCACCTCGCTCGTCCTATATATAAATACATGTCATAACAATAGGGGTTGGCCGCTCTGGCACTGGCTGCGGGGGTGCTGGCCTTCCTCGCGGCTGCTGCGGCTGGGCTTTTTCCCTCCATGCTCCCCTCAGCATCCTATGCAGGGACTGCTGAGGAACGCCAGCATCACATCCTGGTCCTTCAGTGGAAGGGAGAGGCAACTCCGGCATCTCTCCCCCTGGTGGTGGTGGTGGAGGCAGAGGTAGCCCTGCTGGGAGAAGACCTGCTGTCAGTCTTTGAGGAAAGTCTGGTGCAGGAGAGCTGACACTCAGCTGCAGATCAGTGGTCACCCTGCTGCCTAAAAAGGGGGACCTGAGTGAAATAAAGAACTGGAGACCTGTCACCCTGCTGTGTGCCAACAGCCAGAGTTTAAGAAACCAGCTTGTAAACAGACTGAGGAAGGTCGTGGAGCCTGTGGTACACTCTGACCAAAAGTACTGAATGCCCAACAGGTCGATCTTTGGCAATATTTTTTTAATTCAGGACGTATTGGTTATTCCAGGCTATTGGGACTAAAGCCTTCGGTTTTAACCCCTATATTTGTAACCATGATTCATTTGCTCTTTTGTGACATTCACAGTGTGCTGAAGCTCAACGGAGGCTGAGTGCATCTTTCCCTGTACAGATGGGCACCAGGCTTAAAAAACCTACTTTGGATCCAGGAGTTCTTAATAATTTTAGGCCTATTTCTAATCTCCCCTTTTTAGCAAAAGTATTATAGAGAGTGAAATCAACTAAACTCCTAAGCATTCCTCGCAGCGCACAATATGTATGAGAAATTTCAGTCAGGCTTCCGTCCTGGTCACAGTACTGAAACGGCCCTTATCAAAGTGGTAAATGACATGCTATTATCTTCTGATTCCGGCCTTGCCTCTGTCTTCATCCTTCCAGATCTAAGCCCAGCATTCGACACCATCGACCATCCAATTTTAATTGACCGCCTTGAGAATCTTGTAGGACTGTCAGGTTGCTCCCTATCTTGGTTTAAATCCTATCTTTCAAATAGGTTACAATATGTTCAAATTGAGGAGCGCTTCTCCTTATCTGGAGTTATGTGTGGCGTCCCGCAGAGCTCTGTTCTTGGACCAATCTTGGCTTCCCCTGGGCGATGTTGTCTGTAGACACAGAGTAAACTTTTACTGCTATGCCGATGACACACTATATCTGAAACCAGGTAATTCCACATATGCAAATACCTTAACTACCTGTCTCATTGATATAAGAAATGGATGTAAATTCATTTTCTACTGTTAAATTCTGATAAAACAGAGGTCATACTTTTGGGGTCAAGAAATCAATGATAGAGGGTAAATCAATGTGACTGTACAGTGGACAGCTACCTCATTGAGTTAAAGACTGAAATTAGAAATCTGGGTGTAATTTTTTACCCTGATCTTTCATTTGAATTGCACATTAGGAACGTAACTAAAGAGTCTTTTTTCCATCTAAAGCCCCTTTCACACTGGAACTCCTACTTGGGTCCGGAACCGGGTTCTGGCTACCTGGGTCACAATCCCACATAGTGTGAAACCAAGTACCTGGGTCATACCCAGTGACCCACCTCAGGATGTAGGTCGACATGCTTTGACCCGGGTTGACAAAATACATGACGGCCGTTCATGAGCTGATAAACAGCCACGGCTGTGTGAAAGTCTCACTTCAGCAAGGAACTTTTCTGTTTAGCCATATTTTCGTTCATTGAGACGCAGCATGGGCTAGATTGCAGCAGGGATGTAGAAACATATGCTCTAATCAGTATTTGAGCAAACGGTTCAATCCAGAGCAGCTTGGATGGAAGTGTCATTAACAAGCTACTTCTTGGGCATTGATACGAGCATTGTGCACTTGCGTCTGTCACCCAGATCAGCCTTGCTTTATCAAAAGCAGTGTGAAATCGTGTACCCGACCCACATGTCCTGACCTGGGTAGGTTCTTATCCGGGTAGAACATGCCAATGTGAAAGGGGCTTAAGAAATATTGCTAAATTTGGGAACATATTATCCCTGTTTTAGCCTCTTTACAATGTGTATACTGTTATTTAAATGGTATGACTGTGGCAGTTGTATGTGTGACATGCTATACAAATGTATTGTGGTTTGTTCTTTTTTTCTGCTATGTACTGTACAGTACTTTGCAATACTTTTGTATAAAAAGCGCTATATAAATGCAATCAACACTAGAACCTCCAGATTTTTTAACTACCTAGAACCACCACGTGGGTCACTTTGACCCATACGTTTTTAAACTGCTTTGTTATGAAAATTAAAGACATACATAAGAACATAAGAACATAAGAAAGTTTACAAACGAGAGGAGGCCATTCAGCCCATCTTGCTCGTTTGGTTGTTAGTAGCTTATTGATCTCAGAATCTCATCAAGCAGCTTCTTGAAGGATCCCAGGGTGTCAGCTTCAACAACATTACTGTCGGATACAATTAAAAAGTTTTATTCATGAACATCATATCTAACATTTGCATCGCATAAATACTGTATTTAAATGGAAAATTAAATATAAAAGGCTTTATTTTTAAAATGAGCGCATATACAGCATGACTACAAACAGTGAAAAAATATAATAAAATACACATTTCAAATGAAACGGGTATGTACATATACCCATGTACAGGTGTATGTACACACAAAACTATAAAACCGAAATCATCATTTCTAGTACTACATATGACACTACTTCCGGTATGACAGCTGCATTGTACTCTATGGAGGAGCGTACACGTCTGTCAGCTGACTGTGCCTGCATCCAGGAGCTGTGTTGTAAACACAGACGCTGTTCCATTGAACACTATTGTGTAAACTGGTACATACAAACCTGTAAAACCGAAGTGTTTTTTTTTTCTAAAAGTAATATTAAAAATGTTTCATATTAGGCACATAAGTTGTTATCCTACCTGTCATTTCAGTTTGCTATATGCATCTGAGTGCAGCTTGCTGTATTCCAATCCAAATGACTACTTTCAAGATTAAATATTTCCTTCTGATATATTCCCAGTTGCATTTGTGGAACAAAACAAAGGATTGTTGTCTCCCAGGTACGTTGAAAAATAAGCAACTAGGCTTTCACTGAGTTTGCATCTTGACAAATCCACAATCATAGCAATCTCTGTCTCGTAGTCATTCTACAAACAAAGAAAAGCTTGAAATAAAAAAAAGTGTGCTAGGAGGAGGGGGCGTGTCTTGTTTGCTGCATTTACAAAAATAGAATATCTTCTGTTATATTAAAAAAAAGATGTATTGTAATGCATGGGTCACATTGACCCACGTGGCAGTTCAAGGTAGAACTGTTTATAACTTTATATTTTTTGCAATTCTGTCTATCAAACGCCGTCAGGATATTTAATTCATATATTTAGGAAAAGTCAAAAACGGACACACACATACGATTTACAATGGAAGAGTAATTAACATTTTAAATGCAAAATGGGTATCTCTGTCACAATGTACTATAGGACTTAAATCATATTGGAGAGAACAGTAGTACTTAAATTGTAAGACTTTGCAGAGGAACAGAAAAGGCAGATGCAGGAGCTCATGGAAATACAGAAGTTGCAAAACAAAGAAACTAACTGCTAAAGTCATTCACGGATGCATTTAAAGAATCAAAGAAATCATTTGTTTGGGAAGTTTTTATTTATTTGATTTGCTGTATAAAAATGTTACTGGGTTGAATAATTGTTGAAAAAATAAATTGTATTTTTGGACTGTTTTTTATTTTTTATTTTGCTGTACAACAACACTTGCATACAATAGAACCATATTAATTGCAAGTGTAAACAGCACTGTACTGAGGAACAATGCTCTCAACATAGTTTTCAATCCATACAGGACTCTTGCACATGTTTCAATTCACTGCCGCTAAAACCATGGTGTTGGCTCTCGATGCAAGTGCAATAGAGGCATTAAACAGCAGATTTTCTGCACAATCTTCCATAAATTCATCCAAAAAACAGCGTAGTGCTGTATTTTCCAACATCTTGAAAGTTCTCTCTGTAACACACCATTCAATAAGAGCTAACTTATGTTACATAGCTCCACTGTATAACGCTCTGCCTATTGAACGCAGCCCTGATCTCCCTCCCCCTTTCCTCTGCACACAGTACCAGTCAAAAGTTTGAGTACACCTGCTTAAAACCAGGTTTTTCATGATTATCTATGCTTTTAACTGTATAAACTTGTCTATAAACACTTAATATTTCATTATATGATACGTGTACTTATATAAGCTGATAATCATAGGTGAATTGCATTCAAAATTTTTATTTTTAAATGAAAATGTAAATCTTGTCAATTTCAATGAAATGGTCACCCAAAGCAAGGGGATTTCAGTCTGAAGCCCAAATCAGTTAAAAGTCTGAAATGTGTATAACACGGTGTTAGAACACTGGCCTAAGTATAAAAGTGTCTTTGTTAGATGTTCTCCGAGTTAACTAGCATGTTACCTAATTAACCTTTTGTCACCAATTACTGTTAACAGGTGAGGGTCCATGATTACTATAAATATAGGTAGCATAGGCACAAGTTTGTCATTCCTGAATGTAAGGGAGCAGAAAATGACAAAATACGCTCAGTTAAGCAAAGAAAAAAGACTAATTAGAAATGAAGGTCAATCTTTAAGACAAATCGCAAGAACTTTGCAAGTGTAAACGATTTGAAGAAACTGGCACTCATGAGGACCGAACAAGGTCAGGCAGGCCAAGGGTGACCTCAGAATCAGAGAACAAGTTCATTTGAGTCACAAGTCTGCGAAACCGGCGATTAACTGCCCCTGAAATACAAACTCAGCTAAATGCTACTAGAAGTACAGATGTTTCAACATCAACGGTTCAGAGGAGATTGCGTGAAGCTGGCCTAACTGGAAGAATTGCTGCAAAGAAACCATTGTTAAGAGTGCAGAATAAGAGGAAGAGACTTGCCTGGGCCAAAAAACACAGAAACTGGACGTTTGAGGAGTGGAAGTCGGTCTTATGGACCGATGAGTCAAAATTTGAAATATTTGGGTCCAACCGCCGAGTATTTGAGAGGGTGATTGCATGAGTTCTGCATGTGTGGTTCCCACTGTGAAGCATGGAGGAGGCAGTGTCGTGGTCTGGGGTTGCTTTGCTGGTGACAGAGTTGGTGATCTTTACCAAGTCCATGGCAAGCTCAACCAGCATGGCTATCATAGCATACTTCAGAGGCATGCCATTCCATCAGGATTACGGCTAGTTGGGCAGTCCTTTATTCTTCAGCAAGATAATGACCCGAAACACACCTCAAAGTTGTGCAAGAACTATCTGGCGAAGAAGGTGAAGGACAACTCAATCTAATGACCTGGCCTGCCCAGTCTCCAGACCTCAATCCCATAGAACTTGTATGGGACGAACTGGACAGAAGAATCAAAGCAAAGCTACCCACCGACATTAACACACCACATGCAACATAAAACACAAAATACGCACAGGGACGGGGCACTCCGTCACAAGGTTCCAGCTGTTCATTTACTGGATGGATACAGAGAGTTGGAGCCTTGTCACATATTCTAAATCACTGCTCTGCCTCACAGAATTTAAAGTAGCGGATGGTAGCCATCTTGCTTTTACAGTTACAGATGTACAGCTGTAACTATGAAACTGAGTGACCAATGACCTGATAATTCATCGCTAGGAGGAGATCCATTACAATAGTAAGTCTGGGCAGTGAGTTAGTGAAAAAATTATAGAGAACAAGATCAGTGACGGAGTAACAAAATAACTGCAACATTTAAAACATGCCAACAGCAATAACTCATTCGAAAAAATAAATGGATAAGTATTTTTTTTTGTTAAAGAGTATACATATATACAGTTGGATTCATCATTTGCACAACATTATTGGATATGTGAAGGATTATATTTAAAGTCATGAGTGTTGTTCAATAATGTCAACATTTAAGTAGAATTAAAAACAATACAAAACAACAATGGTGAGCAAGTTATGAATCACCCTGTATAGAAATATCACATGTAGCACATGGAAATATAACACAACAGCTTAGGTAAAGCCTAGAAATGATGCAAAGACAAATATACTAATTTACAAAATAGTTATGCAAGAAACGTCTGTACAGTACAGATAGTGCTATGAGTAAATAAAATAACTGCCTTGCACAGAAATAAATGATTTTCAGACTGTGTGGAAATGGTTAAATAATAACATCTGGTAAATAAACACTGTCCTTTGTGAGAACATGGTGATTTAGAAAAAATGAAATCCTTACATTCCCAAAGACTGAGACCTTTACTCTACTTCAATGTGTTAGACAGGACTGCACAATAACATGCTTCATACTGCCTGGGCAGGGAGGGAAGGGGAGAGGCCCTTCTGAGATAGGGACGTCATGAACTGAATCCCAACTCAATTAGGGATAGTCTGCCTATGTTGCTGGAATACCAAAACAGAAACACAGTCAAACAATGGGATGATTCACCCAGTCCACAGATGTGTGAAATTGTACCACATCAGCAGAAAAATATTTCAATTATGGAACAATCGCAGCAGATTAGAATTCACAATTGCTTCTCAATAACCAGAACAGCCGACATACAGTAGCTTCCCATTGCGGATCCTACCACTGGTCTTGCTACAGAGGTGGACTGAGAACATCCCTAAAAGAAATGGCTCAATCCACATTAATAACTCTTACTTATCAATGGAGACTGTTGCACTATTTCAAACAGTTTATTAAAGGGCTTTTTATAACAATTTCAAGGCTTAGTGTACTGTTGCTGTATGTTCCTCAATGCAGAATGAATGGCTATTTAATTTGACATATTCAGTTTTCTGCACTGGCCTCACCCTTGTCCTATTGAAGTCCTATTGTATTGTACAACACTATATCTAAATCTGTGCCTCCTTGTGCCTTTGATGTAGGTGATATGGTCTGATTGCAGCTTGACCATTGGAGTGAGTTTGATAACACCATATTACATGATTACGTGGATGAATGCATCAATCAGTGTGTGAGCACACTGTCACGTTAATAACTGAGAAGGTTTCTCTGCTAAACGAGTCCCTGCTTACGTTCTGTGCCTGGGTTGTTTTGCTGAGTATGTACTATAGGTGGTTTAGTGTAGTGACAGGTGGGATAGGGTTGGGATTGTGTCTGTCATTAACAGTCGTGATGAACAGGGTAGTTTATTAATACTGGTGGAAAAGCAGATCCAACAGGTACTGACTGGAGACCTGCACTGCATCCTAGCAAGTTCAATTAGGGCAAGCTGGGGCTGTTCCAGCCTTATTGTACAGTGATTGGGCTCTATTGTGTGGGCAAGGCTGCAGCCAGGAATTTAAAATACAGTAAACCAAGCTGAGGTTCAGAAGCATTTTAACTAGAAAGGAAGGGGGGAGAAAAAAAAAACAGAAGGGAGACCACATCAAAACAAGGGCAACAACTCAGGTAAGACAGCCATTAAATGTATTTATCTAAATGCTAGAAGTCTCAAAAACAAAATGTTAGAACTTGAATATACTGCACTAGCAAGTAACTACGATGTGATAGGTGTTACAGAAACTTGGTTGTCTGAGAGTGATGGAGACGAATATAATATTAGTGGGTATACACTATATAAGAAAGACAGGCAGGACAGAAGAAGCAGAGGGGTAGCACTATACATAAAAAATAGTCTTGAAGCCCAGGTGTTAAATCTGGACGAAGAAAACAACGCAGAATCAATATGGGTCAGAATAATGGACAAAAATGAAAAGGGCTTAATAAAAGGAGCATGCTATAGACCGCCAAATTCAGACGCTGAGCAAAATAATCTGTTTTACAATGACATTAGAAAGGAGAAGCCATACGAATGGGGGATTTCAACTTCCCCCGTATAAAATGGGAAAACCCGGTGGGGAGCACGACTGTCCATGCAGCCTCGGAGCATCAGCCTAGTCTGACCTCTCTCAATTAGACGTCTCAGTAAGCCAGGGAGATCTTAGTTCATCCTCTAGCCTTCCTTAATTTCCCCTTGGGGGAAGTTCCTTGCTTCCCAGCCTTGGGGGTTGATCAGTTCAGCCTCAGCGAGGGCGGTTCTCCGAGTAATCCGAAGAAACCCCTATTCAGGTGCTAAAGTCACAAGCACTTTGTCTTTATTCTATCAGTCCCTTTACGCAGGCCTGGCTCCTGCCTCATGAAGTACAGTCAAACCTGCCAAGAGCCACCACTCATGGGAGGAAGCAAAAGTGAGCACTTGTAAGAGGTGGGCTCTGTTCAAAGGTCATCTGTAAAAATAAGCAAGGCTGCTATTACTACTGATGTTTCATGTACAATTTGAATCACATGCTTCTAAAGGCATCTCACTACACTATCTTATTTTTTAAAAAATTAATTTTACATACAGTATACAGTACAGTACTGTATTTAAAATCTCTTGGTGGGTTTATTAACACGTATGTTAATAAAAAAGAAGATGAAATTCAGTATTATTTTCTGTGAAGTTATACAATCATTATCAAAAATACCAAAATGTTCTTAAAAAAATGTGTCTGGTTTCAGTCTACAGTACCTTGACTCATAATCGGCAAGGATTTCTGCCTTCCATCGTAACAGGTTTTGGATTTGTGTTTTTCTAACTCCGAACTGTTCAGCAACTGGTACCGGCTTCTAGCTGTGATGTTGCTTTAGCACGTTGCTCCAGGGTAAGAAACACTTTTTTTTACTTGTCGCTTCCATGTTGACTCTTTTAGCTTTAAACTGTAACTTACAGTGGTGTACACCTTTCGTTTCAATACGTTCACATCTTTCTTTCAAGTTCAAGTTCCAGTTTGTTCAAGTTCAAGTTCTGGTTCCGGTTCATGTTGAGTAAGAAGCCATATAATGCAGAAACGGTAACGAGCAAAAGAAAAAATCTTTTGCTGGAAATTTCAAAGAAACACAGACTGATAAGCGGAGATCGGTTTCTCCGATAGGTTTGTTTTTATGATGAGAGTAAGAAATTGTGGTCGCTGGTCACAGATGATAGGTGGTCGCGCTTCACAGTTAAATTATAGGGTTAAAACGTTCCGTGGCCTCTGCAAGTAGTCTCTTGTGACAGGTGGTCCCTCTTCAGAGGCAGGTTAAGGCAGGTTTCACTGTATATGAAAAACTTCAAAGCGGTATATAATTCAATATGTTACCATAACATTATTCAGTCACACAATGGGGCAGCGCATAACGTATACCGGAGTTGAGAACAGGCTTAAGGAACTCCGGTATGTCAGACAAGAAGAAAAACTGTACTGCTTTTTTTCCTTTTTTTTTTTACTGCAAAAGCAGTACAAGGAAAAAATACAGGCTCACACACACAGCAATTCAGCTGTGGGAGAACAACAGTCACCACGCCAGGCGGGTGAGCTGTAAAATTATATTATTATTGTTATTACCAAGCGCGCCGAGTAGGCAGGCTGAAACAAGCCGGCAGATTCAACTCATGCTTCTCTCTCTTTTTTTTTGAATTTTTAAGCGCACCGAGAGGGCAGGCCGAGACAATCCAGTGGAGTCAAGTCCACAGCGGGTCGTTGCAGAGCCAGGGCCCAGTGGAGGATCACGCGTCTCTTTTTCTTTTTCCCTTTTTCTTTTTTTTTTTAGCTGCAATAGTAGAGGAAAAAACACAAAACAGTGAGCGCTGTAAGGTTAGAAAAGCAGACTACGATCACAAAGCGATGTAGGCTGTTGGAAAGGAAAAGATTAAACAGAGCATGCAGCTGTGCAGCGTTTATAGCTAAGTTCACAAAACCGGAGTTTCTGATTCCAGGGAAGTGGCAAGCCGGCTTCCAGAAATACAAATTTGCAGGGGAACTCCAAAAAACTCAACAAGGGTGTCTAGCCTGGACTGCATGCAGTCACACAACCAGGGCAGCATGTAGCCTACAGCGGAGTGGAGCACCGTCTACAGGCAGAGTGCATCGGGGCACCAAGGGCACCAATGCAGGGGAGCTCTTGATCACCGAGGCGTTATTGTGCACCGAGTGCACCATGCACTATGTGCACCAAGCAGCCCCAGTGTAGGAACACACGGCTGACTGGCTGTTGTTGTTTATTTGATTTATTTAATTATTTTTTTGAAGCGCAGCAAATCTTAAGCGCAGACACAGGCAAAGCGGGGTTGTGTGAGAGGATCAACAGGTGGACACACAACAACAGCACACAATTTATTTATTTTGCTTGAGCTGCACGAACGACCTGAACGTACAAACCACCACTGCTGAGAACAACGCACCTGCACAAAGAGCACACACAGTCTAGAGACAGGTTTATGTGTCTGTGTTGCGTGTTTTGTGTTTGTCTTATTATTTCGGGACTGCAACCTCTTTTGTTATATGCTGGCAATACCCATCGTTAGGTAAAGCCAGCTTAATTATTTAACGGTCTCAAACTAAAAGAGCATTATTAAAGTGCTGTTGGAATCTTTGTGTCTGTCATTGTTGGAACCCCTGCATCACCTGTACACCTGAGCACTGCAAACCACACTTTCACAATAATACATTAAATACATGGGAACGCAAGGGAACTGCAGTGGACTCAGAGGAGCTCTTTCAAAAACACACTCAGGTTAGTGACACAGAACCTTACCTTACCATATGTGAGAGGCAAAAGAGGAAGTGAGCTCCGCAGAGTAACTACTTATTCCCCTGGTAGGCAGGACTGAGGACGTCACTCCACGGAGGGGCCTATCGACAGCTCTGACATAAAATGCTCAGTGAATACCTATCTATGGCAAGCATATCCCAAAAGTATTGGTTGGTGGTCGTCTTCCAATTGAAACGGTTACTAGGGCTGCGTCACTGGCTCCAGGTGTATTTGTTGCTAAAAGACCACCTGAGGAAGAGTTACAATAAGCTCCATACTGTATTTAAGATATTGCACATGTAATAGATTTGCCCTATAGGAACTCTTTGGAAAGTGATCATCTTCATCCAGGTATTGTATGTAGGGCTGTCAATTAATCGCAGTTCACTTCTGCGATTAACGCTTTCATTTCTTTGGAGATTTTTTTTAACACGTGTGACAAGGATGGCTGCAGGTGTGACATCAGACCAGGAACAGAAACCACAACAAGGAATGGCGGGACAAACTGAGACGCTACGGCGCTCAGCTTTTTATTAAACAAAAATAAATACAAAACACGTTGGCCAAACAAACAAACAAAAAACAGCAACACGTAGTATGCTGGTTGCAAAACCAGCTGTGATGGGGTGCAACCTATTTTGTGGTGGTTTTGTGTTTTTTGTATTGTTTAGAGTGGATATGAGTGAGTTTGGGGTGTGGTTCAGTGAGTTTGTGTGAGGAATGTGTGGAATGTGCCTGGGCTAATGAGGTGCGAATTGCCCAATTAGCCCAGGCACCTGTATAAAAGGGAGTGGTTGGGTATGTTATTTGGTGAGTGTTTGTAACAGTGAGAAGATGTGAGAGAGAGAGAGAGAGAGAGAGAGAGAGAGAGAGAGAGAGAGAGAGATTCTTTTTGTATAGTTTGGGTTTAGAGCCTGTTTTTGTGTTCATGTTTTTGGTTGGCCATCGTGCCTTTTTATTTGTGTTTTGTCAATTAAAATATTTTGGTTTCACTGCATTTTCTGTCTCTGAGTCTTCCCTCTGCTGCTATCCTGCCACAGGTTGGTGTCAGAAGTGGGATAGCGCCCCCTAGAGACTCAGAGCAGGAGTGCAGGATTTTTTTGCTTGTTTTGTTTAAAAAAAAAAAAGGGGAAAAAAGGAAGAGAGGATGAGGTGGAAGAAGGACCGGGAAGCGAGGGACAGGGAGGAGAAGGAGTACATCAGGGCCAGGCACCCGAGGAGCTGTAGGTCACCACTGTTGTGCCCCCTCTGTAACCAGCAACATCAGTTTGCCGCCTGTCCCTTCCGGTACTATGAGGAGCCCGAACGTCCACAGCCCGAGTGGGAGGAGCCCGAACGTCCACAGCCCGAGTGGGAGGAGCCCGAACGTCCACAGCCCGAGTGGGAGGAGCCCGAACGTCCACAGCCCGAGTGGGAGGAGCCCGAACGTCCACAGCCCGAGTGGGAGGAGCCCGAACGTCCACGGCCCGAGAGGGAGGAGTCGGTGCATCCACGGCCCGAGAGGGAGGAGTCGGTGCGTCCACGGCCCGAGAGGGAGGAGTCGGTGCCACCTCCAACAGCAGGGGAAGATGAACCTGCTGTTCCCACCTCCACCGGAGTGGGAGGACTGCCTGTGGCTCCCGCCTCCACCGTTGTGGGAGGACTACCCGTCGCTCCCACCGCCACCAGCAGAGGGAGAATACCTGCTGGTGCCACCTCCACCAGCAGGGGAAGATTACCTGCTGTCTCTTACTCCATTGCCGCCACCAGCAGAGGGAGCATGCCTGCTGGTTCACCTGCTGCTGCCATCCCGAGAGCTAGAGGGGGAGGAGCCATCACTGCCATTCCAAGAGCCGGAAGGGGAGGAGCCATTACTGCCGTCTCCAGGGCCAGAAGGGGAGGAGTTACAGGCTCAACCCCCTGAATTTTTCTGGGGGGGAGAAGGGCAGGATGCTGGTGTCCCCCAGCAGCCTCTATTTATGCTGCTGAAGGGAGCACGGCGCACACCAGCCCTACCCCCGCTGTCGGAGGAGCCGGCAGCGCCACCAGCCCTACCCCCGCTGTCGGAGGAGCCGGCAGCGCCACCAGCCCTACCCCCGCTGTCGGAGGAGCCGGCAGCGCCACTAGCCCTACCCCCGCTGTCGGAGGAGCCGGCAGTGCCAACAGCTCTAACCCCGCTGTCGGAGGAGCCGGCAGTGCCAACAGCTCTAACCCTGCTGTCGGAGGAGCCAGCAGCGCCACCAGAGGGAGACGTGCTGCTGTTCCCGCCTCCGCCACCAGAGGGACACGAGCTGCTGTTCCCGCCTCCGCCACCAGAGGGAGACGAACTGCTGTTCCCGCCTCCGCCACCAGAGGGAGACGAGCTGCTGTTCCTGCTCCCGCCATTAGAGGAGCTGGAGCGGGCTCTACCTCCTGTAGCCAACAGCGAAGAGGAACTCTGGCCGCTGCCACCCTGGCCGGAGGTTCCTGCACTGTTGGCAACGCCCAAGAATGCCTGCCTCGCACCGCCCAAGGATGCCTGCCTCGCACCGCCCAAGGATGCCTGCCTCGCACTGCCCAAGGATGTGTGCCTCGCACCGCCCAGGGATGCCACAGCCACTCCGCTCAGGGATACCACGTCTGGATCGCCTGGGGTTGCCTGCTGCTCCGCATCGCCTGGGGTTGCCTGCTGCTCCGCATCGCCTGGGGTTGCCTGTTGCTCCGCTTTTGTTTCTCCTAGGGTCGCCGAGGGTCCTGCTTTGCCTGGGGTCGCCGAAGGTCCTGCTTTGCCTGGGGTCACCGAGGGTCCTACTTCGCCTGGGGTTGCCTGGTGCTCCGCATCGCCTGGGGAGTCACCAGTTACAAAGTACGAGGGAGAAGTGGAGCTCCCGCTGCCACCTTCATGGCCAGGGGCTCCCCTCCCGAGTTTCCCTCCCAAGGGTCCGCTGCCGCCGTCGCCTCCTGAGGGTCTGCTGTTATGGCCTGGGGCTGCCGGACTATCTTTGCTTGGGACCACCGGACTGCTTGTGGGCCAGGGGAAGCCTCTGCCCTCTCCCCAGCACCAGAAGAGACGATTTTGGGACTTTAAGGGGGGAGGTGGCCATTTAGGTCATGTTGTGCTGCGCACAAGGAGGGGAGGTGTGTGATGGGGTGCAACCTATTTTGTGGTGGTTTTGTGTTTTTTGTATTGTTTAGAGTGGATATGAGTGAGTTTGGGGTGTGGTTCAGTGAGTTTGTGTGAGGAATGTGTGGAATGTGCCTGGGCTAATGAGGTGCGAATTGCCCAATTAGCCCAGGCACCTGTATAAAAGGGAGTGGTTGGGTATGTTAGTTGGTGAGTGTTTGTAACAGTGAGAAGATGTGTGTGAGAGAGTGAGTGATTCTTTTTGTATAGTTTGGGTTTAGAGCCTGTTTTTGTGTTCATGTTTTTGGTTGGCCATCGTGCCTTTTTATTTGTGTTTTGTCAATTAAAATATTTTGGTTTCACTGCATTTTCTGTCTCTGAGTCTTCCCTCTGCTGCTATCCTGCCACACCAGCATATGTAGCAATTGTTATCTTTCTTTAAATTAAATGGCCTCCTAACTCCTCAGTCGTTCTCCACTCTGAACACACTTCCTCAAGCAGCCAAACTGCAGATCTTTATATTGGTGACCGAGGGATCAACTAACTATCAATTATTGTATTATCCCTCGTTCACCTTTTGCAAGGGTTTAGTATGGATGCGTGACTGTCAGCTAATTATATACTTAGCAGCTGATCAGTCATACATTTCCACGAGGTATTTAAAATATAAACAATAACATGGCGGACGGCACCTTGCTCGTCCTGCCACACAATAATAAAACACAAATAATACATTGGCTTTTCACCATCATATATACATAAATCATAACAATAACTAATAATAATAAACAAATATATACAAAGGTGCGGGACACTCCACCACACAAGCGTTAATCACACGCCTCTGTCCTGTACGGTGGCCCTGAAGTGCAAAATGCAAACACAAAAAGAAAAACGCAAACACAAAACAAGAAACATCAGTGGTGGCGGTAGGGTGGGGCTTGGGTGGGCTGAAGCCACCCCAAAGTTTACCTTAGCCCGAGGTTTGTAAATTACCTGCAACCACATCTGTAACAAAACGTTCTTCAGATGTATTCTCCCATAACTAAAACATGTAATCAAATATAGATAGGAAACGTTAGGTTACTTACCGTAACCCTGGTTCCCTGAAAGAGAAGAAGACCACCAACGACATTATGTATGGAGATATGCCTGCCCATCGGGTAGGTATCGCTGAGCTTTCTATATCAGAGCTGCCAATAGGCCCCTTCCTTGGATGATGCACTCGGTCTTGCCCACAGAGGGTATAAAACTATTATCCAAAGGAAGTCATTTCTCTTTTTACAGCGAACCCGTGAGGGTGACTGAAGCGACCTCGCGGTTGGTGGTCATCTTCTCTTTCAGGAAACCAGGGTTACGGTAGGTAACCTAATGTTCCCTTTCAAGTCGACGATGACCACCAAGACATTATGTATGGGATCATGTATACCAGAGCCATCGCGAGGGAGAAGGAACGGCAGCATATGAGGTAAGCACAAGCACTGTCTAACCCAGAGGTTAGCGATGTGAACTTACACCCTCAAGGACCCTTGTGCCTACAGAAGGCAAGGCAGGGTCTACCACATTAAGACGGTAGAACCTGGAGAAGGTATGCGGAGTAGCCCAGCTAGCCGCATGTGGCAAAGTGGTAGATTGGTAGCAGGTGTATATCAGGTGCAGTGCAGATGCAGTAATTCCAAGAACAAACAGACAACAAATTACGGGTGAAATGAGGGTTTTAATGATTATAAATTCAATTGTCTGATGACCAGCCAGAAAACAATAATGAGCTGGCAATACAGAGCAATGTGTATTGCACAGTAATGAAAAAGGGTTGCAGTCCCGCAAACAATAAACACGGCACAAAACACACACAATTAACACACGATCACAGGTTCAAAGTGAGTGCTCTCAGTGCTTGTGGTGAAGTGCAATATATAGCAGACGCCTTATCCAGGGCTTAACTTACAATTGTAAGCAAATACATTTCAAGTGTTACAGTACAGGTAATACAATAAGAGCAAGATAAATACAATGACAAGTTCAAGCAAGTACAAGTGTGACAAAATACAATTCAATACAGCAGATAAGTGACAGTGATAGTTACATCAAGATATGATTAAATACCAAATACTACAGTTTAAACATATGGCAGATTACAGTACTCTGAAGTACAGGATTAAATGCAGTAAAATAGGGGCAGGTAAGAGTAAGTAAAGCAAATTTAAGGAAGGGTGAAAGTGTCCCAGGGGGAAACAGAGGAGTTCTACAGGTGCTGTCTGAAGAGGTGAGTCTTAAGGAGGCGCTGAATGTGGTCAGGGACTGGGCGGTCCTGACATCTGTAGGTAGGTCATTCCACCACTGCGGAGCGAGGGTGGAGAAGGAGCGGGCTCTGGAGGCAGGGGAGCGAGAGGAGGTAGAGCCAGTCTTCTAGTGCAGGCGGAGCGGAGAGGTCGAGTGGGGGTGTAGGGAGAGATGAGGGTCTGGAGGTAGCTGGGTGCAGTCTGGTCAAGGCATCTGTAGGCTAGTACAAGAGTCTTGAACTGGATGCGGGCGGTGATCGGTAGCCAGTGGAGTGAGCGGAGTAGTGGAGTTGCGTGGGAGAAGCGAGGCAGAGAGAACACCAGGCGGGCAGCAGAGTTCTGGATGAGCTGGAGCGGACGGGTGGCGGCCGCAGGGAGGCCAGCCAGGAGGGAGTTGCAGTAGTCTAGGGCGGAGAGTACCAAGGCCTGGACCAGGAGCTGGGTGGCGAAGTTGGTGAGGAAGGGTCGGATTCTTCGGATGTTGCTCAGGAAGAATCGGCAAGTGCGTGCCAGAGTGGAGATGTGCTGGGAATAAGAGAGGCAGGGGTCCAGGGTGACTCCGAGGTTCTTAGCGGAGGAAGAGGGAGAGAGTGTGGTAGATTCCAGAGGAACAGAGATAGAGAGATCAGAGGAGGGGGAGGAGGAGGGAAAGAAAAGGAGGTCAGATTTAGAGAGGTTAAGTTTGAGGTGATGCGAAAGTGCATCCAGGAGGAAATAGCAGACAGACAGGTAGAGATACGGGAGGAGATGGTGGAGTCAGAGGAGGGGAAGGAGAGGAAAATCTGAGCATCATCAGCATAGAAATGGTATGAGAAACCATAGGATGCGATGAGGGGGCCCAGGGAGCGGGTGTAGAGAGAGAACAGGAGAGGACCCAAGACTGACCCTTGGGGACTCCTGTTAAGAGAGGGTGAGGTGTGGAGGTTGCTCCACGCCAGGTTACCTGGTAAGTGCGGTTGGAGAGGTAGGAGGAGAACCAGGCCAGAGCAGTGCCAGAGACTCCCAGGTCAGCGAGAGAGGACAGTAGAATAGAGTGATCAACAGTGTCAAAGGCAGCAGAGAGGTCGAGGAGAATTAGGACAGAGGAGAGAGAGGCAGCTCGGGCAGACTTAAGTGAGTTGGTGACAGACAGGAGGGCGGTTTCAGTGGAGTGAGCAGAGCGGAAGCCAGATTGGAGAGGGTCGAGCAGAGAGTGGTTGGACAGGAAAGCAGAGAGCTGGCGGTGTACAGTCCGGCCAAGGGTTTTGGAGAGGAAGGGTAGGAGGGAGACAGGACGGTAGCTCTGGAGGGAGGTGGGGTCGAGGGTAGGTTTTTGAGGATGGGAGTGATAGAGGCTTTTTGAAGGCAGAGGGAAAGAGACCAGAAAGTAGAGAGGTGTTGAGAAGGGAGGAGATGAAGGGAAGTAGAGCATGAGCAGCAGCTTGAAAGAGGTGAGTGGGGAGGGGGTCCAGGGCACACGTGGTGGGTTTGTGACCCTGGAGCAGGGAGGAGAGGTCAGAGTCTGAGAGGGGCGAGAAGGTGGAGAAGGAGGGTGAGTTAGTAGGGGATGCAGTGGGTGTAGGGGTTGGAGCAGGAGGAGGTGCGGGGAGGGAGAGGTGTTAAAGAGTTTATGGATATCTGAGATTTTAGAAGAGAAGAAGGAGGCAAAGTCATCAGGGAGATAGAGGAGGGAGGAGGAGGGGGGAGGGTTTAGGAGGGAGGAGAAGGTAGAGAATAGTTTACGTGGGTTGTTAGTGGAGGCTTGGATTACAGATTGGAAATAAGTACATTTAGCAGAGGAGAGAGTAGAGGAGAAGGAGGAGAGGAGAGTGCGGTAAAGGTCTAGGGCAGCAGGGAGTTTGGTTCTCTTCCATTTCTTTTCAGCAGATCGCAGTGTGATTCTTGCCGAGCGGAGTGCAGAAGAGAGCCAGGGATGGGGAGGGGAGGGGCGAGCAGGTCGGGAGGTGAGGGGACAGAGGGAGTCGAGAGAGGAGGTGAGGGAGGAGAAGAGGGTGGAGGTAGCAGAGTCTACGGAGAGTTGTGAAAAGGAGTCGATAGGAGGGAGGTGAGAGAGAGCAGTGGAGGCAAGGACAGAGGGGGAGAGAGAGCGGAGGTTACGGCGAGAGGTGACAGTGGGAGTAGGAGGAGCAGGGAGAGGGGGGAGAGACAGAGAAAAAGAGATGAAATAGTGATCGGAGAGGTCCAGGGGGTGACAGAGAGGGTGGAGGGGCAGCAGGCCCTGGAGAAGATGAGGTCCAGTTGACGGCCAGCTTTGTGGGTAGGAGGGGATGGAGAGAGACAGAAGTCGAAGGAGTGAAGGAGAGGGAGGAATCCAGCAGAGTGGCTGGGGTTGGAGAGATGGATGTTGAAGTCACCTAGCAGGACAGTTGGGGTAGACAGAGAGGGAGGGAGGAGAGTAGATAGTCAAGTTCATCCAGAAAGTGAGCGAGAGGCCCAGGGGGCGGTACAGTACAATGAGCAGGAGTTGACAGGGAGAGGTTAGTTGGACTGCGTGAAATTCAAAGGTATTGACAGAGAGTGAGGAGAGATCGGAGGGGACAGAAAAGAGTAAGGAGGGAGAGAGGAGAAGACCAGTCCCACCTCCCCGCCCAGTGAGACGCTGGGTATGGGACAGGACATAGAGAGAGGACAGGGCAGCAGGAGTTACAGTGTTATCAGGGGACAGCCAGGTTTCAGTGAGAGCAAGGAAATCGAGAGAGAGGTGGGAGGCAAAGGCAGAGATGAAATCAGCTTTGTTAGCAGAAGAGTGACAGTTCCAGAGTGCACCAGAGAGTGTGCAGGAGGGGGGAGAGGCAGAGGGATTACGTGCTATTGGTGAAAAACAATTGCTGTGGTGATCCGGCTTTGTGCTGGCCCCTGGAGACAGGTCTGGAATTGTGTTTAGCCATCTAGTGCTACTTAACTACATTCAGTAACATTGTAAGGTGGTGTTTCAAAAGGTGAGGTAGTGTGTGATTAGTTCCAGGTGAGCGTGGTTAAATTGAATAGAAGTTGATTTGCTATTTGATTGGTTTCCACACAGTTTAGTTGTTTCTTTTCCCACCCAATTGTTATATTAATCAGGCAGGCTATTTCCGCGACAGCATGAAGCGCCAGAAAACAAAAGAGCCTCAACAGAGCTGGGAGTCTAGCTGTGGGAGTCCAGCAAGGGGAGGCCTGCGCCGAGACGCTGTTCGAATAGATCCGAACCTAACAGCGCTCTGGAAGATGTCATCTACTAGTCAAGTCTGTACCCTCCACCCCACCGCTCTCACTGTGCCTATTTGTCTCACCTGTCCTGCTATGACTATCTCTCACATCCCTGTTCTGTCCTCTCGCCCTCGCCCTCTGCCCTCTCTCCGCCGCTGCTCCTACAACCCCTCTAACCTCATCCCTCTGCCTCTCCCCCCATCCCACACACTCTCTGCTGCACTCTGGAACTGTCACTCTTCTGCTAACAAAGCTGATTTCATCTCTGCCTTTGCCTCCCACCTCTCTCTCGATTTCCTTGCTCTCACTGAAACCTGGCTGTCCCCTGATAACACTGTAACTCCTGCCGCCCTGTCCTCTCTCTACGTCCTGTCCCATACCCCGCATCTCACTGGACGGAGAGGTGGGACTGGTCTTCTCCTCTCACCCTCCTTACTCTTTTCTGTCCCCTCCGACCTCTCCTCACTCTCTGTTAACACCTTTGAATTTCATGCTGTCCAACTAACCTCTCCCTGTCAACTCCTGCTAATTGTACTGTACTGACCCCCTGGACCTCTCGCTCACTTTCTCGATGAACTCGACTATATACTCTCCTCCCTCCCCTCTCTGTCTACCCCAACTGTCCTGTTAGGTGACTTCAATATCCATCTCTCCAACCCCAGCCTCCCTGCCTTATTCCTCCCTCTCCTTCACTCCTTCGACTTCTGTCTCTTTCCATTCCCCCTACCCACAAAGCTGGCCATCAACTGGACCTCACCTTCTCCAGGGCCTGCTGCCCCTCCACCCTCTCTGTCACCCCCCTGGACCTCTCTGATCACTATTTCATCTCTTTTTCTCTGTCTCTCCCCTCTCTCCCTGCTCCTCCTACCCCCACTGTCATCTCTCGTCGTAACCTCCGCTCTCTCTGGTCACCGACGGTCCGGTCATAGAGGACGCGGAGCTCGCCCTCGCAGCCCTCCCCAGATGAGCTTCCTTCACCAGGGGCTGGTTCTCCTCCTACCTCTCCAACCGCACTTACCAGGTAACCTGGCGTGGAGCAACCTACACTCCTCGCCCTCTCTCAACAGGAGTCCCCCAAGGGCCAGTCTTGGGTCCTCTCCTGTTCTCTCTCTACACCCGCTCCCTGGGCCCCTTCATCGCATCCTATGGTTTCTCATACCATTTCTATGCTGATGATGCTCAGATTTTCCTCTCCTTCCCCACCTCTGACTCCACCATCCCCTCCCATATCTCTACCTGTCTGTCTGCTATCTCCTCCTAGATGCACTCGCATCACCTCAAACTCAACCTCTCTAAATCTGACCTCCTGTTCTTTCCCTTCTCCCCCTCCTCTGATCTCTCTATCTCCATTCCTCTGGAATCTACCACACTCTCTCCCTCCTCCTCAGCTAAGAACCTCGGAGTCACCCTGGACCCCTGCTTCTCTTATTCCCAGCACATCTCCACTCTGGCACGCACTTGCCGATTCTTCCTGAGCAACATCCGAAGAATCAAACCCTTCCTCACCAACTATGCCACCCAGCTCCTGGTCCAGGCCCTGGTACTCTCCCGCCTAGACTACTGCAACTCTCTCCTGGCTGGCCTCCCTGTGTCTGCCACCCATCCACTCCAGCTCATCCAGAACTCCGCTGCTCGCCTGGTGTTTCTCTCTGCCTCGCTTCTCCCACACAACTCCACTGCTCCGCTCACTCCACTGGCTCCCGATCACCACTCGCATCCAGTTCAAGACTCTTGTACCAGCCTACAGATGCCTTGACCAGACTGCACCCAGCTACTCCAGACCCTCATCTCTCCCTACACCCCCACTCGACCTCTCCACTCTTCCTGCACTAGAAGACTGGCTCTACCTCCTCTACGCTCCCCTGCCTCCAGAGCCCGCTCCTTCTCCACCCTCGCCCCGCAGTGGTGGAATGACCTTCCTACAGATGTCAGGGCTGCCCAGTCCCTGACCACCTTCCGGCGCCTCCTCAAGACTCACCTCTTCAGACAGCACCTGTAGAACTCTTTTTTTCCCTATGGACACTCTTCCTTAAATGCGCTTTACTTGCTCTTATCTGCCTCCTATTTTACTGCATTTAATCCTGTACTTTAAAGTACTGTAAACTGTCAAGTGTTATTTAATCTGTAGTATTTTGTATTTAATTATATCCTGATTTAACTATCACTGACACTGTTATCTGCTCTGTTACTGAATCGTATTTTGTCATACTTGTACTTGCTAGAACCAAAGTCATTGTATTTATCTTGCTCTTAATTGTATTATTACTTGTACTGTGATTCTTGAAATGTATTTTTGTTTACGACTGTAAGTCGCCCTGGACAAGGGCGTCTGCTAAGAAATAAATAATATTAATAAAAATAATAATAATAATAATAATAATAATAATAATTAACAAAAAAACACAAACAGTTACTAAACAGAAAATACCAACAAAACACTCACAAACTCTTTATTTTTATTTTGGGGATATCTCCCGGTCCTTCCAGTCTCCTCGTATCGAAGGAAAAGATTTACAATTCTCCGGCCCCTTTAATGAGATTATGCATGACCCCTTGGTAAACGATTATGGCTGACTCTATTGCCTGCAGCTGTTACCTTGTTTACCTTCCAGGTCAATACGTTCCCGCACCGGAGTCTCGTCTTCTTCCAGGCTGACTGACATCCCGACCCAGGGAATGAACTGTCAGGACACCCTGTCCAAAGCCTTTCCCTTTTGCTACTTAGTGCCCTCACAGATCGAGAGGGAGATTTACAACCAGAACTCATTATATTCCCGTCACACAGCCATACAAATATCAGACAGCGAGGCACCTCTGAAGAGGGCCCAAGATGTAGCCAACCCTCTAGTGGAGTGTGTGGCTGCCCTACCAGATGGGGGCAAGCCAGCACTATTATATGCAGTCGAGACTGTATCCACAATCCAGTGTGACAGACGCTGCTTAGAGAAGGGCTGTCCTAGGGTCCGTGTCCCATGACAGACGAAGAGCTGGTCAGATTGATGCAGAGTCTTCCCTCGCGCTCTGCAATGTACCCACGAATGCATCTGATAGCCCTAGGGCTAACCAGCGGTCCCTTTCAGGGCCCAGACCCAGAGCCGGAACCTACCCGGTTCCAGGTGCCAAAGAGAGCCTTTCGTCTGACTGAGGAGATCCAAGTGAAGTGGAATCTCCCAGGGCTGGCTGTGTAACAGCTGGCACAGGGTTGAAAACCACACTCTCCTGGGCCACTTGGGGGCCACTAGGAGAACTGACACTTTCTCTAACCAGACTTTTTCGAGAAAGGCCGGGAGAAGCGGTATAGGCGGGAAAGCGTACAAAATCGCTTTGGGCCATTCGTGTGCTAGGGCGTCTACGCCGTGTGGACCGCTTAAGCGGTGGAGGGAGTTCCATAGGGGGCAATGCTTCATCTCTGCCAAGGCAAAGAGATCGACCTGCGCCTTCCCGAACCGTTCCCAAATGCGCTCCACTACCTGACGGTGGAGTCGTCACTCTGACGGATGCGGACCGCTCCTGGAAAGGAGGTCCGCTGCCCAGTTCACTGCCCCAGGAACGTGCGTCACCCGTAGGGACAGCAAGTTCCTCTGAGCCCACTGCAATAACCTGAAGGCTATGCGATGCAACCCCGGGGACTGTAGGCCTCTCTGGTGGTTGACATACACTACCACTGTCGTGTTGTCAGTCCGGATCAACACATGATTGTCACTCAGCACTGGGAGAAAGTGGTGGAGAGCAAGGGAAACCGCTTGCAACTCCAGCATGTTTATGTGCAGGGATGTCCAGCGGTCTGGCCAGGATCCGCATACTCCTCTGCCTTCCCAGACCGTCCCCCAACCCAAGTCGTAGGCGTCTTAGCGGTTCGACACTACTCCCATTCACACACATTCGTGCATGTGAGAGGATGTCTTCCACCAGCGTAGGGCTGCCGAGCACGTGTGAGACACAGTCAGCCAGTGGTGTCTGTCACGTTTGGCATTGAGGTGGAACGCATTGAGCCACGCTTGTAGCGGGCGCATGCGAAGCAGACCCAGCTGAATGGCTGATGTGACTGCGGCCATCAGACCCAATAGTTTCTGGCACAATAGGAGGGTGACCTGCGATCCCTGTTGAAACAGGGAGAGGCAACCTCGGATAGCTGCAACTCTGTCTTCCGACAGGTATGTGCGCATCGCAATGGAGTCCAGCCAGAGTCCCAAGTACATAGTGCACTGCACCGGTGTAAGCCGACTCTTTGCATCATTGATGGTGAGGCCCAGCCTCGCCAGATGCTCTGTCACAACCGTCATGTGGGCCAGTGCTTCCTCCCGCGACTGGGAACAGATCAACCAGTCGTCAAGGTAGTTTAACACTCTGATTGCCTGCAGCCACAGGGGAGCCAGGATAGCATCCATGCACTTTGAAAACGTGCGAGGAGATAGGGAGAGGCTGAATGGCAGCACAGCAAACTCATAAATGCTTCCCTGAAAGGAAAAGCGGAGATTCTTTCAGTGCTCTGGACGAATGGGAATGTGAAAATACGCGCCCTGTAAGTCCACGGTGGTAAACCAGTCACCCGGCCGGAAGGACTGGAGGATGTGACGGTGAGTCAGCATTTGGAACCTCCTTTCTTTTAAGAACCTGTTAAGGAGCCTCTGGTCCAAAATGGGGCGAAACCCGCTGTCCTTCTTGGGTACCAGAAAATACCTTGAGTAGTACCCCTTACCCAGCAAGGCGGCCACTTCCTTCTCAAGTACCAAGGCCTGGAGAGGGTCTGTCATGAAAGTATTCAGGGTCTGTCATGAAAGTATTCGTGATGCCTCGAAAGGGAGGAGGTCCGCCGTCCAAGTACGCAGGAAGCACACTCGCTGTATTATACAGACGAGCTGCCTGCGCCTCTGCTACATATGCCCGCTTGAGATGCGTTTCCACCACCCTACACTGGGGGTTCAGGCACGCCGGGTCTCTAGCCAATCCACCCACCGGCGGGGCCTTAACTAGAGTCGCGATGGTGGAGGTCTACCGGGGGGAACCCCGCCAGGCCAAACTTATCCGTGTCCTCCAAGGAGGCAAGCAGTGCAGCATGTTTCAGCACGCTAGGACCCGAGGCCGGACGATCCAAGGAGGAGCGTACTTCCTCCATGAAGTCTGGGAAGGCCGGGACCTGCAAGAAAGCTGCAGCACGTCCCATAAGTGCCGAAACCGAGCTGGACAATGGGGGCGGGCACTGGCTTCCAAGGCAACCTCGAAGCCCGGTTCTTCCTCAGCAGGGGTCTCGCCCACCTGCATGTCAGAGAAGAAGGAGGCCTCGTCCCCAGAGGCCGCTATGGAAAGCGCATCCTCCAGCACCAGCTGAGATGCCTCTCCCCATCCCCCCTGAACTCCCCTAGAGGAGGGGGGGTATGGCAATTGGGGCTGTATCAGGGCCTGGGCCTGGGCCACTGGCGCCTGTTTAGCCAGAAGCTCTAAGACCTGGGCCATCTGGGCCTTCAGGTCCATAATATCCCTTGTCTGCTTGGACCGTTTCACCCTTCTCGCTTGCGGAGATGGGGAGCGACTGCAGTCAGCCTGCGCATCAGGTATGTCTAGCAGAGGGTTCTGGGACAGGTCATGGAGGAGGAGCTCTGGGGCTCCAAGAGTCGCCGACGGTTCGGTCATAGAGGACGCGGAGCTCGCCCTCACAGCCCTCCCCAGACGAGCTTCCTTCACCAGGGGCTGGAAAGCCTTGCAGATGTTACAAGCCACCTCCTTCTCAAGGGCAGAGGTGGCATGTTGCATGCCCAAGTATCGCACACAGAGGGAATGCTTGTCCTCCTGCGGGATGTTGGCGTTGCAGGCCGTGCACAGGTGGAACCCGGACCAGGTAAGATTCATTGCTGCGTAGAAAGCACACCAGGCACTAGCAGTGTTCCCGAGGATTCAACAGGTAAGATTCATTGCTGTGTAGAAAGCACACCAGGCACTAGCAGTGTTCCCGGGGATTCACCAGGTAAGATTCATTGCTGTGTAGAAAGCACACCAGGCACTAGCAGTGTTCCCGAGGATTCACCAGGTAAGATTCATTGCAGTTTAACGTGAAATCTAGAAACTCTTCATGATGTTTTTTGTTTGTTTGTTTTTATTTTAGTATTCACTTTTAAACAATGTTTGTACCAGTAACAGAAATGTAAATCTTTCTCCAACACGATATAAATTATTTTCAATGGAAATGAATTGTATCCAATGCATAAATAATGTGAAACGTCCCTGCCCCCGTCATCATGATCCCTGCGGCTCTCAGAAACAACAAGAGGGACGTCCCTGCCCCATCATCATGAACCCTGCGGCTCTCAGAAACAACAAGAGGGACGTCCCTGCCCCATCATCATGATCCCTGCGTCGCTCAGAAACAACAAGAGGGACGTCCCTACCCCCATCATCATGATCCCTGCGGCTCTCAGAAACAACAAGAGGGGCATCCCTGCCCCCATCGTCATGAACCCTGAGGTGTTCAGAAACAACAAGAGGGACGTCCCTGCCCCATCATCATGATCCCTGCATCGCTCAGAAACAACAAGAGGGGCGTCCCTGCCCCCGTCGTCATGATTCCTGCGGCTCTCAGAAACAACAAGAGGGACATCCCTGCCCCCATCGTCATGAACCCTGCAGCTCTCAGAAACAACAAGAGGGGCGTCCCTGCCCCCGTCGTCATGATTCCTGCGGCTCTCAGAAACAACAAGAGGGGCGTCCCTGCCCCCATCGTCATGATCCCTGCGGCTCTCAGAAACAAAGTTTAGCTTCAGCTGAGAAAAAAATACAAGATTTTAACCAGGATATGTCTGATACGAGCTTCTGTATCCTGATGGAAGTGAAATTGTGAATATTCTGGGGACGGACACACCTTAAACTATCCAAAGATATAAAGAGGCAGTTGGAAAGTCCTACACACAAATTACACTGTATATGTGTACCCTGGAAGATTTTTGCATGTTTAGATTTTAGTGTATGTTTAAATATTATAGGCAAAAATGTTTAATCACTTTGCGCGTATCCTTACTTTACCCAAGCATGTCATTGTAGGATTAGTAATAAGTAAAAAAAAACAACAGGGATATCTGTTCTAATCCAAGCCTATCAAGGTATCATGGTCAGGTCCTGTTGTAGGGGAGTAGCCAGGGTCTGGAAAGTATGGGGTGATTTCAGAGATTTTAATAGTAGTGCCTGTTACATTAAACATGTCAGCCCAAAAAATAAATAAATAAATAAATAGCAAATATATTAAATGATTACTTTTCACAGGTTTTTACAAAGGAGGACACAGACAACATGCCCCACATGTCAACCTGTTCCCATCCAGTTTTAAATAACTTTAGCATAACAGAGGTGTTGTGTATTGATATTCTAGTTTGTCCCTTCTGGTCACCCGTCACGCCCCCCTGCTTACGTACTGATTGGAATGCTTGTAATGTGTTGTGAAAGGCATTAAACAATGCTCACGTTGATTACTACTCCCGTCTCATGCCCGTTCCTTATATTAGTTGTATAAGTAATACAGTGTGCTATACAACAAAACTGGCGACGAGATGAACGTTCTCACGTTTGTGTTTTTTATTTTCGGTAGAAAGACCGAGTTTAATAAGTTTTGCCACGGGAGAGAGAGGATTCACCGCGAGTGAGGAGTGAAAAAGGCAGATGACACGTGGACTTCTGAGAGAAAGATCGGGAGCAGATGACAGGACCACAAAAATAAAAGGGCAGTGAGTAGACTGTGAACATTTGTACAGTACTAAAGAAAAAGAAAAAAACTTACCTGTAGTGAAAGGACATTCTCATTGATGACGTTGATGTTAGCTTGCTAGCCGGACACAGTACAGCTAACAGGAGTGATTTGTAAACGAACTGTAATTGCTAAAAAAAAAAAAAAAAAATGGACAATGGCAGGACTGGTCGGAAATATTGGGCCATTTGATGAATCTGTGGAACAATGGAGTTCTTACACAGAACGTTTTGAATACTTTGTGTTGGCAAATGGAATTAAAGCAGCAGTAGTTTTGCCAATATTTTTGACTGTTATGGGAGGAAAAACATTCAATCTACTGCGCAGCCTAGTAACACCTGCAAAACCTGGTGATAAATCATATGAGAGGCAGGCGTGTTAAAGGGACTAGGAGCTCTTTAAATAAACAAATCCCCTGGGCTGGATGAGGTCCTCCCAATAGTACTCAAAGAAATGAAAGAAGTTATTTACAAACCGCTAACCAAGATCATGCAACAGTCTCTTGACACAGGGGTTGTACCGACAGACTGGAAAATTGCAAATGTAATACCGAACCACAAAAAGGGAGACAAAACCGAACCAGGTAACTACAGACCAATAAGCCTGACTTATGGAAACTATAATAAGATACAACATGGAAAATTACCTATAGGGTAACAATATCCTGGGAGACAGTCAGCATGGTTTTAGGAAAGGGAGATAATGTCTAACTAACCTGCTTGATTTTTTTGAGGATGCAACATCGACAATGGTTTATTTAGATTTCCAGAAAGCGTTTGACAAAGTCCCGCATAAAAGATTAATTCTCAAACTGAACGCAGTAGGGATTCAAGGAAATGCATGCACATGGATTAGGGAGTGGTTAACATGTAGAAAACAGAAAGTACTGATTAGAGGAGAAACCTCAAAATGGAGCTAGGTAACCAGTGGAGGGTACCACAGGGATCAGTATTGGGTCCTCTGGTATTCCTAATCTACATTAATGATTTAGATTCTGGTATAGTAAGCAAACTTGTTAAATTTGCAGACGACACAAAAATAGGAGGAGCGGCAAACAGTGTTGCAGCAGCAAAGGTCATTCAAAATGATCTAGACAGCATTCAGAACTGGGCAGACACATGGCAAATGACATTTAATAGAGAAAAGTGTAAAGTACTGCATGCAGGCAATAAAAATGTGCATTATAAATATCATATGGGAGATACTGAAATTGAAGTGATCTATGAAAAAGACCTAGGAGTTTGTAATGCTAAAACTTTACAATGCATTAGTAAGACATCACCTAGAATATTGTGTTCAGTTCTGGTCACCTCGTTACAGAAAGGATATTGCTGCTCTAGAAAGAGTGCAAAGAAGAGCAACCAGAATTATCCTGGGTTTAAAAGGCATGTCGTATGCAGACAGGCTAAAAGAATTGAATCTGTTCAGTCTTGAACAAAGAAGACTACACAGCGATCTGATTCAAACATTCAAAATCCTAAAAGGTATAGACAATGTTGACCCAGGAGACTTCTTTGACCTGAAAAAAGAAACAAGGACCAGGGGTCACAAATGGAGATTAGATAAAGGGGCATTCAGAACAGAAAATAGGAGTCACTTTTTTACACAGAGAAGTGAGGGTCTGGAACCAATTCCCCAGTAATGTTGTTGAAGCTGACACCCTGGGATCCTTCAAGAAGCTGCTTGATGAGATTCTGGGATCAATAAGCTACTAACAACCAAACGAGCAAGATGGGCTGAATGGCCTCCTCTCATTTGTAAACTTTCTTATGTTCTTATGTTCTTATTGCTGTGTTACCTGTCTGCCAATGTGGGCAATAATCCTGACACTATCAGTGTGATAATTCTTTAGCACAAATTATCAGGAGTTTCAGAATCCAGGGATATTTCTAGATGCTAGTCCTTCTACATGTACAAACCATGGATGCAAGACATGGTGATCTCATTTTTCATGATACTGATGTACTTACAGTACAGTGTTGTTTATAAACCCTGTGCCTCTCACCATACCCTTTCTGTCCACTCCCTCGAATGAACTTGAAGGAATCTGCTCTGCTTAGCAGGAGATTTTCTTATGTGGATGCTTTGATAAAACCAGATACTCAGTTTTTTTGCAAGCAGCTTAAGGGGTATCATTAACTAAAATAAACCTTCTGCTTTCCTGCTGCTTTGAACACTGTAAATATTATTTAGTTATTTTCAATTAAACTAAAGATTTTGCAACACAATGATGTGGATGCAGTTGGGGTGGAGCAGGGTCTGCAGAGTGCAATGCTGTGGATGCAGGTGAGGTGGAGCAGGGTCTGCAAAGTCTGCAATGTGGGGCTCGGTGACTCAGCTATAGGCTCAGCTGTAGTTGTACGACTGGCTGGTAGAGCAGCACGCTTTACCTGTCAAGTGTAGAATCCCGTCTTAATAAACCGCTAAATTCGAGAACCTGCAAAACCTGTGTGAGCCTGCTCATTTTTCACACAACGCTACAATATTATTAAGAGTCTGATATTTTAGTTTATGAATAGTGATGGGCTTAAATTTGAATTATGGCATCATTATAGTATAATATAATATAATAATCTTTATTTTTATATAGCGCCTTTCATAGTGGCCCACCATCACAAAGCGCTTTACAAGATACAAGACTAGGGTGTGTGAACTATGCATCAGTTGCAGAGTTATTTACAGCAATGTCTCACCCGAAACACAGAGCACAAGGAGGTTAAGTAACTTGCTCAGGGTCACACAATGAGTCAGTGGCTGAGCTGGAATTTGAACCAGTGATCTCCTGGTTACAAAACACTAATTGAAATGTATAATATTTTGGTGTACCATTGCACTAGCAACACATTTGCTCATTAAAATCTTATTTTAGACGTTTTTCAGAAACCAAGATAATCAGTCAGAGTGAAGTCCAAGCTGGTAAATGAGGAATACCAAGTCGTTCAGCATTTATTCATATGCATTTATTCATACAGATGGGTAATGCATGTGTAGCATTTAACATTTCAATGAACCCATACATATTTTTTATACAATACAAGTTATTTTTGTAATTTCCCCCCACGCTTCCTTTTTCACATAGGCAGCTCGCTTACATTAAAAATAATTTAGCATTTAAATCTAAGTTTAAAACAAACCTGCAAATGACTTCCAGACTGCAAATAATAACCTAATCATTTTTTAAAATCCTGAATAAATAATATTGTGTTAGGCATGGCTTAAAACAGGACCAGTCAGCCCTGATGGAATGGCCACATGACTGGGGAAAAAAAGACAGGATGTCAAAATGTTAAACATCTGATACAATGAGAGGCCCTGGCCTGAAGCCAACATCAATTCAGAACACCACATTTAATAAAGCTATGAATTTTACAAAATGTATAACACCTTACTGCGGTAACCATATTTAACATTGAAGTTCCTTCCAGGCACAATTTATTAGCATGAATTAACACTTCATTTTAAGTTTGTTTTGTATAACATAACAGAAACTGACAAGTTTAGAAAGCTAATATGTACAATGTTAAAATGTTATTTTAACCTGAATGTTTTTATATGGACATTTGTAGCCATATAAGGCTAGTGACTGCTAAGAAGCTGCCCTAGCCCAAACAGACTCTATATTAGAGGAGTGAAGTAACTCCATGGTTTCCACTAGGGAATTAAATAATAGAATATAAATACCCTGTACAGGGAGAGATACACTTTCATTGCAATTTGTCAGTCAGCATAAGATTGCTTTATTTTTATTTTTATAACAGTCAGTTAAATTTTATAATTAAGTTTGTAATTAATTTAACAACATAAGAACATAAGAAAGTTTACAAACGAGAAGAGGCCATTCGGCCCATCTTGCTCGTTTGGTTGTTAGTAGCCTATTGATCCCAGAATCTCATCAAGCAGCTTCTTGAAGAATCCCAGGGTGTCGGCTTCAACAACATTACTGGGGAGTTGGTTCCAGACCCTCACAATTCTCTATTTAAAAAAGTGCCTCCCTTTTTCTGTTCTGAATGCCACTTTATCTAATCTTTATTTGTGAACCCTGGTCCTTCTTTCTTTATTCAGGTCGAAAAAGTCCCCTGGGTCAACATTGTCCTTTTAGAATTTTGAATGCTTGACTCTGATCGCAGCGTAGTCTTCTTTGTTCAAGACTGAATAGATTCAATTCTTTAAGCCTGTCTTTATATGACATGCCTTTAAAAACCGGAATAATTCTGCTCTTCTTTGCACTCTTTCTAGAGCAACAATATCCTTTTTGTAGTGAGGTGACCAGAACTGAACACAATATTCTAGATGAGGTCTTACTAATGCATTGTAAAGTTTTAACATTACTTCCCTTGATTTAAATTTGACACTTTTCACAATATATCCGAGCATCTTGTTGGCCTTTTTTATAGCTTCCCCACATTGTCTAGATGAAGACATTTCTGAGTCAACATAAACTCCTAGGTTTTTTCATAGATACCTTCTTCAATTTCCGTATCTCCCTTGATATTTATGATGCACTTTTTTATTGCCTGAATGCAATACTTTACACTTTTCTCTATTAAATGTCATTTGCCACGTGTCTGCCCAGTTCTGAACGCTGTCTAGATCATTTTGAATGACCTTTGCTGCTGCAACAGTGTTTGCCACACTATTTTTGTGTCGTATGCAAATTTAACAAGTTTGCTTACTATACCAGAATCTAAATCATTAATGTATATTAGGAATAGCAGAGGACCTAATACTGATCCATGTGGTACACCACTGGTTACCTCGCTCCATTTTGAGGTTTCTCCTCTAATCAGTACTTTCTGTTTTCTATATGTTAACCACTCCCTAATTCATGTTCCTTGAATCCCTACTGCATTCAGTTTGAGAATTAATCTTTTATCCAGGACCTTGTCACAAGACATTTTTTTGGGAATGCAACATTGTCAATGCTGCATCCTCAAAAAAATCAAGCAGGTTAGTTAGACACAATCTCCCTTTCCTAAAACCATGCTGACTGTCTCCCAGTATATTGTTACCATTTAATTTTCCATTTTGTAATTTTCCATTTTGTATCTTATTATAGATTCCATAAGTTAACAAATAATAGAAGTCAGGCTTATTGTTCTGTAGTTAGGCCTACCTGGTTCGGTTTTGTCTCCCTTTTTGTGGATTGGTATTACGTTTGCAATTTTCCAGTCTGTCGGTACAACCCCTTTGTCAAGAGACTGTTGCATGATCTTGGTTAGTAATTTGTAAATAACTCCTTTCATTTCTTTGAGTACTATTGGGAGGACCTCATCCGGCCCAGGGGATTTGTTTATTTTAAGACCTTTAACACTTCTGCCTCTGTTATGCTAAAGATATTTAAAACTGGATGGGAACAGGTTGACATGTAAAAACTTGTGAAAAGTAATCATTTAATATATTTGTTATTTTTTTTTTCTTTGTCTATGATTTTGCCATTTGTGTCTCTTAGACATTTAACCTCCTCTTTGAATGTTCTCTTGCTGTTATAGTATTGGTAAACATTTTGGAATTGGTTTTAGCCCCCTTAGCAATGTTCATTTCTATCTCTCTCTTGGCCTTTCTAACTTCCTTTTTGACTTGCGTTTGCAGTTCCAAGTACTCTTTCTATGTACTTTGTTTTTGGTCCCTTAAACGCTCTGTCAGTGCCTTTTTTCGCTGAATATATATTTTTTAATTTAACTATAAAAATTAGGGCCATTTTGTTTTAGGTTTAGATCTGTCTACTTTTGGGATGTAATTGTTTTGCGCCTCTACTACATTTTTAAAAAAACAGCCATCCTTTTTCTGTGGATGTTTTCTCTATTTTACTCCAATCTGCTTCTGTTAGTTTCTGCTTCATACCTTTATAGTTTGTTTTTCTAAAATTGTAAACCTTAGCTTCATTTTTGGGTTTTCAAAATGACTTCAGATGAAACCATGTTGTGGTCTGAGTTTGCCAATGGCTCTCTGACCTGTTTTAGTTATTCTGTCTTTGTTATCTGAAAAGACTAAATCAAGGCATGCTTCCCCTCTGGTCGGTGCCTTGACAAATTGCCTTAGGAAGCAGTCATTTGTCATTTCCACCATTTCAATTTCGTCCGTCGTGCTCCTCTCTGGGTTTTCCCATTTTATATGGGGGAAGTTGAAATCCCCCATTAGTATGGCTTCTCCTTTGCTACGTGCATTTCTAATGTCATTGTATAACAGATTATTATGCTCGGCGTCTGAATTTGGTGGTTTATAGCATGCTCCTATTATGCCCTTTGAATTTGTGTCCATTATTCTGACCCATATTGATTCTGCATTGTTTTCTTTGTCCTGATTTAACACCTGTTCTTCAAGACTATTGAACTCCAGGTTTGTGTCTGCGGCTGGAGCAAGGCGACTACGGTCAGGGGTTTGAAGATTCATCAAGGGAGAATGAAATGCTTGAGGGAGAAGGGACAAGGGCCTTGCATTGATCAGTACTTTTTATGAAGTCAGTCGAATGAAATCCAGCGACAGGAAGCAAACCACAGTTCGCTGGATATCTCACATCATAGACGTGAGGAGGACTTGCATGGACACAGTTAGTGATGAACCTAATGATTTTTGTGAACCCGGTCAGACAAACCAGCATAAGAGAGAAAAGAACCTCAACGGGCACAAGTCTGGAGTTAAATGGCCAAGAGCTTGTGAGAACTGCATGGGACACAGTAAACTCAAATCTCTGCTTTACATTGGAAAGGTTAAATGAAACAGTTGAAAAGAAGCTGGATAAATTTGGGGACATCATCTAGCATGCGGAAGCGAGAGGTTTGGAGTTGAAAAAAGGAAGGAAAAAGTTCAAACTATTCCTGGAAAGTCTAGACGGCAGCATGAGATTGAACGCTTAGTTAGAGAAAGGAGACAGCTGAGGAAGCAATGGAGAAGAGCAGAAGAAAGTCAGAAGGAGGGACTCAATCTCTTACAAAGGGTCATAAAAGATAAGCTTGTAACATTGAGCTGAGCGCCTACGGAAACGCTACAAAAAGAAGGAGCGTGCGAGAACTAACTTTTATAAAGACCCATTCAAATTTGTAAAGAAGTTATTCACCAGTGAGAAGAATGGCACACTAAAAGCATCTACGTTTGAGCTGGAGAGATATTTGGAGGAAACACATACAGATTCAAAAAGGCAGGAGCCTATGTCAATTCCTTCAGACATCCCACGTATCAATCCACCAGAATACCAAATGGAGGACTGTGCACCTAAGTGGAAAGAAGTAGAGTAAGCTATGAAAAAAGCAAGGGCTTCATCATCTCCAGGGCCTAATGGAGTTCCGTACAGAGTGTGCAAGAGTGCTTCAGGAGTTCTACGAATCCTGTGGAAATTGATGAAAGTGGCATGGGAAAAACAGGTTGTACCAAGAGAATGGCGCCGAGCAGGTGGAGTCTTTATACCTAAAGAAAAAGATTCTAAAAGCATCAGTCAGTTTCGCCCTATTTCCCTATTAAATGTAGAAGGCAAGATTTTCTTCAGCATTATTGCTCAGAGATTGTCAACTTACCTATTAAAGAACTGCTTCATTGACACTTCAATACAAAAAGCAGGCATTCCAGGTTTCCCTGGATGCTTAGAACACATCAACGTGATCTGGCAACACATTCAATCAGCTAAAAAGGAGAGGAAGTAGCTCCATGTGACATTCCTGGATTTGGCTAATGCATATGGTTCAGTTCCACATGAACTTCTTTGGGCAGCATTTGATTTTTTCAGCGTACTGATGACAATAACAAATTTAGTGAAAGCCTACTTTGGAGATTTACAATTTAGTTTTTCAACTTCAGAATTCAGCACTACATGGCAATGCCTAGAAGTTAGAATAATGACAGGATGCACAATTTCTCCACTGGCTTTTACCATGGCAATGGAAGTAATCATTAACCCTTTGGGGTCCATTGTCAGACCTGGTCCGACATTGCAATTATTCCTATCAGGTCCACTGTCGGACCCTGTCCGACATCATCAAAAAAACATAAAAAAATGGGTTTCTAGTCGTTTTTTCTCCGGAAAAAGCCGAGAAAACAATTCGATGGCCGAGTGGGAGCGACAGAAGCCGAGACAAGCCGATTAAAAAAAAAAAAAAAAAAAAGCGCATCTCATGAATAGTCATACTGGCCCCTGGCATCAGATAGGGGAGGTCATAAGGAAACAAGCTGGTTGTTACTGTATCAGCGCACAGAGACTATCACGGACATTTGCAGAGCTTTTTCGAGATGTTATAGTAATAAAATAATGACTTGGATTGCATTATTGAGGAGTTTGGTGATAAAACGAGTCATGAGGAGATGATTGATCGGTATGTACGACTATTATTATTATTATTATTATTATTATTATTATTTATTTCTTGGCATATGTGAAAGCGATAGCAAACGAAAGGGTGGGGCGGGGCTGGAGATGCCTAGTGAGTGCTTTGTTGATATGCAGGGCCATTTAAACCCGTTTGACTGTGGAAAAAAATACTTTTAAACAGCGCGTCTAAAATTAACTGCGCGTGTGAATATAAATTGGACCTGACGCACCTGACGGACAATTAATAAATGGACTGCAAAGGGTTAAGGCATCAAAATGGGTAGTGGGAGGAGAGCGCTTGGCTTCTGGAATGCGACTACCACCAGTTCGAGCATACGTGGATGACATGACAACCATGACTACAACAGTAGCCTGCACTAATCGGTTATTGGGCAAATTAACCAATAACATTGAATGGGCACAAATGCAATTCAAGCCCACTAAATCAAGAAGCATCTCTATAAATAAAGGTAATGTAGTAGATAAAACGTTCTTCATTAATGGTGAGGCAATACCAACAGTGTCTGAGAAGCCAGTGAAGAATCTTGGGAGATGGTACGACGGGGATCTATAGGACACAGTTCGTGTGGGAGAAGTTAGACAACAAGCAGTGAAAGGGTTGAAGAGCATAGACAGCAGCGCTTTACCAGGCAAACTAAAAAAAACTAAAACAGTTGGAAGCTTTAATCAGTTCATACATCAGGAAATGGTTGGGAGTTCCACGCTGCCTCAGCAGAGTGGGACTTTATGGTAAAGGAATACTGCATCTACCAGTCTCCGCTCTAACCGAGGAGTTTAAGTGCGCCAAGGTCCGACTGGAAATGACATTAGTCGAGTCACGTGACAAATGCGTAAGGGTGGCAGCACCTGTGTTGAAAACTGGAAGAAAGTGGGCGGCAAAGAAAGCTGTGGAGGATGCAAAGGCTGCCCTTCGAATTGGTGATATCATGGGAGAGGGGGTCTTGGTCTCAGTTCAGCTCCTCCTACATGGCACAAGGCAGCCCCAGCTCAACGGAGGAAGCTGGTAGTCAACGAGGTGCAAAAGCAGGAGGAGAGGATGAGGTGTATAAAGGCCATTACCCAGGCCAAGCAGGGAGAATGGATGAGATGGGAGAGTGTGGAACAATGCAAGATTGGCTGGCAAGACTTACGGTCAATGGAACAGAGCAGGATCAGTTTCCTCATCAGGTCAACATATGATGTTCTCCCATCACCACAGAACCTAAACCTCTGGGTAGGAGAGGATCCCTCATGTCCTTTGTGTTCATCACCTGCAACAATAAGGCACATTTTGACAGGATGTAAGATGGCTCTTAGCCAAGGACGGTTTACTTGGCGCCATGACCAGGTGCTGCAATGTTTGGCCTTAGCATTGGAAGACAAGCGTAACGTGACCAATAAGTTGCCACCTGTTCCATCAAAACATTACACACAAAAGACAACATTCCTCCGCCCAGGAAAGCAACCACCAAGAAAAGGTGTTAAAACCAATCCTTGCCCAGGACAACTGGAAACTGCTAGAGACTGGAAAATGCAGGCAGATGTTAGTCAACGGCTTATTTTTCCACCTGAGATTGCCACAACTAACCTTCGACCAGATATTGTCTTGTGGTCTGGATCAGCACGCCTTGTTCACCTGGTAGAGTTAACAGTGCCATGGTAGGATGCTGTAGATGAGGCTTATGAGAGGAAGAATCTGCTGTATGCTCAACTAGCCACTGAAGCGGAACAGCGAGGATGGAGAGTCCGGGTTTACCCAGTGGAAGTGGGTTGTCGAGGATTTGTGGCACACTCTACAACCCGGTTTCTCAGAGATGTCGGATTCAATGGCCAAGAGTTGCGTTGCACAGTGAAGAACTTATCTGAAGCAGCTGAGAGGAGCAGCAACTGGCTGTGGTTGAGACGGAAAGATTCTGGTTGGGGATCTCAAGCACAATAGAAAGAAAGAAATGCTGATGTACAGGTAAGTAAGCTGGGCTGAGTTGAGTGGGGGACGGAGGGGGTGATGCTGGGACGCCAGAATCACCGTCGAGCCCTCCTTGAGGTGTCGTGGGCTAGTCGACGAAACACCGAGGATGGAAGGTGCCCACTTGAAGACCCCAGAGATGTACCCTACTTAGCTCAATCCAGACGGTTGTCATGCTGATGCGCTAGGGAGACTGCACTTTGGTTGATCCCCTGAGCCTGCATTGCAGCCGTTGTGTGTGCTGATGCTCTAGGGAGGCAATAAGCTGATCCCTGGAGCCAGCATTACACTTCAGCCATCAACACCAGACAGAAGGATATCTACATCATCATATGGAAGGAAGCGCAAATGGATGGAGACACATATGGATCACATTAGTTTACTGTAAAGCTACGTCTTAGTTGGTGCTTATCTTGGCGAGAGCCGAGTTCAAATCAGCATGAAGTTTTCTACTCTTGTGTAATGGAAATCTTATGTATAGCGCTACCCCTCCGCCTCTTTTGACCTGCCTGTCTTTCCTATTCAGTGTGTACCCACTAATATTATATTCGTCTCCATCACTCTCAGACAACCAAGTTTCTGTAACACCTATCAGTGTAGTTGCTTATTAGTGCAGTAGCTTTAAGTTCCAACATTATTCTTTTGCGGTCCGATATCAAAAAGGCGTCAAGCACAGGTCTCTAGTCGTTTTTTCTCCGGAAAAAGCAGAGAAAACCTTTCAATGGCCGAGTGAGACCGGTAGAAGCCGAGTGGCATAACACAGACATAAACACAAGATAGCTGCTTCCGCATCCAGCGCTCAGGAATATCACAGACATTCGCCAAGCTTTTTGAGATGTTATAGTGAGTGATCAGGAGATGATTTATCAGTATGCGTGACTATGAAGAGGTATGTGAAAAATACAGCGAACAAGAGGTGGGGCGGGTCTGGAGATGTAGTACTGAGTGTCCTGTTGATATGCAGTGCCTTTTAAACCCATTTTATTATGAATAAAATTACTTTTAAATAGCGAATGTAAAATAAACAGCGCATGTGAAAATAAATTGGACCTGACGCGCTGAATAAATGGACCGCAAGGGGTTAATGAAAACTTGGCAGCCGAAGAAAGTTGTCTACAGTATCAGTTCTTATCAGGAAGGTAGCGACTTTAATTGGGATGATGTTTGTGAGCCGAAAATATGGAGGCTTTTGTATTACAAAAGAAAAAGCAACTGTTGGAGAGAATTATATTTAAAATTAAAAAAGCCACAGTGTTGCATTTATTTAAGTTTTACTGCAGTAATAAACAGAGGTATTTATTTACAGGGAAACTGTAGAGTTTAAAAGTGAAAGAATTAAAAATTTCTCTCAGACACACAGTATAATTCTGGAAGGGCATTAGACCTTCAAAAGATAAGGCTTGGTCTTTGGTACCTGAAAGCAGGATTCGGTTTTGGTTCTTAAAAGTGGGATTTGCTAAGGCTCCCGAGTGGTGCATCCAGTAAAAGCACTCCGCGTGGAGTCCAGGATGCGCTCTATAGCCTGGACGTCGCGAGTTCGAGTCCAGGCTATTCCTTTGCCGACGAAGGACGGGAGCTTCCAGGGGGCGGCGCTCAATTGGCCGAGCGCCGCCCGGGGGGAGGGAGGGTTGGGTCGGCCAGGGTGTCCTCGGCTTACCGCGCACCAGCGACCCCTGTAGTCTGGCCGGGCACCTGCGGGCTTGCCTGTAAGCTGCTCGAGAGCTGCGTTGTCCTCCGACGCTGTAGCTCTTGGGTGGTTGCATGGTGAGTCTGCAGTGTGAAAAAAATCGGTCGGCTGACGGCACAGGCTTCTGAAGACAGCGTGTGTTTGTCTTCGCCGTCCCGAGTCAGCGCAGGGGTGGTAGCGGTGAGCTGAGCCTAAAAATAATTGGCCATTCTAAATTGGGAGAAAATAATAAAAATAATTGGCAACGACTAAATTTATGAAAAAAAAGTGGGATTTGCCAACCTTGAATGATAACCAATGGAAGGTGCTTTAAGAAAGACAGGCGTGTGTATCTCATTATATTAAGAAAATAATGACAGCTTAGTTATAAAAATTAGGATGTAAGCTTTTTGTTTATCTGAAAAGATACCGGTCCGAAACGTCTCTTGAATCCGGCCAAAAATGACTTCATGCGGTGAGCTTGCCCAGGCCGGTAGAGATTGCAGTTTGGCCGGTAGTTATGAAGCACCACAGGCCCGACTGGGTCGGTAACATTTTTTACCTGTATAATGTATATAGTGCCCATGACTTCTGTTTTATGAATGCAGGAAAATGGGTCAGTGTGCCAAAAAGCTGAAAACCGAATTTACAAACCCATTTTTAAAAACATACCCACTCACCCCTCGATAATGGCATAACTGAAGTAGTCCGAACTTTCCCGCCGCACGTCGTATTTGTTGGACAGTCAGCATCTGAGACTACATACCGAAGTGCTGTTGGTAATACTGGTTACCTCGACGTGGAAGTTTTTTACAATTTGTTTTTTTTTCTTTTTTTAAGCAACCAACTGCACCAATAAGCCAAAAGTAAAGTGTTTAAATCAATAATAATAAAGAAAGTAATTATGAAAAAAATTAAGACTAATTCAACATTTAGTTGCCCTCATATCCAGTCTCACAGTAGTAGTTCACAAAACAGCAAGTTTTTGTCTGCTGCTGAGACTGCAGCAAAAAAAGATACACCGATGAATACCCAGATACACCACATGGAAACTGGACAACGGGATCGAGTTGTCTAATGTTTTGATTTGGGGTACAATGTATTCAGGTCAGAAATGTAATTCCCAATTTTTACAGGACTCGTTCATATCAACAGTAAGATTGGTGCTGACTTGGGAGAGGCTACAAGCGACAATGATCTGAGAACGATTATTTTTATTATGATTATTGTTTGAGTAGTGTTTATTATTAGGATTAGTATAAATCCGTTAACCTTTTAGCATTGCTGTTATGGTAACAGCTCGGTTGTGGGTTGCTTGTAAGAAAACGAGTATCATTTGTATACATACATTTTGAAAATCTTGAATACAGTATTTTCAATTTCTGACAAGCACGCCAACGTATGCATGTTAATGGCTGAAATAATACAACAGCACACATTGAAAGGCTTTGCTTAGCCACTTTTTCCACTACCGGAGTCCAAAACATCACTGTCCTCCTTAAACATCTCCCCTGCGTTTAAGAGTGTGCTCAGAGCAATAAAAGAAGCATGTGCAAATCTGACATCTTGTAGAGATGGTATTATAAGCACATATAGCATCTTGGCAAATTCTGCAAAACGCCTTTCCCTTATGTAGAATCCCTTTGTGTTGAAACAAGCGCCTTTCTTAGTTTTTGCTTCGCTGCTGTTGCTGGGTTTCAGCTCGCCAGCGGATTGATTTGTGGTGTTCTCAGGAGCCCTACCAGTAAAATGATCTACAGATCTGGGTGTGTGACAGAGAGAGAGAGAATTCTAACCGTAAATCTCCCTCCCGACCAAAAAAGGCGCTTGGTAAGGTTGATCGTATGCTTCCTCCTAGATGGACTGCCTTGACGGTAGGCGGAAACCGGAAGGTGACCATATTAGGGGGAGCGCGTAGTTGCATGTACCTGGAAGGATTCCATTGCAATCAGCTGCGGAGCGGGCCCCTATTGGAGAAACCATGGCAACGGGTTGCTTACAAGGAGGAGGTTCTGGGTACAAAGGGGAAGCAGCTACGTCAGTACGGCCCCTTGCGCTGATGACGATTTCCAGTCGGAGCCTGTGTGTTTGTTATTGTTTTGTTTTTATCGTTATCAGAGGAGGAGTGAGAGTCAGGAGCTGCAGCCGCGGAGCCAGCACTAGACCCGGAGCACGTCCCTCACAGCACAACACAGCACAGCACCAGCACTCACCACGACCCCCGAGAAAGAGCACATTTTCGTGCACGGAGGATTGTGGTTAGGAGTGTTATTATTTTGTTGTTCAGGACTGTAAACCTGCCATGTTCCCCCCTGATACCATCACTGGTAAAGGGGTGGTTTATTGTTGTTATTATTATTATTATTATTATTATTATTATTATTATTATTATTAATACTATTATTGAAATTAAAACACAGGGATTTTACAATGGACCCTGCAGCACTGAACTCTATGATGGAAGCTCAGGCACGGAGGCATGAAGAGACCTTGGCAGCAGTGATGGAAAGGATGAATGCCATGTTCCTCGCAGCCAACCAGAGGAAAGAACCGGTGGCCGAACCAGCAGTAGCGCCTCCGAAACCTAAAGTGGTGAAGATGTCGCTGGAGGATGATCCCGAGGCCTATTTAACATCCTTTGAAAGGCAGGCGACAGCAGCCCTATGGCCTCGGGAGTGGTGGGCTACCCAGGTGGGACCCAGTCTGATCGGGGAAGCCCAGGCAGCCTACCACGCTTTAACCCATGAACAAGCCATGGATTATGATCTGGTAAAAAAAGCCATCCTTCAGCGACTGGACATCACAGAGGAGACGCACCGCCGCCGGTTCCGGGAGTACCAACGCCCCGAAGGAGTCCGATCCTGAGTCATGGCCCAGCAGTTGGTGGACCAGGTGACCCGGTGGCTCTGCCCTAATGAACGCACAGCAGAGGAGGTGGCTGAGATTGTCACCATTGAACAATTTATACAGTTGCTGGGGCCAGAGGCCAGTAATTGGGTCAGCCAGCACCGGCCCACCACGCTGGACGCAGCGGTCAGGTTGGCCGAGGGGTACGAGGACTCCATGCCCACACCGCTGCCCACCCCGATACATCCAACGCCGACCTTCATCAGACCCAGGATGGCGGGCCCAAGGCCGGGACCCCTTCACCCACGCACACCCTTCACGTCTGGACCTGCACCCTCTCGTTCCCCAACGGGTGGCCTCGCTCCACAACACTGGAGGCCGAGGTCAACCCCCAGCTGGGGTAGAACAGGGGCCCCCTCCCCGCTGCCAGGTAGGCAGCGGGACAGTCAGGCTCGTGGGTGCCTTTCCCTCTGGAATGTTACCGGTGCCATGGGGTCGGCCACCTTGCCCGGAATTGCCCCTCAGCAATGGAGTGTGGTGCGGCTTCGCATTATTTGGTACCGGCGACAGGTAAGTCCAGGGGTAATGATTGGGAGGGACCTTGTATTGTTGATGTGCGGGTTGGTAATGTGAGCACCCACGCAATAGTGGATTCTGGGTGTGGTCAGACCTTGATTTCGGAAACTCTCTTAGAAGGGTACCTTGGTGGTCACGTGGGTTAGTGGTCATCTCCTGTATCCATGGAGATAACAAGGACTACCCCCTCACTAAATTAGATGTGTCAATTGGTAGTCACACTCGTCGTGTAATTGTGGCAGTGGCAAAAAGGTTGCCATACCCTGTTATTTTAGGTCGAGACTGGCCATGTTTCGCAACAATTATAAACCAAAAGGTAGAGCCAGTCTCCGGTAAGACCATAGGAGCAGCGGGGGAAAACTATTGGAGATATATTTCCGCTGCATGCTGATCTGTTCCCCCTCCCCCGGTTCCGCCCAAAAAAAACTAAACGAGAAAGAAGGGTGGAAAAATGGGAGGGCGCATCAATGAAACGAGGTTGGGGTTTGGTAGGAGACTCCTCCACGTCTGATAAACGCCAGGGAAAGGGGATTGGGATCCAGTGTGACCGACCGGGCCGAGTTACTGAGACCCCTAGTGCTGAGGCTACCATATCCCCGCTCGATATCCCGAAAGTCTGGGACCAAGATGTTGATCTAGTGTACAAGCAAAAAAATGATCCTACGCTGGCTAACCTCTGGGGGCAGGTTTGGTCTATCGAGGGGAAGGAAGTAGATGGCAATGGGCCGCTCACATACCCTCACCATATTGTGCTTGGGCATTTGCTGTATAGAGTATCCCGAGCCCCGAGCACAGGGCAGACTGTAATACAGATACTCGTTCCTCAGTCTTTTCGACATGAGATCATACGGTTGGCTCATGATGTCCCTTGTTCGGGACACTTAGGTAGCGAAGAGACTCAGGAACGAATATTGGCTCGATTTTACTGGGCGGGAGTGTACAGTGAGGTGAAGCGGTATGTGGCGACCTGTAGAGAGTGCCAACAAGTAGCGCCGGGGCGGGTTCGCCCAGCCCCATTGGTTCCACTGCCCCTGATCAATATCCCCTTTGAACGCATTGCAATGGACATAGTGGGCCCATTGAGCCAGTCTGACTGTGGATATACGCACATTTTAGTAGTGGTGGACTACGCGACCAGATATCCAGAGGCAGTACCATTGAGGTCCACTAGTGCATTGACGATTGCAAAAGATTTAGTGCAGATCATAGCGAGAGTAGGGATCCCCAAAGAAATTCTGACTGATCTCGGAACTAATTTTATGTCACGGTGTTTAAAGGAACTGTATAAATTATTACAAATTCGATCCATTCGGACCTCCGTTTATCACCCGCAATCGCATGGTTTGGTGGAACGTTTTAATCAGACATTGAAGCAGATGCTGAGGCGGTTTGTCAACCAGGAGCAAAAACATTGGGCTTAAACTCCTTCCCTACCTGATGTTTGCAGTGAGAGAGGTGCCTCAGAGCTCGACCAGGTTTTCTCCCTTTGAGCTGCTGTATGGGAGACAACCACGAGGTGTCCTTGATCTTGTAAAGGAAGGCTGGGAAGAGCAAAATAAAGATGCTAAAAACATAGTGAAATATGTAATTATGTTGCGAGATCGCCTGCAATTGGTTGGTCATTTGGCACACGAGAACTTAAAACAGGCTCAGCATCGGCAAGAGCAGCAGTACAGTAAACAAGCACGGATTCAGACTTTTCGGCCAGGAGATAAGGTACTGCTGCTACTTCCCACTTCGGAGTCTAAACTGTACGCTAAGTGGCAGGGACCATATGAGGTGATGCGGGTAATTGGTAATGTAAACTACGAAATCAGACAACCCGATCGCCGTAACAAAACTGAAATTTATCATATTAATTTATTAAAACCCTACAATGAAAGGGAGGCTCTGTTTATAGCCAATGACGGTATAGAAGAGGATTTTGGTCCCTCTGTCAGTACACCAGCTACAGTTAACATTCCGATGGGGGAACAATTACTTCCTGATCAGAAGTGTGAACTCCGTGGGTTAGTGAAACAATTTGGTGATGTTTTTTCTGACTTGCCTGGCAGAACTAATATGATTGAACATGCTATTATTACTCCAGCAGGTGTCAGGGTTCGAGAGAGACCGTATCGAATCCCGGAGAGTCGCAGGGGTGCCGTCGGCCGGGAGGTGGGGGATATGCTCGAGCTTGGAGTCATTGAGCTTTCCCGGACCGAGTGGAGCAGCCCGATAGTGATGGTACCTAAAAAGGATGGCTCCACTCGGTTCTGCGTGGATTTCAGAAAGGTTAATGCCATCTCCAAGTTTGATGCATATCCCATGCCTCGGGTTGACAAGCTCCTCGACCGACTGGGAGGAGTGCGGTTGATTTCGACTTTGGATCTGACGAAGGGATACTGGCAAATTCCACTGACCCAGAGTTCGCAAGAGAAAACTGCTTTCTCTACCCCAGATGGCTTGTTCCATTAACAGACCATGCCCTTCGGGTTGCATGGAGCCCCGGCCACCTTTCAGAGACTGATGGACCAGGTTCTAGCGCCCCATCAGCAGTATGCTGCTGCATACATTGATGACGTGGTGATTTTCAGCTCTACCTAGAGAGAGCATATTATTAGACTTTCGGCCGTCCTACAGTCTCTGAGGGAGGCGGGGCTGACGGCTAATCTGGGCAAGTGTGCATTCGGCAAGCAAGAAACCCAGTATCTTGGTTTCCTTATGGGTAATGGGCGGGTAAAGCCGATCGCTTCTAAAGTCCAGGCACTAGTGGAGACGGCGATCCCGAGAACCAAACCGCAGGTGAGATCACTATTGGGGTTAGCAGGCTATTATCGCCACTTTATCCCCGAGTATGCCACCATAGTTAACCCCTTGGTAGAGCTCACCAAAAAGACTGCTCCAAAAATAGTTAAGTGGACAGGGGAGTGTCAGGGGGCCATTGACACGATTAAGAGGAGACTATGCCAGGCCCCAGCACTTATTTCACCAGATTTCAGTAAGGAGTTCATCCTCCAGACCGATGCCTCCCAGATTGGTCTGGGGGCGGTCCTGTCCCAGCAAGTTGACGGGGTAGAACACCCGATTATTTACATGAACAAAATACTGGCTCCACGGGAGATTAACTACTCCGTCAATGAAAAGGAGTGTTTGGCCATCAAATGGGCCACTCACGCCCTTCGCTATTACTTGCTGGGGCGTTCTTTCACTCTTGTCACTGATCATGCTCCTTTAAGGTGGTTGCATACGATGAAGGACAATAACGCTCGGATAACTCAGTGGTATCTGGCGCTGCAACCCTTCCACTATACAGTGAAACATCGTGCGGGTAAGGAGCATCAAAATGCAGATTTTTTTTCAAGGAAGGGGGGCCCATTGGGGAACTTAGAATTGGCCGAGTGTGCGTTCGGCATCACTCTGAGGGGTGAGATGTGTGACCAGAGAGAGAAAGAATTCGAACTGTAAATCTCCCTCCCGACCAAAAAAGGCGCTTGGTAAGGTTGATCGTATGCTTCTTCCTAGATGGACTGCCTTGACGGTAGGCGGAAACCGGAAGGTGACCATATTAGGGGGAGCGCGTAGTTGCATGTACCTGGAAGGATTCCATTGCATTCAGCTGCGGAGCGGGCCCCTATTGGAGAAACCATGGCAACGGGTTGCTTGCAAGGAGGAGGTTCTGGGTACAAAGGGGAAGCAGCTACGTCAGTATGGCCCCTTGCGCTGATGACGATTTCCAGCCGGAGCCTGTGTGTTTGTTATTGTTTTGTTTTTATCGTTATCAGAGGAGGAGTGAGAGTCGGGAGCTGCAGCCGCGGAGCCAGCACTAGACCCGGAGCACGTCCCTCACAGCACAACACAGCACAGCACCAGCACTCACCACGACCCCCGAGAAAGAGCACAGTTTCGTGCACGGAGGATTGTGGTTTAGGAGTGTTATTATTTTGTTGTTCAGGACTGTAAACCTGCCATGTTCCCCCCTGATACCATCGCTGGTAAAGGGGTAGTTTATTGTTGTTGTTATTATTATTATTATTATTATTATTATTATTATTATTAATAATATATTATTGAAATTAAAACACAGACATTTTTGGGAGAACTCTGGTCTGGACATTGCCTTTTATTTTACACCACTCACAACCTGTTCACAGGGTGTCTCATGACGTTCTGTACTATTAGTGTCTTTTTTTGATATTGAACTTGTTTTCTTAATGTTCTGAATTACGAACTTATCCATTTCACAATTACTGTACTTTACTCTCCGAAGATAGATTGGCGGGCACTGTGCAGAAACCTCTTTTTATCAGACAGTAGGCCTACTTTATGAAAAAGGGGGTATATATGATTGAGTTTGCGTGGAGAATTAAGGTTGATCGGTACATGAATTTAACTGCTGTTTTACAATCAAAGCATTTACAAGCAAATATAATGTAATATCATAAAACTCTTCATGATTACATTTATAGCAGCACCGTTTTCTGTGACAATAAGGTCTTCACAATGAACAACACCCCTCATTGGAAAATGAATAGTCCGGGTTCTCAAGTCACCACCAACTTGTCATGGGAGGGATGTAATAAAAAACATACGCTAATTTCCCTAACAGTCAGATAACATTGAAGGAGCTGGAGCTTCCATGCCAGCTGCAGCTCGAGCGAGCATGCAGTAACAGGTATTACAAATGCATATACACAACCATTCAAAAGTTTGGGGTCACTTAGAAATTTCCTTGTTTTCGAAAGAAAAGCAAATTTTTTGTCCATTAAAATAACATCAAATTGATCAGAAATACAGTGTAGACATTGTTAATGTTGTAAATGACTATTGTAGCTGGAAACGGCTGATTTGTAATGGAATATCTACATAGGCGTACAGAGGCCCATTATCAGCAACCATCAGTCCTGTGTTCCAATGGCACGTTGTGTTTGCTAATCCAAGTTTATCATTTTAAAAGGCTAATTGATCATTAGAAAACCCTTTTGCAATTATGTTAGCACAGCTGAAAACTGTTGTGCTGATTAAAGAAGCAATAAAACTGGCCTTCTTTAGACTAGTTGAGTATCTGGAGCATCAGCAATTGTGGGTTCGATTACAGGCTCAAAATGGCCAGAAACAAAGAACTTTCTTCTGAAACTCGTTGGTCTATTCTTGTTCTGAGAAATGAAGGCTATTCCATGCGAGAAATTGCCAAGAAACTGAAGATCTCGTACAACGCTGTGTACTACTCCCTTCACAGAACAGCGCAAACTGGCTCTAACCAGAATAGAAAGAGGAGTGGGAGGCCCCGGTGCACAACTGAGCAAGAGGACAAATACATTAGAGTGTCTAGTTTGAGAAACAGACGCCTCACAGGTCCTCAACTGGCAGCTTCATTAAATAGGACCCGCAAAACACCAGTCTCAACGTCAACAGTGAAGAGGTGACTCCGGGATGCTGGCCTTCTAGGCAGAGTTGCAAAGAAAAAGCCATATCTCAGACTGGCCAATAAAAAGAAAAGATTAAGAAGGAAGGCTATCACTCCATTTTGCAACGCCATGCCATACCCTGTGGACGGCGCTTGATTGGAGCCAATTTCCTCCTACAACAGGACAATGACCCAAAGCACAGCTCCAAACTATGCAAGAACTATTTAGGGAAGAAGAAGTCAGCTGGTATTCTGTCTATAATGGAGTGGCCAGCACAGTCACCGGATCTCAACCCTATTGAGCTGTTGTGGGAGCAGCTTGACCGTATGGTACGTAAGAAGTGCCCATCAAGCCAATCCAACTTGTGGGAGGTGCTTCAGGAAGCATGGGGTGAAATCTTTTCAGATTACCTCAACAAATTGACAACTGGAATGCCAAAGGTCTGCAAGGCTGTAATTGCTGCAAATGGAGGATTCTTTGACGAAAGCAAAGTTTGAAGGACACAATTATTATTTCAATTAAAAATTGTTATTTCTAACCTTGTCAATGACTATATTTCCTATTCAAACTCATTTCATGTATGTTTTCATGGAAAACAAGGAAATTTCTAAGTGACCCCAAACTTTTGAACGGTAATGTACGTGTGCTGTTTTTTTCCAGTGTAAACATTTTTTTGCACATCCTCAGGGGCATCAGCAGCACCCGCATTCATACATTTTGGGGGTCAAGCACCCACAGAGCTGATGCCTATGTTTCCATGTAAATGTTGTAATGTCAATAAATGAACCTGCATAATAATATGTGACAATTTTTAATGTCTGTATTTTTGTTGTGTGTTTTTATTAGTGAATCTGTTGTTTTTAAACTGCTGCTAGTTCTCCTGTGCACTGTGATCTGACGTTTGGGTTAAGCACTTTCCCCACAGTTAATAGGAAGTCCCGCCTTACCTGCCAGTCCAGCCAATGAGAGTCATGGGCTGACTATAAAAAGGGAGGAACAGAGACCAGAGAGAGAGAGAAGTGTTTTGGGAAGAAGCACATAATGGGTCTGGAAGAATAGTGAGGAGACAGCAGTATTGGAAAGGAACAGCAGCACGGAGAACACTCTTGGGAGCAGTCTAAGGTTGACTGCAGGAACAAAGGAATGGGTTTGGAGTTTTTTGGGGTTTTTTTCTATTTGGGACTTTGTTGCAGCAGGACTTGGTTATGATTTTTGTTTTTTTGGATTTTGTGTTTTTTTGGCGGATTTTGTTTTATTATCACCTGCCACTGTTGGATTGTGTTCGAGCTACCTTTTTTGTGGTAACAGGTTGGTGTAGAGAATTATTGACACTGAAGACATTTTTTTGGTTTACAAACAAATAGATTTTTATTTTGTGTAACTGCCTTGCTGTGTCTGGTTGGCACTCCTTGGACAATCTATTCCCCAGTAGAGTCAAGGTCGTGGTCCTGGGAGATGGCCAAAGGTCTGAGGGCGAGAAGAGATAACATTATTTAATTTGCACTTTAATCATTTCCAGAACTGCTCTAACTTTTTAATATTTTTGTACTTTGCACTTATCTACGCTGAGTGATCTCTTTGTAGTCCTGCCAGGACACGCTCAAGGTCCGCTAGCGTTCTAAGGTTCGAGGTACAGCATCCGGGTCCGTAGATACTTACCAGTCAGCGCGGAGGGTCGAGGTCCAGCACCCGGCTCCGTAGATACCAGTCAGCGTGGAGGGTCGAGGTCCAGCATCCGGGTCCATAGATACTTACCAGTCAGCGCGGAGGGTTGAGGTCCAGCGATGGTCTCCACGTCGGGGTTCCAGGAACGACAGCGAGAGAGAAAGGAGACGCACAGGGTTTAAAGATAGGCTAAGGGGAAGTAACCAGAACCCCTGGGTAGAGGTGGTAATTCTACTTACCTGAGTGTACGTTTCCTGGCAGCCATTTTCTTTGCCCCGCTCCTTTCCAGGTTCATCGAAGGTATTGGCAGGTTGGAGGTCTGGGCGATGGGCGTGGTGAGGTCCGTGGCGGCTTTGGGCTGCGAGGGACCCTCCGGAGCTATCTGAGTCTGATTCCTTCTTTTTGGCTTATCTGCCTTTTTTTTTTTTGAGAACTACCAATGGGAGGGGACTGCCTGGTGTTGTTTTTATTTTTTGTGGCTTTCCCTATCTTTTGTTTTTTTTTTAAACTTGTTGTTGTGTGGTTTTTAGTATTCTATTTTAACCCTGTTGAGACTTTTTTTTTTTTTTTTTTTACCTATCCAAGCTCCATTGTGTGTATATTGGAACCCGGGGATAAAAAGAAACTGCATGGGGAAATTACTATCTACTCGGTCATCAAGGTCCTTGTCTTTGCCAAACCCAAGGTGGCGTAGTCATTTACAATTCTACAAGCAGGTTTACTACAGTTACCCCTGGTTACCCCACCCGTGACATATGTGAGACAATTCGATATACAACAACCTCAGAAAATGCTACAGGGATGCATTTTCTGACATTACAACACTATATTTTTCGGAACCATGCTACTTACTCTTTGAAATCATGTAATCAAAGAAACTACAAAATTGTATTCCAAACGTCTCCTCGAAACTATGTAGCAGTACAATATTTCATGTTAGATTTCAAAATGTCACATTTTTCAATTTGTCAGTTTTTATGAACAACTACAAAGCGGTGTGTAATTCAATATGTTAACGTAACATTATTCAGCAGGGTTCATTCGACTTTAAGAAGCAAAGTTAGTTAATTATTTTACATCTGATTTACTGTGTGAATGTCACGCCCACATTTTATCCAGGGTTGTTTTTTCTTCCCAAAATGCCCAATTCAAATGTCCCTGCAATATAGTTTCTGATCAAGAAGACAAATTATATTGTGACATTTGTCCTTTGTTTTTTTACAACTTTTCTAACTTGCTGCTGAATACATTTCTCACAAACATTCACCACGTCATAAGCATGATGAAGCATGGGTAGGCATGGTACAAACATGATTGACCTTGATAAAACACAGTAAATGCATAATGCAAGCATTGGAAAAGCATGATAAAGTGCAAGAATACTGTGCAGATTCCCATGATAACATTTCCAAGGTACACGGGGAGCACCTGCTTCCTGTTAGCCTCCAGCCAGTGTCGGCTCTCACTACACAGACCTCTCCCTGGATTCAACCCAGCAGGAGAAGGGGAACCCGGGGACATCAAATACCAAGAGCATGTCATTATATTATTTTAAACTTATCCATGACCATCCATACATTTACCTTGAACTTGTTTTTTTTAATATATTGTACACTGCATTGGTGTAATTTAACAAATTACCTATGCCATTTAGCTTAATGTATTTTTTATTTCCTGTTTGATGCTAAAATTTACAGACCAGTCCCTTTTAAAAAATACAAAAATAAATGATAAAATAATGTTTTTTTTAAGAAATGTTCTTTTAAAGCCCTTGAGGCAGAGCAGGGCTCTGCCCTTGTAAATATTGACAGGGATGGGGTTAAATTCTCCTCCCTGCCCAGGTTTATTGCGTCAGGTGGGAGCGATCAATTAATCAATTAACACCGAGCCACCTGACAAAAGGAGGCCTCAGTAGAGGAGAGTAGCTGAGGAAGCAAGGGTGTTTTTCTTTGTGTGCTGTTTTTTGTTCATTGTTTGCAATCCAGTGAAGGTAACGCTCAGCCTGGAGGCCTTATTTTTGTAAGTTTCGTTTTGTGTTAATTGTCTGTGTTTTAGAAACCTTTTGTTTGGCCCTCGTGCCTGTTTATTTTGTGTTTTTTTTGTTGTTGAATAAAAGCTTTATTTTTGAACTTTTTAAACTGTCTGAGGCTGAGTCTGTGTCCTTTGCTTCTCCTAGGGTTGCTGCCTGTCCTGCTTCGCCTGTGGTCGCTGCCTGCTCTGCTTCGCCTGGGGTCACTGACGGCTCTGCTTCGCCAGGGGTCGCTGCCGGCTCTGCTTCACCTGGGGTCGCTGCCAGTCCTGCATGGCAGCAGGAAGTACTGTGGCCGGAGCCCCGCAAAGGGGAGCTGCCGGCCACAAAGAAGTGGGGGGGAGGTCAGGAGACCAGCTTCCTCAGCCACACTTTCGTGGCAGGAAACACTGTGGCTGGAGCCCCACGGAGGGGAGCTGCCGGCCACGAAGAAACACCTTGCTTTACCCTCTTCCGGGACTTTGAGACTGAGGGGGAAGGTGGCCGCTGGGGCCAAGTGTACGTTGCACAAGGGGGGAGGGATATGTAGCATGGCGGAAAGAAAGCCCTGCACATGAAAAGTGGGCAGGGCAAAGCCCTGCTGTTTAAATGTATTGTTTATTTATTTTTAGAATGGCGTCTCCCCCTCCGCCCGTGTTATTTTTTATTTGTGTATTATGATTTATTGTGTTTATGACGACGTGTTATTGTTTATTTATGGTTTATTGTTTTATAAATATGACCGCGAGAGCTGTGCTGTTTTGTTATTGTTTTGATGGCGTAGCTGAATGTTTTGTATTGTTTAGTAGCATGGATGGGAAACCCCATCCACAGTAATTAAAAACCTTGTGCAGAAGGTGACCGTCACCATGTCATCCTGTTACACAGTCAAATAAAAGTCATTGCTTTTCTAAAATCTTTAACCTTTACTGTATCAGCAACAAATCTTCATGCTGACTGTTTTAGTTACAGTGTTCAGAAATTAGGATTTAAGTTATGTTTTTGTGGACATTGTACTGGTTTTACGCAAAGTAATTCCTGTCCAGGTATTTATGAATGGGAATAATAAGAACATAAGAAAGTTTACAAACGAGAGGAGGCCATTCAGCCCATCTTGCTCGTTTGGTTGTTAGTAGCTTATTGATCCCAGAATCTCATCAAGCAGCTTCTTGAAGGATCCCAAGGTGTCCGCTTCAACAACATTACTGGGGAGTTGGTTCCAGACTCTCACAATTCTCTGTGTAAAAAAGTGCCTCCTGTTTTCTGTTCTAAATGCCTCTTTATCTAATCTCCATTTGTGACCCCTGGTCCTTAATATTATTATTATTATTATTTATTTCTTAGCAGATGCCCTTATCCAGGGCGACTTACAGTTGTAAACAAATACATTTCAAGAAATCACAGTACAAGTAATAATACAATTAAGAGCAAGATAAATACAATGACTTTGGTTCAAGCAAGTACAAGTGTGACAAAATGCGATTCAATAACGGAGCAGATAACAGTGTCAGTGATAGTTACATCAGGATATAATTAAATACAAAATACTACAGATTAAATAACACTTGTGACAGATTACAGTACTCTGTAAAGTACAGGATTAAATGCAGTAAAATAGGGAGCAGGTAAGAGCAAGTAAAGCGCATTAAGGAAGAGTGATAAAGTGTCCAGAGGGAAAAGAGGAGTTCTACAGGTGCTGTCTGAAGATGTGAGTCTTGAGGAGGCGCCAGAAGGTGGTCAGGGACTGGGCAGTCCTGATATCTGTAGGAAGGTCATTCCACCACTGCGGGACGAGGGTGGAGAAGGAGTGGGCTCTGGAGGGAGGGGAGCGTAGAGGAGGTACAGCCAGTCTTCTAGTGCAGGAGGAGCGGAGAGGTCGGGTGGGGGTGTAGGGAGAGATGAGGGTCTGGAGGTAGCTGTAGGGGAGTACAAGAGTCTTGAACTGGATGTGGGCGGTGATTGGGAGCCAGTGGAGTGAGCTGAGTAGTGGAGTTGCGTGGGAGAAGCGAGGCAGAGAGAACACCAGGTGAGCAGCGGAGTTCTGGATGAGCTGGAGCGGACGGGTGGCGGACGCAAGGAGGCCAGCCAGGAGGGAGTTGCAGTAGTCTAGGCGGGAGAGTACCAAGGCCTGGACCAGGAGCTGGGTGGCGTAGTTGGTGAGGAAGGGTCGGATTCTTCGGATGTTGCTCAGGAAGAATCGGCAAGTGCGTGCCAGAGTGGAGATGTGCTGGGAATAAGAGAGGCAGGGGTCCAGGGTGACTCCGAGGTTCTTAGCAGAGGAAGAGGGAGAGAGTGTGGTAGATTCCAGAGGAACAGAAATAGAGAGATCAGAGGAGGGGGAGGAGGAGGAGGGAAAGAAAAGGAGGTCAGATTTAGAGAGGTTGAGTTTGAGGTGATGCAAGTGCATCCAGGAGGAGATAGCAGACAGACAGGTAGAGATACAGGAGGGGATGGTGGAGTCAGAGGTGGGGAAGGAGAGGAAAATCTGAGCATCATCAGCATAGAAATGGTATGAGAAACCAAAGGATGCGATGAGGGGGCCCAGGGAGTGGGTGTAGAGAGAGAACAGGAGAGGACCCAAGACTGACCCTTGGGGGACTCCTGTTGAGAGAGGGCGAGGTGTGGAGGTTGCTCCACGCCAGGTTACCTGGTAAGTGCGGTTGGAGAGGTAGGAGGAGAACCAGGCCAGAGCAGTGCCAGAGATTCCCAGGTTAGCGAGAGAGAATAGTAGAATAGAGCGATCGACAGTGTCAAAGGCAGCAGGGAGGTCGAGGAGAATTAGGACAGAGGAGAGAGAGGCAGCTCGGGCAGTGTTTAGTGAGTTGGTGACAGAGAGGAGGGCGGTTTCAGTGGAGTGAGCAGAGCGGAAGCCAGATTGGAGAGGGTCGAGCAGAGAGTGGTTGCACAGGAAAGCAGAGAGCTGGCGGTGTACAGTCCGCTCAAGGGTTTTGGAGAGGAAGGGTAGGAGGGAGACAGGACGGTAGCTCTGGAGGGAGGTGGGGTCGAGGGTAGGTTTTTTGAGGAGGGGAGTGATAGAGGCTTTTATGAAGGCAGAGGGAAAGAGACCAGAAAGGAGAGAGGTGTTGAGATGGAAGGAGATGAAGGGAAGTAGAGCAGGAGCAGCAGCTTAAAAGAGGGGAGTGGGGAGGGGGTCCAGGGCACACGTGGTGGGTTTGTGACCCTGGAGCAGGGAGGAGAGGTCAGAGTCTGAAAGGGGAGAAGGTGGAGAAGGAGGGTGAGTTAGTACGGGATACAGTGGGTCTAGGGGTTGGAGCAGGAGGGGGTGCGGGGGAGGGAGAGGTGTTAAAGAGTTTGCGGATATTTGAGATTTTAGAAGAGAAGGAGGCAAAGTCATCAGAGGAGACAGAGGAGGGAGGAGGAGGGGGGGGTTTAGGAGGGAAGAGAAGGTAGAGAATAGTTTACGTGGGTTGTTAGTGGAGGCTTGGATTACAGATTGGAAATAAGTACATTTAGCAGAGGAGAGAGTAGAGGAGAAGGAGGAGAGGAGAGTGCGGTAAAGGTCTAGGGCAGCAGGGAGTTTGGTTCTCTTCCATTTCTTTTCAGCAGATCGCAGTGTGGATCTTGCTGAGCGGAGCGCAGAGTGGATGTAGCAGTGTCTATGGAGAGTTATGAGAAGGAGTCGATAGGGAGGTGAGAGAGAGCAATGGAGACAAGGACAGAGGGGGAGAGAGAGCAGAGGTTACGGCGAGAGGTGACAGTTGGGGTAGGAGGAGCAGGGAGAGAGAGGGGAGAGACAGAGAAAAAGAGATGAAATAGTGATCAGAGAGGTCCAGGGGGGTGACAGAGAGGGTGGAGGGGCAGCAGGCCTTGGAGAAGGTGAGGTCCAGTTGACGACCAGCTTTGTGGGTAGGAGGGGATAGAGAGAGACAGAAGTCGAAGGAGTGAAGGAGAGGGAGGAATACGGCAGAGTGGCTGGGGTTGGATAGATGGATATTGAAGTCACCTAACAGGACAGTTGGGGTAGACAAAGAGGGGAGGGAGGAGAGTAGATAGTCAAGTTCATCTAGAAAGTGAGCGAGAGGCCCAGGGGGACGGTACAGTACAATTAGCAGGAGTTGACAGGGAGAGGTTAGTTGGACTGCATGAAATTAATAAGGGACATGCACTTCTTTCTTGTTTGATGACCAAGAAAAATAACTGCATTTCTAACATTTTCAATTATACAAAGATGCCTAATTTAAAGGTTTGATAAAAGCATCTGTTTAGTTTTTGCAATTTATTTTATTTACAAAAATTAAAGTGTTTCAATTTTTTTTATTTTCACTCAGTGCATATTCTGTGTGATTTCCATCTTTCATAATATTTATTCAAATGAATAAAGGACAGTTTAGATTAGGTTTATTTATAATGTTACAGGTTTAAACATGTTTTTAATTTGACATTTTCCCAAGGAGTGCTAATAGTGGGCCGCAGTGCCTAAAGCAGCTGAACAGGTGGGCCTCAGGTAAAAAGGTTTGGGAAGCCCTGGTCCAGACAATGTAAATCTTCAACTGAACTCTGAGAGATTCCATACGCTGTCGATATGTGCTGTTTATTACCTGGAGTAATAAAGCACACAATTTCCTCCCACCTTGAAGCTTTCTGTCATTCAGTGAACTAAACAGCCATCCTCTGGCTACTATCTGCAGCAGAAGGGGGGTTTTAATACCATATAGAGTTCTGTTTCAGGGAGCTAATCTAAATGTTAACAAAGGTAATAAGGGAGCTCTCTGTGTGTGGAAATGCACCTTAATTATACAGATTCATAATAAAAACCTTTGTTTAACAATTGTATGAAACTGTTATCTATGTAATCTCTTTCAGTTCAGACTTGTTTGAAATGTTTTGTTGAAGTTTTTCTAATATCAATACATTTACACAGCTGAATAAACACAATCCTTCATGAATAACGTTCTGACATGCATACAGTACTTCTGATGGATGTTTTTTAAGTATAAGCAAAACACTAAACTGGCATTATGCAAATCAGGTTGTGCAATTAGTTGGTTACCTATTTAAATAAACAAACTGCATTATGTCCAATTATAGATTTAGATCATATTACTGATATGTTTATTTTACTGTATCGGTTACAGTGACAGGGAGACCCTTTCGCTGGTTCTTGGGTGCATATGTGCCTTTATGGAAGCAGCTGGGATGTGCAACAGGAGACACGTTGCTAAGGAAGTAATGAAGCAGCTGGGATGTGCAACAGGAGACACGTTGCTAAGGAACTACTTGAGCAGGTAGGCTCACCCGGTGTTGAGCTGATCGGGAGGTCCTGATTGGCTGGGGGGCCGGGGAGGCTGCACAGAGCTCAAAAAGCATCTGCACCACAGCTTGAGGCTACTGCACGGCTATAGCCATACAGAAATCTTGCTTTGTTGACATCAAGGGGGAAAGCGCCCGTTCCATGGAGAGAACTACTACAGGAAAGCCTTCCACCCCAAGACGGTGCTCGTGAAGGCACTGCCCAGCCGAGGCCGTTTGAAGAGGCTGGAGCCTCCGTGAGAGTGCCGGGACTCCGGGAGCCCTGAAGTAGGTCAGCTTAGGGGATGCTGATCCCAAATAGTGTAGAGAGGGTTTGCGTAGTGTAGTAGGTTCCTGGAGCGGGACGTTCCTTTTAGTGGAACTAGCGCTCACCTTTTGTGGCAAACTTTTATTTTTAGCTTTGTTTTGTTTTCCTTATTAAATGTAACACTAGGTACCCTAGTGTCAGCACTTATTAAATCTGAGCACCTGTGCAGCATGTCAACAGCCAATGCTCTGTCTCTGCCTTATTATGCAGTGACGACCCACACATGTAACAAACCCCCTGTTACAGTTACCCAATATGACCACTATACCCCTTTTACCACTGTAACTAATGCATATGTTTACAACACAAATCTGTGCAAAACTTGGGGCTTGATTTTACAAATTTAATAAGTTACTCAAAGGATAGGAAGTGTATGTCTGGTCTTTTTACCTTCCAGTATTTCAAAGAAAGTAGTGAAACTGCAGCTATGGCAAAATGTTTTGCATCACCCTATAGAATGAACAAATTTTGCTTTATAAAGTCGAATGAAACCTGCTGAATAATATTACATTAACATATTGAATTACATTCCGCTAGTTTTCCATATACTTAATGAAAAACTAAAAACAATTGAAAGATGTGACATTTCGAAATCTAACATGAAATACTGTATTACTATTATGGCTTCCTGTAGACTTTTGTGATATCATTTTGTAGTTTCTTTGATTACATGCTGTTAAATTATGTTCCTATTAGTCCAAGGTCCAGACAAGAAGAGAGGCTTATTTACGGGTTTTTTTGCCCCCGAGAGGAATAAAATTTGACCTATGTCAGCCTGATAGAGGGACTCCTGGGTTCACAATGAGGCAGGGTGTCAGTGGCAGGGCTGAGCTAGGACCCCTTTTATAGAAGCAGGTACTTCCTACATTTTTCCAAAATTCTGCTCATTTAAGTGAGTGGGATCATATTTGCCAGTGGTCTGTGAATACTACTTGTCAGAAATTCATAAATCATATATTATTTTGTTTGTAATTAATTATATTTTCTGTTTTTCTTAAATGTTTTTTAAATGTTTTAATAAGGGTCAGTTTTAAGGTTACCGTTGCATTGCTTATAAACAATGCATGTGATAGACATTGTATTACATTGTTTTTTCAAAATGAAATTGCTAGATATGTGCACAGAAAATAATTTCTGTATTCTGGGAATCACCAGTTATGGAATGTTGCATTTGAATTGTGACAATTCTATGAGCAGCAGGGTGTCAGTTGTAGATGGATTGTGTTCTTGCTTCTTAAATATCCTCTATTTATTAAACAGTGCTCAGTTGTACATGTGTTTTACAAATAGTTGTCCAATTTAGCTATCATGTTAATATATGTTATTTTCAAGCTTCACAACTATGTTTTGTGTGCTTTAAATTTTAAACAAATAAAACCATTTAAGCAAATGTAATGCTTCAATATTCATTCCAGCCAATACAGATACTCACCACCAGTATAACAGTGGCTGGCATTCATTGATTTCAAATGGAAGGAGTTAAGCATTTCCTAAACAGGTGATATTTATTAGAGTTCTAACATTAACCATGTGCTATGAAGACAAGCTATCCTTTGAAGTACACTGCGCTATAAATATTAGAGGGCTAAAGCATGTGCTTAACCTAGACTCTGCATATGCATTTTAAAGCCATATGTGACTAAGGCAATCCAGGTTACAGGTTAACATTAAAGAATTACGTTCCACCGTTCTCCACATGTGCCTCTCACAGATCACATGGGCTCACACCCCACACCCCTTTTCTCAGTCAACCAAAACACTTGATTCATGAACCTTCACGTACACACGCTCTGACCAAAAATGCACATGTAGCATTTCTTAAAGGAGGGTTGTGTAACTGAAATTCTTTTGGAATTTAACTTAAAAATTGCTTACAAAATATGTGTATAACATTGACAGAATCAGGTGACACTTCTCTTTCTCACCTAAAGTGCAGCTGTTCATAAGAGATCTATGCATGTTAGAACATACGAAAATATATTAACGAGAGGAGGCCATTCAGCCCATTTATGCCTGGTCCCTTAGTTGATAGCTCTAAAAATGGCTCCTACAGAATCCCATAGATTTCAGCATCAACAATATGACTAGGTAACCCCTTCCATACACTCACCCCTGTGTGTAAACAAGTGTCTCCTACCCTCTGTCCTAAGTCTCCACTTAATATTATTGTTAATATTACAACTATAATGTACTTTGGTTTTAAAATCTGTATTAACCAAAGGTTAAGCCAAAATTGATCTCCAAATGAAGAATGATACAGCTGATCACCTTCAATAAATCCACTCATTTATTAGATATAAAATGCAACACTTAACCTTTTCAGTCATGTCTCCCCTAATTCTTCTTTGCTCTAAGATAAATAGATTTCGTTATTTCAGCTTCTTTGTAGCTCAGTCCTTTTCCTTTAATCCCTGGGATTAGTCTGGTTGTTCTTTGGACTCTCTCCAGGGCCATAATGTCCCTTTGGTACTGTGGTGCCCAGAATTGGACACAGTGACCATTATCCTATGGTGAACATGTTGACTATTTACAGTACTGTAGCTGCCTGCTGTGTACCATGTATTGTTGCAAAAAAAAACACAATAGTGATTGTTTCGATGTTTTCATCCACATCCTGGGTCATTCATCAACAGGAGGATTTTTCCTTCTGAACTTCATATTACAATGTGCCGCTGTCTAAAAATAAATCCCTTTTGAGGCTTTAAATCTTTCATTCACTTCACTGTAACTCTCAAGAGAGATTTTACTTTTATTTACAGTATAATGTCCCCAGATATTTGATTTCTGGAGAGCTCTGGTTTTGATCTTTAATAAATGTTTTGAAGTAAATGAGGCCTTTCTTTTGATCTGCTTTATAACCCTTGTGGAAGGGACTGTAGGGCTGGCTACTGACAGGTTCACTGATCTTCACATTTGTAGCAGCCATGATTTTGTCTCAGAAAAATCATTTAACTGTGGAGTACATTGCTTGTGAATAGGCATTAGTTTTTATTTATTTATTTACTGCATTTATACAGCGCTTTTTACACAAAAGTATTGCAAAGCACTGTACAGTACACAGCAGAAAAAAAGAGCAAACCACATTTGTATAGCATGTCACACATACAACTGCCACAATCAAACCATTTAAATAACATATTTAAACAACAGTATACACAATACAAAAGCAGCAATTTTAAAGTTACACTAAAACCCACTAAGATAAGAAAGCCATTTAAAAAGTGCATTTTTAGTCTTGACTTGACTTAATGGTCTCAGCTTGCCTGATAAATGAAGGCAGAACATTCCATAATTTACATTCCATAAAAAAGCCCTGCCTCCCGTGTTGCTTTTGTTGACCCTAGGAATAACCAGCAGCCCCGCATCCTGTGATCTCAGAGTGCGGTTTGATAGATACGGGGTCAGTAACTCCTGCAAATAACTAAGTGCTAATCCATTCAGGGCCTTGTAAGTTAACAGCAAAATCTTAAAATCAATTACTGTACTGCACAGGGAGCCAGTAAAGAGTCCAAAATGGGTAATATGTTCACTTTTTCTGAACAAGCTACAAGCGGGATACCACATGTTTTGGGATAACAGAAAAAAAGTGCATTACAATAATCAATTCTAGATGATTATTATTATTATTATTATTATTATTAGCTTCTTGGCAGACACCCTTATCCAGGGCGACTTACAGCTGTTACAAAATACCACAGTTCAAGATGAAATAAAGGCATGTATTAGTCTCTTGGCATCAGAAATAATTGGTCTAAGTTTGACTATATTTCTTCAATGGTATAAAAGATACTTTACTAACTTCCCTAATATCTCAAATGATAGATCAGGATCAAAGACGACCACCAGTCTCTTAATTTCTAGTTTAAGTTTTGATGAGAGACTGCAAGGGTCAAGCTCGTGTAATCCCACATTTCCTTTAAGTTGGTTCTGTGAGCCCACTAGCATAACCTCTGTTTTATCTGAATTCAACATTAGAAAATTCTGTGGCATCCAATGCTTGATGTCTGTAAGGCAGCAGTTGAAGCTGTCACTCTTAGAGGTGGTATCCTCTGCTGATCAATATGAATCTTCACTGTCACCCTGTGAACTGACACGTGAGAGTTTCATTCTATGAACCTCTCAGATTCCATCTTCCAGGTGCATACAGTACGTCCAGCAGCATCTGTCATATGCACCCAGTCATATTAGTGCTAAAATCCCTGTGACAAAAGCACAAGCACACAGGATGGTAGCAGTAGCAAAATAAATCAACTTACACATTAAAAAAAAAATCCTTTCCTTGTTTGGTAGACACCGAGACCCAGAATTGACACAGGCTGCATTTTGATGCTGTTATCTCAATATTGGTTGGATTCAATACAGTGAAATAAGGAGTAAGGGAAAAAGGGCATGGTAAGGGATTGTCTGGTTTAGTTGGTTGCTGAAGACCTTTTATACTGTCATATAACAGGGAGGGGCATAGCCCAGTTATTGCCGAAAAATAAACAAGGGGAAACCTAAAAGAAAAAAAAAAAGCTTGTTGTAACATAAATCTCCCACTGCAGAGTGCAAAGCACCAGGTGCTTTTATTAAACAACTCTCACAAGGGACCAAAGCTTGAATTGTTTTATTCACTGGTAGTTTTATTGTACACTGTTTAAGTTGCACTATTTATTGTATTTTTTAAACTGTGTGTTTTATTTATTTGTATACCCAAAGGGAGACCCCAATAAGGGGTTTATGTATGTGTTTTGTTCTTTTAATTATTTTATGACAGGCAAGGTCACAAGCGATTGGGGCCTTAATTGTAGTAAGGTGAAGTCATCAGCACCACTTGATTAGTTTCCCTATATAAGTGGAACTAAAAGGACAGGAAGGGAGAGAATACAGGGGGAGCACAATGGAGCTGGACCGGGGCCACTTTGGACACGGAAGAGAAGCAGCACTGAAGCCAAGTAACAAATACATTGAAGAGAAGTAGGAGGCAAAACAGCACAACTAAATGCAGCGAAGACTACTTTACAGAAAAGAAAGTTAAGTACTATTTGCATTGTCAGAATTACGAGAATACTGTTTCACAACGGACTGCAAGTATAACTTGTGTTGTTTACTTTGATAGATGCTAGTGTTATGGTTATTGTTAACTATTACACGACTCCAGTACATAGGGACTGTGACTGGAATAAGTATACTGTTGGACTGGAAGATATCTTTATTGTATTACTTGTGCTGACGCATTGTAGTTTGTCTGTCTCCCAGGCTTGCCTTCTCTTTCCCTCTGTTCCAAAAGAAGGATTGCGGAGAAAACGGACTGCTGTATCACCTGCAGACACCCCGATAATGCTCTTGTAGGGAGGGGCCGAATGCGGGGTGTGTGAATTAGCCCCGCTCAGACAGTGAGACAGGGAGGGGAGAGCGAGTATTAAGGATGGACTGTTTTCACTGTTTCTCCAGGATCGACGTCACGGAGGGAGGGAGGAAGCACCCCCTGGAGGCGGGTGTGTGATCTGGAGGCAAAGTATTGGCAAGGAGCCAGTTGGACTTTTGTGGACTGTAGCAGGGCGGTAAGAAAGCCCTGCACATGAAAAGTGGGCAGGGCAAAGTTTAAATGTATTGTTTATTTATTTTTGGAACTGGGTCTCCCCCTCCGCCCCTGTGTTATTATGTATTTGTGTATTATGATTTATTAATTATATATATATGACAGCGAAGCGCTGTATGTTATTGTTTTATTTTTATTTTAAATGTGTTCTGGCAGAGGCAAGGTTGGGTGCTCGTCCTCTGCCAGGAATAATTAAAAACCTTGTGCAGAAGGTGGCCATCTCCCGAATGAATTAAGTGATGAATTTGTTGCTAAATCGGGAGATGGGCACCTGCATATAAACCTGCAGCGCTCTCGGTTCCGGGTGGGGTGTTTGAGAGGAAGAACGAGAGCGAGAGAGGAAAGCAGTTTGAAAGCAAAACTAAAAAAACCTTATAGGATCCGTGAAGGCTACTGCCCAGCCGGACCTTAAAGGTTGTTTTGTGGTTGTGATTTTGTTTTTGTTTAAATCTTTTATTTTGCTCTGTGAGCAAAGTGTTTTCTGTTTGAACTTTCTATTTTATTATTATTGTTTGAATAAATGGCGCCGCAGCGCCTTTTGCCTGCAGTACTGGTGTCTTTGCTTCTGTTCCTGCATCTGGCCTGATGTCACCACAACGTCATCCTGTCACATGTGGTGTCCTGGGTGGGATCGCAGCACCTCCTGGATGCAGGCCAGAAAAAGATACTGCAGTTTTTTGTTTTTTTTTGTTTACTTGTGTAGTGAGGAAAAAGAGGATGGGAAAGAGGAAGAGCTGCAAGAAGCAGCACGAGCAGCAGCCAGAACAGCTGGGCAAGAGGTGGTGGTCCCGGGTTCCCAGTCCATTTGGACCCCCGGAATGGGCAGCTGAGCAGGAGCAGTGGAGGAAGGAGTAGGCTCCTATGTGCGGCTCCTGTGGTGAGTTTGGGCATGTCCGGGAGGACTGCCCTTACAGGGACCCCCAGTATGAAGAGGCATGGAACCAGGGTCTGGTGGGTGCGCTGCAGAGTGCTTCTGGGCAGTGGACCAGACCCGGCCATCTCCAGCACCCAAGAGGGAAGAGCCCGAATGTCCTGCGCCAGAGTGGCAGGAGCCTGAACGTCCTGCACCTGAGTGGGAGGAGCCTGAACGTTCTCCGCCTGAGTGGGAGGAGCCCGAACGTCCACAGCCCAAGAGGGGGGAGTCGTTGTGTCCACAACCCAAGAGGGGGAAGGCCGAACGTACACAGCCCAGGTACCCACCAGCAGAGGGAGAATACCTGCTTTTTCCACCTCCATCGCCGTGGGAGGACTGCTTGCCGCTCCCACCTCCACCAGCAGAGGGAGAGTACTGCTGGTTCCACCTCCGCGGGATGACTGCGTGCCGCTCCCACCTCTGCAGAGGGAGAATACCGGCTGGTTCCGTCTCTTTCCGTGGTAGGACGACTTGCCGCTCCCAGCTCCACAGCTATGGGAGGACTACCTGCCACTCCCAGCACCACCACCAGGGGGAGAAGGGGAGGAGCTGCTGCCGCCTTCACTGCCAGAATGGGGGAGCCCCTGCCGCCTTCGCCACCACCATCAGGAGGAGAGGAGCCGGAGCTGCCTCTGCCTCCTCCATCACTACCACCCGAGGGAGAGGAGCAGGAGCTGCCTCTCCCTTCACCACTGGAGGGACCAGGACAAGATGCTGGCGGTCCACAGCCGCCCTTGCATAGGCAAGGGGGAAAACAGCCAGGTCGCCACGGCTGCGAAGAGGGCCAACCCCAGCACCACCACTGGTCCTGGCTCCCCTCCTGCAGTTGCCTCCCGAGGGTCCGCTGCCGCCATTGCTTCCCAAGGGTCCGCTGCTGCCGCCTCCCGAGGGTCTGCTGCCGCTGCCGCCTCCCGAGGGTCCGCTGCCGTCGTCGCTTCCAGAGGGTCAGCGGACGCTGTCGCCTTCCGAGGGACCGTCGCTGCCCTGTCGTGCATTGCCTGGGGATGCCAGTTCGCCAGCGCCTGGGGATGCCTGCCTTGCACCGCCCAAGGATGCCTGCCTTGCACTGCCCAGGGATGCCTGCCTTGCTTCGCTCGGGGATGCCACGCCTGCATTGCCTGGGGCTGCCAGCTGCTCCGCATCGCCTGGGGCTGCCTGCTGCTCCACATCGCCTGGGGTTGCCTGCTGCTCCGCATCGCCTGGGGTTGCTGAGAGTCCAGCTTTGCCTGGGGGTGCTGACGGTCCTGCTTCGCCTGGGGTCGCTGACGGTCCTGCTTTGCCTGGGGTCGCTGCCGGCTCTGCTTTGCCTGGGGTCGCTGCCGGCTCTGCTTTGCCTGGGGTCGCTGCCGGCTCTGCTTCGCCTGGGGTCGCTGCCAGCTCTGCTTCGCCTGGGGTCACTGCCGGCTCTGCTTCGCCTGGGGTCGCTGCCGGCTCTGCTTCGCCTGGGTCCGTGACGGTCCTGCTTCGCCTGGGGTCGCTGACGGCTCTGCTTCGCCTGGGGTCGCTGCCAGTCCTAAATGGCAGCAGGATGTACTGTGGCCAGAGCCCCACGGAAGAGAGCTGCCGGCCACGAAGAAGGGGGGGGGGTCAGGAGACCAGCTCCCCCAGCCGCACTTTCACGGCAGGAGAAACGGTGGCCGGCGACCCGAAAGAGGGAGCTGCTAGCCACGAAGAAGTGGGGGGTGGTCGCCCCCAGAAATACCTTGCTTCCTCTTTTTCCGAGACTTTCAGACTGAGGGGGAAGGTGGCCGTTGGGGCCAAGTGAGCGTTGCACAAGGGGGGGGATATGTAGCAGGGTGGTAAGAAAACCCTGCACATGAAAAGTGGGCAGGGCAAAGCCCAGCTGTTTAAATGTATTGTTTATTTATTTTTGGAACGGGGTCTCCCCCTCCGCCCCTGTGTTATTATGATTTATTTATTATATATATGATGGCGAAGCGCCATATGTTATTGTTTTGTTTTTATTTTAAATGTGTTCTGGCAGAGGCAAGGTTGGGTGCTCGTCCTCTGCCAGGAATAATTAAAAACTTTGTGCAGTAGGTGGCCATCTCCCGAATTAATTTAGTGATTAATTTGTTGCTAAATCGGGAGATGGGCACCTGCATATAAAACTGCAGCGCTCTCGGTTCCAGGTGGGGTGTTCGACTGGAGAAAGAAGAGCGAGAGAGGAAAGCAGTTTGAAAGCAAAACTAAAAAAAACCTTATAGGATCCGTGAAGGCTACTGCCCAACCGGACCTTAAGGTTTGTTTTGTGGTTGTGATTTTGTTTTTGTTTAAATCTTTTATTTTGCTCTGTGAGCAAAGTGTTTTCTGTTTGAACTTTTTATTTTATTATTATTGTTTGAATAAAAGGTGCTGCAGCACCTTTTGCCTGCAGTACCGGTGTCTTTGTTTCTGTTCCTGCATCTGGCCTGACGTCATCACAATGTCATCCTGTCACATGGACGAATCAAAGTTCCTGTATTATGGTGAAGACCACTTTGGGAAGATTGCGTTTTGTCCTTTGAGGAACAAGAAACTCTGCGGACATTGAAGGTCAGGTGACACTATACTATTGTGGACATACCTTTTTACTTACCAGTACCTGAATACTTACTGTGTGGAGATTAAATTATAGTATCCCTGGGAAAACTATTGTTATTTTAGGGGGTATAAGTGTTCTTGTTTCTTTGTTAAAACTGTGTTCTATTGATTTTTTGTTGTTTGACGTAATAAAGAACAACCTTTTTACATAGCTGTCTGTGTGGTTCCTCTGCGCTACTGAGGGGGTCCAGTGGTCAGTCTGAGATCCAAACCTGTGGGGTACAGAAGAGAGGTTATTACAAAAAAAATACTTGTAAAGTCAGCAAACAAACCCCTGACACAACAGCAAAAGATACAGGCACTGGCGTACAGGCCTAGATCCCTCATTCCAGACCAGTGCTCCACCTCCTCCGATCCCTCTCTAACCTCCAGGCTCTCTCCTCTTCACCTCCCTCTCTCTAGTCTACTCCGTCATGGCCTCGGTACCTCTCCCACTGTTCTCCACCGCTAGAGTCCCATCCCTATTCCTCATGCCTGCCGGTTCTGCAGCAACCCTCTTGATGTCCCCTGGCAATTGCTGTTACCCCTTGTAACCTCACAACTGATTTTATTTTTGTTTATTGTTGTCATGCTGTCTCCTTTATCTCTCATCCTGGCATGATGTGGAGCCCCCTTTATCAACTCATAGGCCCCGTCCCAAGTCGACCCGGGTTGGCTGGTTCCCCATCGTCCGATGAGCCCTTTACCAATAGTGGCACTTTCCTGGTGTCACCCCACTGCTGGAATATCTCTTCCTCGTGGAGTCCGCGAGCCCCCTCAAGACGTTACACTGCCCCTTCAAAATAGTGAATCTTCTCCCTCACTCCCCTACGTGTGACTTAGTCCTGCAGCCATTTAGGGGCCTGGCGGGAAACCGTCTGCTTCTTCAGGGAACCACAGTTAGGTCAGCCTGAGACGGGGCGACGATTGTGGTTGCGGGGGAGAAGTCAGCCCCGTGATGCAGGTGAAGCGTTACATTGATCCTGTTAAACTTCTGAAAGAGATCGGGGTGGCGATCTCAAAGATGTTTCAATAAATTGCTGGCATTTCCTCCTTTGTTTTTCACTTCTTTAAAACACTCGACATTTTGATTGTCCGTCTTCAACCAGATTGCTGTTGTCATCTGGCTGAAATCCAAAATAGTTCCACATCAAGCTTCTCTCTCCATCACTCGCCATGACTGCTGCAGTAATTGAATTGTCCCAGAGCACGCAGGGTAGTTGGTCTCTTCTGCTAAGCGGAAATGAATAAGCTTAGTTCAGATTGTTTTTAAAGCACACAGACAGCAAGAGAACATTCAAAGAGGAGGTTAAATGTGTAAGAGACACAAATGGCAAAATCATACACGAAGAAAAAAAATAGCAAATACATTAAATGATTACTTTTCAAAGGTTTTTACAAAGGAGGACACGGACAACATGCCCCACATGTCGACCTGTTCCTATCCAGTTTTAAATAACTTTAACATAACAAAGGCAGAAGTGTTAAAGGGACTAGGAGCTCTTAAAATAAACAAATCCTCTGGTCCGGATGAGATCCTCCCAATAGTACTCAAAGAAACGAAAGAAGTTATTTACAAACCGCTAACCAAGATCATGCAACAGTCTCTTGACACAGGGGTTGTACCGACAGACTGGAAAATTGCAAATGTAATACCAATCCACAAAAAGGGAGACAAAACCGAACCAGGTAACTACAGACCAATAAGCCTGACTTCTATTATATGTAAACTTATGCAAACTATAATAAGATTCAAAATGGAAAATTACCTATATGGTAACAATATCCTGGGAGACAGTCAGCATGGTTTTAGGAAAGAGAGATCATGTCTCACTAACCTGCTTGATATTTTTGAGGATGCAACATCGACAGTGGATAATTGCAAAGCATACAACATGGTTTATTTAGATTTCCAGAAAGCTTTTGTCAAAGTCCCACATAAAAGATTAATTCTCAAACTGAATGCAGTAGGGATTCAAGGAAATGCATGCACATGGATTAGGGAGTGGTTAACATGTAGAAAACAGAAAGTACTGATTAGAGGAGAAACCTCAAAATGGAGCAAGGTAACCAGTGGTGTACCACAGGGATCAGTATTCGGTCCTCTGCTATTCCTAATCTACATTAATGATTTAGATTCTGGTATAGTAAGCAAACTTGTTAAATTTACAGACGACACAAAAATAGGAGGAGTGGCAAACACTGTTTCAGCAGCAAAGGTCATTCAAAATGATCTAGACAACATTCAGAACTGGGCAGACACATGGCAAATGACATTTAATAGAGAAAAGTGTAAGGTACTGCACGCAGGCAATAAAAATGTGCATTATAAATATCATATGGGAGATACTGAAATTGAAGAAGGGATCTATGAAAAAGACCTAGGAGTTGACTCAGAAATGTCTTCATCTAGACAATGTGGGGAAGCTATAAAAAAGGCCAACAAGATGCTCCGATATATTGTGAGAAGTGTTGAATTTAAATCAAGGGAAGTAATGTTAAAACTGTACAATGCATTAGTAAGACCTCACCTAGAATATTGTGTTTAGTTCTGGTCACCTCGTTACAAAAAGGATATTGCTGTTCAAGAAAAAGTGCAAAGAAGAGCAACCAGAATTATCCCGGGTTTAAAAGGCATGTCGTATGCAGACAGGCTAAAAGAATTGAATCTGTTCAGTCTTGAACAAAAAAGACTATGCGGTGATCTGATTCAAACATTCAAAATCCTAAAAGGTATAGACAATGTCGACCCAGGGGACTTTTTTTACCTGAAAAAAACATGTCTAAAAATTGGTTGGTGCTGGTGATGTATCAAGATTTTTGAACATGGTTTAAATTATTCAAAAAAGAATACATCTACACATTTCTTTGTAAATACTGAGAATTAGTTTAATATACTTTTTTATTGATTTTCAATTTTAATAAAATCTTCAGTCAGTGTGTGAATGTGATTATTATTATTATTCGTCAATATTATTAAAACAAAGAAGCGTCATTTTACAGAAATACAAAACCAGTGTGTGGCGCTCCCCGTCAGTTTGAGGTGAAATAAAGAGAGACAGACATACCGTCAATTTCCAGTTGTTCTGTTATTGCTTACCATATGGCGACTTTCTTTTTATTGTCTTTATAACCACTGACACTGGCATCATAAAGAACATTATATTTTCTACTTTAATAATTAAATTCTCATTGATGTCCATTTCTCTTTTATTTCTGTGGTAATTTCTGTGTGAACGAGACAGTGACAGTCTGACAGCCTCTCCTTCGACTCTGTCCGAGTAATGACGTGTGTGTACAGTAACACAGAAGGCTTGCGCAGACAAACTGTCAATTTGAGACAACAAGGCAATTCTATCTTTGGAGTAAGTGGTATTGCAGCCCTAAACAATAAACACAGTATCTCTCCCACAATATACAACCACGGTCACCAGTCCTGGGTGTGTGCTGTAGTGCTGGTGGTGGGTGATACCGTTTAAAGAGTGACAAATAGTGCAGTGCTGTTCCGGGTTCAGTGCTGGCTCTTAGCGACAGCTCCGGAACGTCTTAGCCGTCTATAAACACACAAGTAACAATTATAGACAAGACAAACAAAACAAACACTCACGATACTCTTAATACAAAACCAAAAGCGAAGGAAAAGATTTACAATTCTCCAGCCCCTTTATGCGATTATGCATGACCCCTTGGTAAACGATTGCAGCTGACTGTATTGCCGGCAGCTGCTGCCTCGTTTACCTTCCAGGTCAATATGTTCCTGCAAAGAAGTCTTGCTTTTTTCCAGGCTGACTGACTTCCCGACCCAGGGAATGAACTGTCAGGCCAACCCGTCCAAAGCCTTTCCCTTTCGCTACATAACGTCCTCACAGGTCAAGAGGGAGATTTATAACCAGAACTTCCGTCACACTCTGTCACAATGGCTAGTCAATATTTTCTTATTTTATTGCAGTAAATATGAGGAATATATAAAATCATTAACCATGCCTGATGCCAGTTACTCCATAATAGGAGGCCGTCTGGTCCAGTTGTTAAAGAAAAGGGCTTGTAACCAGGAGGTCCCCGGTTCAAATCCCACCTCAGCCACTGACTCATTGTGTGACCCTGAGCAAGTCACTTAACCTCCTTGTGCTCCATCTTTTGGGTGAGACTTAATTGTAAGTGACTCTGCAGCTGATGCATAGTTCACACACCCTAGTCTCTGTAAGTCGTCTTGGATAAAGGAGTCCGCTAAATAAAGAAATAATAATAAATAATAATAATATCACTGTGACAGATAGCTAGAGGATCTGAGCTGCAAATCTCCCTCCCGACCCAAGAGGGCACTAAGCAGAGGTACTCGCACGCCTGTACCGAGACGGGCCGGCTTGGAGAGGTGGAAAAAGGAAGTCGGCCATCTTAGTGCAGGACGGAATGACCATATTAGGGGACAAGATTACTGTGATCAGCTGTGCTGTATTAGACAACTGGCAGGTGTGCTGAGTCGCTGAGTCTCCAACTATATAAGGGCTGTCACTTTGTAAGTGCTGGGCCTTTGAGGTAACACTGTACCTGGGTTTCTGAGCCGTATGTTTGTTGGTATGCTACGTGTTTTTGGTTTGTTTATTGTCAGGACCAGGGTCAGAGTGACCTGCCACGCCAAGGAGCTGCCGCACTACTGCCAGCACTTTCACCTTGGACATCACACACCCGCACTACTGAACTGGACGCTTCAGCACCTGAGTACCTGCACTTTCCAACACCCCAAAAGTGCACCAAAGAGCTGAGAGGGACTCGCTCTATTGGGACCTGTGATTTATATTTTTGTTGTTTTGGACTGTGTTCCCCGTCAATAAAGTACGCCCCTCTACCATTGTTGGTATTGGGGTTATTTGCACCTGTACCCATAACTCTGTGACGTCTATTCCACCCCCACACCCACCACACTGTCACAATCACATAAAACACTAAACAACATTGCAAAGGAACATTTAAAATAAGGAAATATAATAACTGTAGCCAATTGTAGTCTTTTCAATAATCTTTAAGCACTCTGTAAAAATGACCATCTGATCAATTGTTTTCAGTTCAAGAAGTTACTAAAATACAAAGTTTATTAAAAATCTGCTTCACATGTAATTCCATGCATAAAGCACTGTATATAACACACACCTGCAGTATATTACCATATCAAAAACACTTTTGCATACTATAAAGAGTACTAATACTCAAGTATATTGCAAACCTGGGTATAAAACACAAATTGTACATATAACAAAAAAAGTGTGTGCAATATATTCCTAATATTACATTTTAGTGTCCTCAGTTCAAAAAATGAAAAACAGCACCAAAGAAAATAAAACTGAACACTGATAAGTGACAGGTAAGTCAGGGAAACACAGGCATGCTGCATGTTATACAGTTCCACCCTGTCCTTTGAGAAGTCATTGCACAACAGGAGTCTATCTGTCGGCCTGCTTCACACTGACAGTTTAATGGAATGGAATCAGTTTGGGTTCAATCAAGAGTGAGAAGATGAAGAAATTTGTCAATAAAATGTATGGATGTTCCAGACAGTGCTCAGCAGTCTGTACCAGCACCCAGTCAAGTTAGACCTCTCCATGCATATGGTCAGATGGTCTAAAACACTTACACAGCCTCAATTATTCCAGAAGTAAATTAGAGAGTGCGTCATGCCATGTCTGTCCTCAGACAAAATAGGGGAAAATTGAATGAATGGTAAGTTATTGGAAGCAGCCCAGCCAGTAACAATCTTTAACAGACTTTGCAGGAAGAAAAGACAATGGAGTGCTAGAGACTGAGGACTGGAGCACTGAAAAAATTCAACAGCCAGCTCACTGACAATGCTTTGATTGTCTTGCTCTTAGACAGATGTCCCTGTATTTTCCTTTTAACGTATTCCAGACTTCTCCATACAGGATCCCTGTTTTTAGTTTGGAGAGCTGGTTAAAAGATTGTGTATGGGAAACTGGTACTCTAATTGCAGTTAACTTGCTTTTTGTTTAAGAAAAATAGATAAATAAATAAATAAATAAACAAACACTCTGCACCGTCAAGTGGCCCCCATTTTAACCACTTGCCACTGAGTGTACCAGGTATGTTTCCCTGAAGTAACGCAAAACAACAGGATTTTGTACTCCTTCAAAATGTAATTGTTTCTGTTGGATTAACCTGAACTGTTTTAATTAACTGCTAATTGTGCAAAAGGATTGCCCTGTGTGCTGCACTCAGTTCAAGTGCCACCATTCTCTCCTGTCAGTTGATCTGTTGCAATACGCCCCTTACTTCTGTGTGGGTGGGTGGGGGATGAGATGGATTAAAACTGTATGCTGTATAAGAGAATGCCACCAGCTAGCGTAGTAAATACAACCACATGCTCTTATCTATAATCAGGAGTCCACATAACTGGTACGCAGGTACATACATGCACCAATAAAAAATAAAAAGTGGATTTTTAAGATGCAAATGTCAACATTTTTTAAAAAAATATATCGATCAGCCTCATGCCTTTCTACCCTGATGCATATTCATGTTTAAGATGACCACTGAAACCTTTGATCCTGAACCCAGCATCCTTGACAGGGGTGCAAATCGTTTTGAAAATTAGTGCTAAACAGTTTTGAAAGTTTAGCACCAGAGAGCCTACTGATGCTAAATGATAAATACCGCCCTAATCAAGCCCCCTTTACAACTTCTAACAAGACACAAACCTTCTGTCCTGTGTATGTGGACGAGTGTGGGTGGGTCATTTGAGTAGTCCAGACCCAATGACAAACTATCATCATCTATGGTTGCTAACCAAATAATAATAATAATAATAATAATAATAATAATAATAATAATAATAAATTAAACATGTCTACTGGTGCCAGAATGTAATGTCGCTCGCACTATACAAGGTATCCTGGCGCTAGAATCTAGCTCCAAATTTACACCCCTGATCCTTGACATCCCAATTGTTTGAACTGTCAGAGGAGTAGGTGGAGCTAGACAGCGACTTGGATGATGACCCTTAATTCTGGTGTGTACCAAACCATTTCTGCTGGTACTCATGTGAGAACCTAATGATAAAAGTTATGTGAACCCCTGTCTATAATCGTTTACCTTGCAAGAAATTGAATTCCGTATTCACCCTTAAGTTGCACCTTTTTCATTATTTAGTTTTCATTGGTTGATCAAGCTGCGGTTTCAGCTCTTGATTTGATTGACAGATGGTTCCATGGTACCAATCAAGTTGTAAACAGTGAGAGATGGGAAGCCAAAGGGGAAATAATCAGGACTTAAGTTACTTTCTTACAAAGTAAACAGTTATAGATAAAATACATGTGCTTTAATTTAATACGCTAGAAGGTGGATTTCTGTTTGATCAAATTTTAATGCATCTTCTTCACATAGCTGGCCTTGCTTTGTTTACATTGGAAACCCCACCTCACACAGAAGCAGGGATACCCTTCATGTGAATCACTGTCACAACTATAGTCATTATAAATCAAAAAGTCACTCATATTTCCGTAAGTCAACACATGCACGATTGTCTACCAGCTGAAGATAATTCTGAAGACGTGAGAGAACGGTATTTACAATGTATTGTATTCATGTTTGAACTTAAGCAGACACTTCTTGGGCCATAAGAGACAAGAAGGAAAACTGTACATAATACTGAAGCTCTGATTCTGGGCTCACATCATACTCTCAGAAACCACCCACCTGCTAATCTAGTTCTTAAGAAGCATGATATCGGCCCAAAATAAGAAGTAAGAAACTTGGGTGTGTGTGACAAAGTGGTTTGCAGTGCGCAGGTGTAGAGGTGATATGATTATGAAACAGAAGACAGACAAACTTCACGATCCAAACAGAAATGTTTATTTTTATAATACCGGTCTGGCGACTGCAAAGAATAATTCCAGGCAATACACAGCAATGTGTATTGCACTGTTTCAAAACAACGGGTTACAATCCCGAAATAATAAACACAGTATAACACACACAAAGACACACACACACGATCACAAGTCCAGAGTGAGTGCTAATGTGCAAGTGGTGAAATACAATTTATTCATGTACAGTTGTAAAGTGTTGTCTGGGTTTGGTGCTGGCCTTAAGCGACATCTCCGGATCATGTTAGCCATCTAACAAGAATAAACAAGTATAATTAGACACGAAAAACAAACAAAACACTCACGGTAAGTTTACAGTTTTCCTTTAGCGGTTTGTTCTTAACCATAACAAAAAGGAACAGATCACCTAGCCACGTCCCCCTTTGTACCGCCCCCTTGATTAGCGAGTGCAACCGTTTCTCCTCCAATCCGTGGTTGCCACATCGCTTCCTTTCTGGGGTGATGACTTGGTGTACCGTAGCTCCACCCCCTTTCTAGATGCTGACTTCCACCTTTCCCTTGGGAAGGATTGTCAGACCATCCAGTCCAGGGCACTCTGTTCCCTTTATACAGCGCCCTCACAGTTCGGGAGGGAGATTTATAACCAAGATTCATTCTTTCTCTGTCACAGTGTGATTTTTGTTTCAGAGTTAAGGTTAGAGGCTCACATCAAAAACATTACAAAAGTGTCATTCTGTCATCTCAGAAATATTGTCAAGGTGATGTCCTGCCTGACAAAGGCAGATACAGAAAGATGAATACATGCTTTTCTAACATCTAGACTTGACTATTATAATGCTCTTCATGCAGGACTCTCAAATCGAATTTTATCAAGACTTTAAATGGTGCAAAACTTACATTGGCTGCCAGTGAAATACACAGTGCATTTTCAAATGTTATTATTAACATACATCTATAAACGGCCTAGCTCATACTTACATGCCAGAGCTGCTTACTCCGTATACTCAAAAGTATTCTTTGTGTGTATTTGCTGTGATTTAATTGTCTATATGGATTATTACTTGGTCTTATCTGTCTATATTTTCTATTTTATTGTATTTTAACTGAGGTATTTTCTCCACTTTGTGTTTAATTTAATTTAATTCTGTAAAACACCTTGAGATGCTCACATGAAATGTGGCATACAAATAAAATGTATTATTATTATTATTACTACTTTATAAGTGTTACAAGGGGGTGTAAAATAAATCAATTAAAGAATATAGCATGTGTCAGTAAAGGGCTTGTGTTATTGATCACAGTAACAATGCAGGTCAGTGGGAACTGTACTAAAAAACACTAGCATGTCTCTGACCACCCAGAGAGATGTGTAGCTCCAGGCCGTGAGAATGACAGTGATATAAAAACAGCACTCTGTCTGGGAGTGCACTAAACACATGCTGTTTTCCTATAGGTTCTTCAAACAGACTTGAGTTGAACTTGCCTGTTAACTAGAATGCTCTCCCTAGCAATTCTGAATGATCTTTTTCACAAAAGAATCAGCCCTGGATTCTGATTCTGTCATTTCCTATGGAACTGTAAATACTGTAAATGTAAATACACAGTGACAGTCCAAAAGCAGTGAAATGTGCTGTACCAGTCATTGTAAAGTGCCTTTGACAGGTGGAGTCTTTGGCCACAGGAGGGCTATTCAATTTATTTTACCCCATTTTTTTGTTTTTTACCTGTTTATTAATATTCTCTGAAGTATTTTGAAACACAAGAATAAACCAAACAATATCCTGAGGAATGTAATTATTTCAACACTATAAAACAAGCAAAAACTGCAGGTGTGGACATTTATTAAAACACCAGGTTTTTTCATTTATATCCTTTACAGTATATACCTACCTGCATGAAAACCTCAGGGTGTGAGAATTTAAATGTTCAGTCGTAATCAGCGATATAGAAACAATAGACACTCATGTGTGAAATGTTAGACCACTTTGTGCTTTACTTAGGCATCTTAAAAAAGTTTCAGGCATTTTACTTTGTGTCTGTCTCTTTTCTCTTATTATTTTAATTTAATTGCATGTGTGACCTTTTAAAGTCATTAATTAAATAAGACAATCACTAATTTGCCTATTTTGACAAGATTTTCAGTTACAGTGGCTTTGATTTCATATGCACAACAAATCAAAACAAAAGCATGTGCACATGGCTGTATTCAGACCCATGATGTAACTGAAAGTGGTTCAGATTCATACTGTTACAATTGTTTTACTCTTTGTCTTTACACTTCAAAATAGGGACAACTGGCTCCAGGAGAGCAACATGCCCCAGTCAATTTAGCACTTAAACAAATATAATATATGGACTAACCCATACAAAACAAGTCATAAATCCTGAATATTGTATAACTTCTCTAAGTTATACAATATTCTAAGTATAACTAAGTATAACTTCTCTAAGCTACTACATACAGTACATAACATGTATGAAAAATGAGTGAAAAATGAGTGTGCATCTTCAATTACAAAGCAGCAGTAACTGGTACTGTACATACAAAGAGCACACGTATCAAATCAAACTTTATTTTATAGTGCTTTTCATAGCACAGCCATCTCAAGATGCTTAACAGAAAAACAGCAGTTCAAAACATCAACAATAAAACTGCAAACACACAAATAAAACTCTAGTACATAAAAAATATCTAAGAACAGTACAGACAGTATAACATTGACACTTGCTTTGTTCAGCCTCTACCCTGCTAGGAGAATCCCCAGCTGCTTTTATTTTAAAGCACTGGAGAATCCATCTCCATTGCATCAATCCTAGGATCTTCTGAGCTTGGGACATGTACTGTACATTTAAAAGTAGTCAGAGGTGAGTAGAATGAATGTCATGGAAATATTTAAACAGATAAAAGCAAACTACATATTTCATAATCCATTATCCAAAACTGTGAATGTGTAATGGATCCTGAATCTGTAAGTGACTCAGTCCACACATATGGAAACAGGCTGTGAAGCACATACCAACACAAATGGGTTCTGCATGTACCCACAATCCCTGTGTATGCTTTCTGTGCTTCCTGCCAACCTGGATTCTCTCTAAACCTCTCATTCTATTGTTACAATTTCCATCATATTTAACAATGATCCATCAGCTATGGTTTTAAACATTTGTAATGGCTTGGCATCTCAGCCTACTGAATTGAATGGAAATTCAAGGTCTGGAGGCGAAACGCTAACCACTCGGTTCAAAGGTTAGCGTTTCATCTCCAGTGCAAGTCCAGCTCAGGGAGTTTCAGTGCAGCCCCCCAGGACTTTAGAGAACCATGTGTTTTGCAATCCAGCATGCATGCTAGACTTTATAATGTAAAGAACACAGCCATTAAATTACTTGCTTCAACCCCAAGGGTCGGGATTCTTTCCCAGAGGGTGCCACTGTAATGAATTGGCATCTCAGCCCATTGAGTTGAATGGAAAGGCAAGTGCTGGACGTGAATCGCAAAGACCAACATCTTACCATTCAACTAACAAGCCAGCTCATTAACCGAGAGGCAGTATTATTATAAGTATTACCAACTCACCAGCCGCTAGGAGGACATCCGTGACATATTCTCTAGCATGGTAGCTCATTTACACAAAATGTGCAGAAGATTCCGATTCATCATAAAATCATAAAAGCTGGTTCACATATGTCCCTGATACCACTCCTTAAATCATAGAAAAGCCTTTCAATATGATTTGTTTCAAATCCAGATGTTGAAAGTTTTGAAGTTCAACATAATTGTGAAATAAGGGGAAGTTACTTTTAGGGCTGGGACGATAGTGTTTTTTGTTTTTTTTTACTATCAATGCATCGTTTTCATAAAAACCAGACACATCAATGCATCATTTTTTCCTAACGCAAAAGAAACATGGAAATAATAAGTAAATATATTTTCATTTAATCTAATCACGAAAAGTAAACGTTTCTGCAGTTGAACTTAAAACTACACATTTCTGGGGGCTCCCGAGTGGCGCATCCAGTAAAGGCGCTTCATGTGGAGTGCAGGATGTGTCCTATAGTCTGGACGTCGCGAGTTCGAGTCCAGGCTATTCCTTTGCCGACCGAGGACGGTAGCTTCCAGGGGGCGGCGCTCAATTGGCCGTCTAGTCACACTGTCGGCAAGGTTCCCAACAAAAAGTTAATAAAACATAAACAAATATTACTGTCTTACCTTAAGATGTCTTCACAGTAACCGGATTACAGAAAAAAACTCCAACGGGGAACACAAGAATAACTATTTACAAGTCCAACGTAACAAAGTCTGTGCTCTCTCCAGAGCTTATTTTCTGTTTTTATTCAGAAATATTATGGCATCCACATTCTCTGGTTTCAAAGAACAATGGGAGTTTGTTCACAAGCATCCCTGCTTTGCTGAACACACGCTCGCTCAGGGCCGATGTTGCAGGGATACTTAAGCTCTTTGCCAAGGCTGCTAGGTTGGGAAAGCGCGTCTGGTTATTTTTCCACCAATCAGGGGATCTTCGATGATGTTTAATGGAGTTTCAGAAGCATAAATCGTCATATCTTGTTGGATTAAGGTTTCCTTGGAAGGAGTGTGTTTGTTGCCGTCCAAAAAGTAACAATTCCATTGCTTGTTCATTCTTCGTTTTCTTTTTAACAGGTCCTCTGTGCTGCACTCACTTGTACAGGCACAATTTCCGTCATTTTCGAGGTTGTCCTCCACCAGCCTCACTAGTTTGAAAGACAGTGCTTCAGACACGTTGGCTTTGGCCTGTTCGGACATGAAATCCAGATGGCGAAATCAGGGGGTCAAGAAAAAAGCAGCGGCATAACCTCATTACTTGGGTCAAAATCGGTGAGACAAATTACGCGCTAGCTTATCTCTCAAACTCCATGTAACATGACCAAGCAAATCAGATGAATTTGAAGAAGACGGTGTCTCCCCTTCATCAGGAACTTCAGTCAGTCAGTGTTTTATCACTGTTGCAACTGGGTACAAATAACTAGCCGTAATGTTTTTCTCTGCACTCAAAAGTACTGTAGCCAGTTTGAATGGCTGTAGTAGAGCTAGTCTTCGACTGCTCAGTCATGAGATCTAAAGTAGCTGCGTCAGACTTTTTGGTCATATAATAAACTGTGTTCCACCTTGTTTGTACATCCTGTATTAACTTGGGTGGTGCTTTTTCTGTGTTCAGCATTTCTATTTGTTTCCTATTTAAAGCACTTGTTGCCATCTCACTCTTTTTAAAATGCTGCTGCCACTAACGTATGCACTTGTCGTACATCCTCCAGGCTTTTCTGAATGCAGAGATTTATAATGTGCCCTGCACAGCTCACACTTGCCACGCTACCAAAAAGTAACACAGCATGCTCACTTGCAGAAAGCAAAGATATTGCTCTGCACACGTTGGCCGCATTGTCATGACACAAGCTATTACTTTTGTAGCCACTTCAAACTCTGTGTTTATCTGATTGGTCGCTTCTGCTGAATTCACAGCTGTGTGTCTCTCGTGTAATTTTCATGTCACTAATACTTTTGACTCGAGTTCTCAGTTTTGCTTAATGTAAAGGCAGATGACTGTTAAAAAAGCTTCTTGTGCCATGCTCGTCCATAAATCGGTAGTGATGGACATTGAATTACACTCCTGACTTAAATCCTGTCTATGCTTTTCCTTTGCACGTTCCTGATCCAGAGTGTCTTTCAACAGGGCATTTCATAGAATGGAGCAAGATTCACAATTAGATTTTTAAAAGCAGCTCCCTCTGCTATAGTAACAGGTCTGATATGAGACCAACCACTCGATCCTATTTCTACTAAACTATTAAAAGATTGTGACAGAAATACAATGAATCTCGGTTGGAAATCTCCCCCCCGACCTGTGAGGGCACTACAGTGCCTTGCATAAGTATTCACCCCCCTTGGACTTCCACATTTTGTAGTGTTACAACCTGGAATTAAAATGGATTTAATTAGGATTTTTGTCACTGATCTACACAAAATAGTCCATAATGTCAAAGTGAGGAAAAAAATCTACATATTTTTCAAAATTATTTATAAATAAATAATTTATAAATAAATAACTGAAAAGTCTTGATTGCATAAGTATTCACCCCCTTTGCTGTGGTACCCCTAAATATGCTCTGGTGCAACCAATTGCCTTCAGAAGTCACATAATTAGTTGAATGGAGTCCACCTGTGTGCAATTAAAGTGTCACATGATCTCAGATTAAATACACCTGTTTCTGGAAGGCCCCAGAGTTTGTTAGAGAGCATATCTAAACAAACAGCATCATGAAGACCAAGGAGCTATCAAAACAAGTCCAGGATAAAGTTCTGGAGAAGCACCAATCAGGGTTGGGTTATAAAATAATATCCCAAACTTTGAACATCCCCCGGAGCACCGTTAAATCCATTATTACAAAATGGAAAGAATATGGCACAACCGCGACTCTGCCTAGAGAAGGCTGTCCACCAAAACTCAGTGACCAGGTAAGGAGAACATTAGTCAGAGAAGCAACCAAGAGGCCAATGGTAACTCTGAAGGAGCTGGAGAGATCCACAGCTGAGATGGGAGAAACCGTCTATGGGACAACTATAACCCGGACGCTCTACAAAGCTGGGCTTTATGGAAGAGTGGCGAGAAGAAAGCCATTACTGAAAAAAACCCATATCAAAACCTGTTTGGATTTTGCCAAAAGGCACGTGGGGGACACAGCAAACATGTGGAAAAAGGTTCTCTGGTCTGATAAGACCAAAATAGAATTTTTTGGCCTTAGCGCAAAACGCTATGTGTGGCGCAAAGCCAACACTGCTCATCACCCTGAGAACACCATCCCCACGATGAAGCTTTTCATCGGCAGGGACTGGGAAACTGGTCAGGATAGAGGGCAAGATGGATGGAGCCAAATACAGGGAAATTCTAGAGGAAAACCTGTTTCAGTCTGCAAGAGACCTGGGACTGGGGCGGAGGTTCACCTTCCAGCAGGACAATGACCCTAAACACACAGCCAAAGCTACACTGGAGTGGTTTAAAAACAAGAACCTGAATGTCTTAGAATGGCCCAGTCAAAGCCCAGACCTCAATCCAATCTGTGGCAAGACTTGAAAATTATTGTTCCCCAACGGTCCCCATCCAACTTGACAGAGCTTGAGCAATTTTGCCAAGAAGAATGGGCAAAAATTGCAGAATCCAGATGTGCAAAGCGGGTACAGACTTACCCAAAATGTCTTTTTTTTTGTTTAATTAACTTTTGTGTCACAATAAAAAATATTTTGCACCTTCAAAGTGTTAAGTATGTTGTGTAAATCAAATGGTAAAAATCCCAATTAAATCCATTTTAATTCCAGGTTGTAACACTACAAAATGTGGAAAAGTCCAAGGGGGGTGAATACTTATGCACGGCACTGTAACTACTATAGGCCAATTTCCAATCTTCTATTTTTAGCCAAGGTTTTGGAGAAAGTTGTTGCCAATCAATTACTCAGATTTTTAGCTTGTAATGCTTTATTTGAGAAATTTCAGTCTGGATTTCGATCCGCACGTAGCACTGAGACGGCTCTTGTTAGGGTAATAAATGATCTTTTGATAAGCGCCGACTCTGGCTTTCCTTCAATTTTAATTCTTCTTGATCTTAGCACTGCCTTTGATACTGTGGACCATTCCATTCTATTTAATCAGCTTGGGAGTTTAGTGGGATTGGCAGACGATGTGCATTCTTGGTTTAGGTCTTATCTTTCTGATAGGTTTCAGGACGTTTCTGTTGGGGAGGTGAAGTCTGATTTGTCAGAGGTTGCCTGTGGTATTCCTCAGGGTTCTGTTTTAGGTCCTCTGTTGTTTTCATTATATTTGTTGCCATTAGGTGATATTATCCGCAGGCATGGAGTGAATTTCCATTGTTATGCAGATGATACTCAGCTGTACTTGTCTTTCAATCCAGACAATCCCTCTACTGGGGCGCTATTAGCTGCTTTCTTTGTGGGCATAAAGTGTTGGATGTCACAGAATTTTCTGAATGTTTAATTCTGATAAAATGATGGAAGTCATGCTTGTGGGTTCATAGCACCAATTAAAAAATGTTGATTTATATAAAATAGATCTTAGCAGCCGTTCCTCAGAACTAAAACTTGAAGCAAGAAATGTGAGGGTCATTTTTGATCCTGTTCTATCATTTGAGTCCCTGGGATAAAGAGAGAAAGAGTCGATGTTGTAAATCTCCCTCCCGATTGGAAAGGATACTGTGTAAGGACGGTGGTATGCTGCCTCCTAGATGGACTGCCTTGACGGTAGGCGGAAACCGGAAGGTGACCATATTAGGGGGAGCGCGTAGTTGCACGTACCCAGAAAGACTCCATTGCAATCAGCTGCGGGATGGCCCTCTATTGGAGAAACCATGGCGACGGATTGATTGCAGGGAGGGCTTTGTGGGTACAAAGGGGAAGCAACTACGTCAGTACACCGTCTTGCGCTGACGTGTACAGACGGCCGGAGCCTGTACTGTTTACTTTGTTGTGCGTGTGTTTCTTTATTGCAGAGGAGGAGTGAGCCGCGGACTGGCAAATATGACCCCTTGGTTTATGATTGCAACTGCTCCTCCAATCCGTGGCTGCCACATCGTTTCCCTTCCGGGTCGATGATTTAATGTACCATAGCTCCGCCCCCTTTTTATATGGCTGACTTCTGCCTAACCGTGGGAATAAATTGTCTGGCCATCCAGTCCAGGGAACTGTTCCCTTCACACAGTGCCCTCACAGGTCAGGAGGGAGATTTATCACCAAGAATCATTCTGTCTCTGTCACAATCGCTTAAGAGTTATAATGCTTGTTATGGAATTATTTTTTTGTATACCAGGCCTGCATTTGCTAGTACATTTCTACAAGCATATGTTTGTGTTTATGTATGCATAAACACAAACATGTAATCATGTAATCACTGTCTTTCAGGACTGGCTGAAACAAAAAATAAATTGTCTCAACTGTAGAAAATGCGAAAATGCACATCTTAAGAAAATGTTTATAAAATATTAAGGGATTTCTATGGAAATGTAAGAAATGCCATGTAGAAGAATATAACATTTCAGGCTACATTAGTCTCCAAGCTGGAATAGACCACTGTCTAAATGAAAACAAACATGGGGAATCGGTCTATATACTCACTCAACCTGACTTTGTCGCTTCAAATAATGCCTTTTTTAGCGGTTTGTAAACCCTACAGAAAAACACAAAAAGACACTTCTGCACATTATCCACCCCTCTCAGACAGAGACCTTGAAAAATTACTGAAATCCGAGAAGTCATTATTATTATTATTATTTTTTTACACCCGTTCTGCTGGAACACCAGTGTCTGCACACACAGAAAGAAAAATAAATTCTGTGCCATCTCACTTTTGTGGTCCCTTTATTGGCATAAAGATATTTAATAAAAAAAAACATTTTTTGCCCTAATAATTCTGCTTTTTTTCAGATCCACTGTTTTACCTGGATTACAAATGCAATAAGGCCCTTCAGGTTGTCCGTATATGTCGAATATACAGACTTCTCGGCCGTTGGAAGCAATCGACTTCATCTCGTCGAGTGTCTCCAACCCCCGAGGAGTCCATGTGTTCAACGTGTACGGACGCCTGCATCTACAGAGAATGAGATAAGGGTATTTATTTATTGGTGTTACAGGGGTTTGTAAGGAAACCTTACAATTAAGGTACTAGTCAAAATGACCAATTTTATTTATTTATTGTACCTAGACGTACCGAGAGCTAAGAATGCAAAATAAATGGGCAGCTGGGTGGTTAAGCTGAGTAAAATAATTTAATTGGAATATGCAAAAGAAAGTACATCTTTATTTTTGATATTGTGTACATTGCCATTGAAAACATACACCAGGGGGCGGAGTTGAGATGGCACTGAGTTATTTTTTTCCCTGTCACTGACAGTGCAGACACACTGTTTGAGCAGAACAGATGGGAGGAATAAAAATAAATTAAAGGACGTCTCGGATTTGTCATGATCTGCGTTGGAGAGGGGAGGATAATGTGCTGAATGTCTTTTTGTGTTTTTCTGTAGTGTTTACAAACTGCTCAAAATACATTATTGGAAGTGACAAAGTCGGGGTTAGTGAGTATAAAGACAGTGATTTTTTTAGATTTATTTTTTTGGGGTATTTTTTTGCTATCTTCCAGTTCTTAATTGTTCTTCATCCAAATAGACATGCCTACTTACTACTTTTGGGATTTTTTTGCTGGTATTTGGTCACTGTAATGGTTTTATAATTACTGTACATAAGAAAGTTTACAAACGAGAGGAGGCCATTCAGCCCATCTTGCTCGTTTGGTTGTTAGTAGCTTATTGATCCCAGAATCTCATCAAGCAGCTTCTTGAAGGATCCCAGGGTGTCAGCTTCAACAACATTACTGGGGAGTTGGTTCCAGGCCCTCACAATTCTCTGTGTAAATAAGTGCCTCCTATTTCTGTTCTGAATGCCCCTTTATCTAATCTCCATTTGTGACCCCTGGTTCTTGTTTCTTTTTTCAGGTCAAAAACGTCCCCTGGGTCGACATTGTTAATACCTTATTATTATTATTATTATTATTTGTTTATTTAGTAGACGCCTTTATCCAAGGCGACTTACAGAGACTAGGGTGTGCGCACTATGCATCAGCTGCAGAGTCACTTACAACTACGTCTCACCCGAAAGACAGAGCACAAGGAGGTTAAGTGACTTGCTCAGGGTCACACAATGAGTCAGTGGCTGAGGTGGGATTTGAACCGGGGACCTTCTGGTTACAAGCCCTTTTCTTTAACCACTGGACCACACAGCCTCCTATGCTTGCCTTTTAACAAATGACAGCACTCTGTTTTAGTATGGAAGCAAGTACCACTATTTTAGGTTTTTATAGTACAATATTAGGTGTATTTAATGTTTAAATAGGTCAGTGAAATGTCCGTGAAATCCTAATTATAATCCTAATCCTAATTGGATGACTTGACCATGGGCATATGATTGAATCCATTTTTTTCCCCACTGCGTTCAGTACTTGCACAGTCTTTTTTGCTTTTTAGTGACAGGCTTGTCAACAACACCAGTCATCATGACACTTCGTCGGTAAAACTGGACGCACAGGCGCACGCTCCAAGAAAAACACATGACACATACCACATCATATGACTGCAGGTTAACGTGATTGGAAAGGCGCATAGATGCAATGCAAACAACTCACTCAAACAACACGCCCTAAACCATTTGGTCACCCTAATCATTTCCAGACAGCTTACCTTACCACCCAAAAACATGACAGGTACTTGAGTCTCTGTTCCAAGGGAATGAAACCAGAAACGAGGTGTGGGTCACCCTGAGGAAATTGAAGGGAATTTGATCAGTTGATTGTTAAGTATTTCAAATCCTGCTGCTTTCTAATTCAGGAGCTGTACAGGGAGCTGGTAAGAGGCTTGGTAAAGTTCTCATTACTACAAGGATACGTATTGCTGTGCTCAATGTCTTGTGTCATCACTTACTGGCTAAGAGCAGGTTCAGTGCTGAAAAATGTGGGCACAAAAAAAAGCCGAATGCATTGAAACAATGTATAATGTGTGTATTTTTTAATCAGGTTTAACACACTTGATTTCAAAGCAAGAGTTTGGAATTTGGAAATGTAAATTGTGAATACAGTTTTGGATTCACAAAAAATGAATACAGTTAATCCTCTTTCACAGTAATGGCTTGGCATCAGCCACTGAATTGAATGGAGAAGCAATGGCTTAAAGGGTTTAAAGATGAACGTCTTAACAAGCCCTGTAGGGGAGAGGCAAGTATGTGTCATAAAGTTTTCTGGATACTGCCTTCATTTGCAACCAGGAACGATTTGGAGCTGAGATCAATTTTCCTCTTTCATTCTGTCAGACTGGCGTTTTACGCAACTTCATTTACGAACACTAGTTTGCTATTTTGTATTTTGCCTCGCTGGTCTTATCTACTTTAATTTCAACAAAACCTTGCTTCTTTTCTTGGTGTATTTTTAGAAATATTACAGTATACAAACACTTAACTGCATTAGTCTCCTTGTCTGTATAAGCCTGTGATGGGGTACACCCCGCCCTGTGTTTATTTGTGTTTGTGTTGTATTATTATAATTTAAATGCATTGTTTGGTCTTTAAAACGTAAGTTTTTTGTTATTATTGTTTTACAGCATGGATGGGGTTAAAATTCCCTATCCAACTAAACACGTGCATAATGTGGCCATCTCCAAATTAATTAAACAATTACCAATTTGGAGATGGTCACATAGATATATATAAAAAGCGGATCAGCCACTTATCATGGATCGGTTGTTCAGAGAGGAGGAACGTAAAAAGTAAGAAATTAAAAGAAATAACAATTGCTACTCATGCTGGCTTTAAAGCACTGCATTTGAATACATATATTTATCTTGGCCACGTGTCGTTTTGTTTTGTAGTAAGTATTTTGTTCATGCTCAACTATTTAATTTATTATTAAAGAAAAGAATGCACTTGCTTGCCTGTCTATTTCCTGGTCTGGTGCCTCACTGATTCAAAGCCCGGGCAATATACCATATGCTGCCCCGGACAGGGTGAGGTGGAGTTGCCACCTGCGTCGAAGGGAAGGAGCGGACAAATTGCACCGCCTGGGGACGCCAAGCCTGCACCGCCCGGGGACGCCAAGCCTGCACCGCCCAGGGATGCCAAGCCTGCACCGCCCAGGGATGCCAAGCCTGCACCGCCCAGGGATGCCAAGCCTGCACCGCCCAGGGATGCCAAGCCTGCACCACCCGGGGATGCCAAGCCTGCACCGCCCGGGAATGCCAAGCCTGCACCACCCGGGGATGCCAAGCCTGCACCGCCCGGAGACGCCAAGCCTGCACCGCCCAGGGATGCCAAGCCTGCACCGCCCGGGGATGCCTGTTCGTCACCGCCCAGGGATGCCTGTTCATCACCGTCTGGGGATGCCTGTTCGCCACCGCCTGGGGATGCTTGTTCGTCACTGCCCGGGGATCTTTCAGTGCTGTGGTCTGGAGGAGCCAGCCTGTCAATTGTCAGCATTGCTGCTGACTGCATTGCCACTGCCAGCGCTGCCAGGGCTGGATTGCGCCACCCCGCTGTCAACATTGCAGTTGCTAGTGTTGCCACGGCTGGCTACATGTCTGGAGGCTGCATTTTTTTCACAGTTATCACAGATTTCACGACTTCTGTGAAATGTACACATTGTCATGTAATATGTAGCTCCTCGTGAAAATTCCCATTTCTGAAAGAAATAGTGTAAATATATGTATTATCACTTAAAAATAAATGAAGCAAACGTTTGCCTTATTGATGCACTGCCTGTTACACTGTGTTGGGAACCTGGCTGCCGGTTTAGTTTGTTTCCGTCTGGTCAATGAATGAACACAATGCTTAGAGCGTCACGATTTCTTTAAAATGTCTTCAACGAAAAAGACACCAGCTGCATCAAAGATTGGAAATATCGGATCGGTCTCACCTCTGTGAGGGCAGCTCTCCACGAGCCAAGGGGAAATCCTGTCCTCTTTCTAAAGTCACAAGCACATAATTGCTATTTCAATTCCTGGTCGTTATTGCACGCAGTCCTTGCTCCTGTTCCATGAAATGGGAAGTACATGGTAACTTGATAAACACTGACAGTGCACGCTATTTTGGATTGTTTTTAATAACTGCAAAATATAAAGCGAATACTTGTGTTTTTGAAGAGATTCCCAAATACTCTCTTTGAATGCTATGCATCAAAAGACTTGCATTTGCCATTGATTGGTACACAATTGCAAACATGAGGGAAAGGCCACTTTTCATGTTCTGATTGTTTGGTTTCATTTAATGCCGGCCAACAAAAACTTCTCAAAGGGAATTACGTGAAAAATGCAAGTATCGGCTCACCCCTACTAAGAAGGTTTCCGACAGTATTTAGTGGACAAACTAGAACAGCATTCTCTAAAGCTTTTACAAGGAAGGTTTCCTACAGTACTTAGTGGACAAACTAGAACAGTATTCTCTAAAGCAAATATTAGAATATTAGGTCCTCTGCTCTTCCTAATCTACATTCATGATTTAGATTCTGGTATAGTAAGCAAACTTGTTAAATTTGCAGACAACACAAAAATAGGAGGAGTGGCAAACACTGTTGCAGCAGCAAAGGTCATTCAAAATGATCTAGACAGCATTCAGAACTGGGCAGACACATGGCAAATGACATTTAAAAGAGAAAAGTGTGAAGTATTGCATGCAGGCAATAAAAATGTGCATTAGAAATATCATATGGGAGATACTGAAATTGAAGGGATCTATGAAAAAGACCTAGGAGTTTATGTTGACTCGGAAATGTCTTCATCTAGGCATTGTGGGGAAGCTATAAAAAAAAGCCAACAAAATGCTTGGATATATAGTGAAAAGTGTTGAATTTAAATCCAGGGAAGTAATGCTAAAACTTTACAATTCATTAGTAAGACCTCATCTAGAATATTGTGTTCAGTTCTGGCCACCTCGTTAGAAAATGGATATTGCTGCTGTAGAAAGAGTGCAAAGCAGAGCCACCAGAATTATCCCGGGTTTAAAAGGCATGTTGTATGCAAACAGGCTAAAACAATTGAATCTATTCAGTCTTGAACAAAGAAGACTACGCAGCAATCTGATTCAAACATTCAAAATCCTAAAAAGTATAGACAATGTCGACCCAGGGGACTTCTTCGACCTGAACAAAGAAACAAGGACCAGGGGTCACAAATGGAGATTAGATAAAGGGGCATTCAGAACAGCAAATAGGAGGCACTTTTTTACACAGAAAATTGTGGGAGTCTGGAACCGACTCCCCAGCATTGTTATTGAAGCGGACACCCTGGGATCCTTCAAGAAGCTGCTTGATGAGATTCTGGGATCAATAAGCTACTAACAACCAAAGGAGCAAGATGGGCTGAATGGCCTCCTCTCGTTTGTAAACCTTCTTATGTTCCTACAGTATTTAGTGGTCAAATTAGAACGGCATTCCTTAAAGCTTTTACTCCAAATCACATTTAGCACAGTAAGAAAAAAACTCCCAATGGAGTTACCAAACTTAGACATTTTAGAATTTGTTTTAACAGGAGAAATCTTTTGTTGCTGAACCCCATGGTATTCAATTGCAATTATTTGTACTTTCCTCTGCTGGAATTCAGCAAAAGCCCCCTATCGCTCCAATATAAATGTTCCTGGAATCTTCATCCAGAGTGTACTTGGACCAAGTCCAAATAGCATTCACACTCACACAAACTGTTATCCGCTTTCTGATACTCTCAATACGTTTCATTACAGTTGGATAAGTGGTTCTCTAGATGTTTGTTAAAGTGTGAGATATAGTACCGGTCAAAGGTCTGAGCCCACCATCAAAAAGTCCTTTAACTGCTTAGGTTGTGAAGAAATGCAAACGTTTCTGATTTTGAAACTCTACAAACATTACAAATACTGTAGTAAAAACATTCCAAAATAAGCATGTTTAGCATTCAAAACTAAGGTGTTGCCAAGGAATTCAAATTTTGCCTGAAGTTGCAAAATCAAGAGGTGTAATTGCAGAAATTAGGATTACTAGCATTTGCCTTCTGATTACCATTGAACTTTGAAAAGAATACCTAAGCAACCACTAAATCAAAGGAAAGTTGTCGTCAAAGGAATATTGCAGAAAAGCTCAATTTCTAGGGGTGCAGTGCGTTGAACAAGACAGTTTAAAAAACCATCAAATCACAATGTCTTTCAAGACTTTTTATAGTTTTGATGTCCTAAACTAAGATATTGTATTCATTAACCATGTCTGAACTGATTGGGAAGGATGCTTTTGCGTTTCCAACTGGTATTCCCCCCCTCTCCTGCACCAGAAATGTGATAACCCTTCTCATACTACAACATGAATCAATTCTTGTATTGGTACTGTGATCGTCTTTGATGTAAACAACGAAATTCTGGTGCAGCCTTGGTCTTTCGATAAGCTTTATGGGTGCGCTTTGAACTCCTTGCATCAGATGGTGTGGCAGCTCATCGCAGAAGTTCAAATGGTGTTACCTGAGTTGGAATAATAGCGTTAGCCTGTCATTTCTTGTATTAATTATTACAAAAACTAAGTTTAGATAATGTTAGCTCAGGCCCATTTTTCTTTAGATTTTGCAGCAAAATTCAGTCCTGCATTCATGAAAAGTATATTCAGCCTGCCACCCAGTTTAGCCATATGGTGTAGTACCTTGCCCCATAATTTCCTTGTAGATATGGCCCGTTTTACAGGACTGTGGGCAGGTATGACATAGCTCAATTGACATACATGGGGTTTCCATGCGAGTTTTTTTTTTAACTCGAGACATTTACACAAGAAAAATGTCTTGTGTAAAATCCTTTTGTGGGTTTCCATTTGCTCAGTTTATTTTACTCAAGTACACCGGGCTTTTCACCCGACGTCATGCAAATGAATGGGAAAGGTGGGGGTTGATATGTAAATTAACAATGCGCGAAGTACTTGTGCTGTTTTTGAAGATTACTAGTGACATTTTGTGAAAATGTGGTTTTCATGTGCAGAGAACTGGTATCTAGTGAATCTAAGCTGCTGTAATAAAGCATAATACCCTGTGCCTGCTTGGTTAATAATGTGCTTTACTGCTCTTGACCAAATTGTTTTTCAATTTGAGATGGCTCGTGCTGTCAGAGATGCTCTCCTTTCTTTTAAGTTGTGTTGGATTTACTGCTGTGTTAAATATTAATGATGCAAACAAATAAAACACAACCAATACGTTAATTTGCAATTTTATTTGGTCAGTTCAGAGAGGGCATCAACAACTTGGTTGCTGTTGCGCTGTTTTGGGCGATCAAGCTGGCTTATGACATCCAGTTCACAAACTATATTTATTAACGTGGAGGGCAGATGTGCGTTGTCTTTGCACATAGATGGGATCAAAAAAAGGACAAGAATTAATTCAGTTAAGCAGCTCACTTGCTCCGTGTTTAACTTTAGCATAGTTTTTACAGCAAGGGTATTCTCAAACAGCTGCTTTAATACTATAACAAATGCATAACGCAGTTCGTGGTAAGTCCTTTTATACAGAACTGTAAACCCACAAGATATATACAACATGACAGATAAGACACAGCAAAAACAATAATAAAAAAAGACAGCCTGCATTAACATTAAGATGAACTACTCCACTGCTAACCATAAAATCGCCCATCAGCCACAACTTTCTGCCGTCTTGGAATCCACAGTAACAACTGACCTGATTCCTTGCAATATTTATAGTTAAGGATAAACACGCTCAGTGTGGAGTAGTGGTTAGGGCAGCAGTGTGGAGTAGTGGTTAGGGCTCTGGATTCTTGACCGGAGGGTCGTAGGTTCAATCCCAGGTGGGAGACATTGCTGCTGTACCCTTGAGCAAGGTACTTTACCTAGATTGCTCCAGTAAAAACCCAACTGTATAAATGGGTAATTGTATGTAAAAATAATGTGATATCTTGAAACAATTGTAAGTCGCCCTGGATAAGGGCGTCTGCTAAGAAATTAATAATAATTAATATTTACACGTGAAATGTGGGTTTCCATGCGAAACTGGGTGTGGTTTTCCCATGTGTTTCGTCATTTACACGAGTAAATGAGATTTACCCTATCCCTCTCTTTGGCTGTTTTTTTTGGCCACAAACCTGATTTACCCCAGTAATTCTCCGAAACGTGCACGCGCATCGCCATTTCACATGTAAATTGACCCGCATGGAAACCCCATGATAGACATCATATTGATATAAACAATGTACTGTAATGCATAGACATGGACAGTGTACTGTAATGCATTGACATGGACAGTGTACTGTAATGCATTGACATGGACAGTGTACTGTAATGCATAGACATGGACAGTGTACTGTAATGCATTGACATGGACAGTGTACTGTAATGCATTGACATGGACAGTGTACTGTAATGCATTGACATGGACAGTGTACTGTAATGCATTGACATGGACAGTGTATTTAATGCATTGACATGGACAGTGTACTGTAATGCATTGACATGGACAGTGTACTGTAATGCATTGACATGGACAGTGTACTGTAATGCATTGACATGGACAGTGTACTGTAATGCATTGACATGGACAGTGTATTTAATGCATTGACATGGACAGTGTACTGTAATGCATTGACATGGACAGTGTACTGTAATGCATTGACATGGACAGTGTACTGTAATGCATTGACATGGACAATGTATCGATGGGTTGGTTATTGACATGAAAGCAGGCCCTGAAGGGTGGGGACCATTTCATTGTCCAGTGAAATGACCATGAAAGTCTACCTGAAAGCAAGTCTGCAAACAAGAGATTTCTTTAACCTGGTGTAATACGTGATATCATGTTTTAAAATGAAAGTACATGTTTGCATGTTTCTCTGCTGATGGAAATGGAGGCAATCCAAATATGGCCACAAATTGGGTTTAACTTGACAGGGGCAGATGGAAGCAAGTCATTAGATATCTTTCCCTTAGTCACTCTGTTTAACTAGGATGTTGTGGTAATTCTCTTTATCTGAACTCCTACTTCAGCGGTTGAAATACTTTGCATACATTATTAAATCTGCAAGCACTGGATTCCAGTGGAACAAATTTTATTTTTCCAAGAATATTCCTCATCTCCGTTACCTAATCAGGAAAAAGACATTCTTGTTTTTTACGTTTGTTACTGCATTAGTTAATACAACACACGTTAACCATCAAATAAAAACAAGCTATGCTGCTCAGGACTGCTATTTTCATATTTATTTTCATAGGCAGTTCCAGTGTCCATTTCAATCAACTGCTATCTAATTTGCCAGCTGCTGTATAAGCAGATTTGTGTAAAAAAGTAATGACCACCTGCAACGTGCTTACAAAAGTAATATAGTTCTAACTATCCACAATATGGGTAGATTGTACTTTGTACCTTCCTAAGTCATCCAGAAAGATCTTGCCAACATATTGTTTCACGATGGCAGTTCTTGTTGTGTTTTAAAATGTCGACAACCGAGGGCAAACTCAGAAATTAGGCGTGTCTCTTAATGAAGTTTCAAGTTGAAGTTTTTCAATTTTAAAACCAGTGAAACTGAGTGCAGAGTGAGATGCCTGGCCTCCACTTTCATCAGTCTGTGTTGTTTACAAGTGATACGGTAGCACTAATATGAGAGATGCTACCTAGCATATGCCGCAGGTAAAAGAATTGAATTGGAAATGGTCACCAGCGTGGGGCATGATCCTCAGATTGACTCAACAGACTATTAAAACTAACTGAAAGGTAATGTTTTACACAACCCTGCAGCAAATCAGGCTACCTCCAGGGCATATAAACCATGAACTGGAAACCATGACTGACACCATCTGTTATTGTTTGTTAAAATATTTAAAGATGTACAGTGCCGTGAAATAGTATTTGCCCCCTGTCTGATTTTCTGCATTTTTGCACATTTTTCACATTGTATTTGGTCAGATTTTTTTGTGGGTTGTAGTAGTATATAGAGGGAGTCTGAGAGAAAAAATGACACCAAAGTTTGGTGCTTCTTTCATTTGTTTGGTGTGCAAGGTAATCAAAAATGCAATCTTCAGGTGTGAAAAAGTTATTGCCCCCCTAGATAACTCAACCCAATTAAAGTGATAATTAGGGTCAGCTGTTTGAGTACTTTGGTTAACGACCAGGCCAGATTTGGGCCAGCCCTGCCCAATATATCTGACTAACTTTGGGCTTTACCATCAGAGTGAAGTTGTCAGCACACAGGTTCTAGAGACACATCATGCCACAAACAAAAGAAATTCCTGAAGACCTCCGGAAAAAAGTTGTTGATGCCAATCAGTCTGGAAAGGGTTACAAAGCCATTTCTAAGGCTGTGGGGCTCCACCGAACCACAGTCAGAGCCATATTGTCCAAATGGAGAACGTTTGGGACAGAAGTGAATCTTCCCAGGAGTGGCCATCCTGCCAAAATCTCTCCAAGAGCAAGGCGTAAAATCGTCCAGAAAGTCACAAAGAACCCTAGAACAACATCCAGGGATCTGCAGGCCTCTCGCCTCGGCTAAAGTCAGTGTTCATGACTCCACCATCAGAAAGACACTGGGCAAAAATGGGATTCATGGCAGAGTAGCAAGGCGGAAACCATTGCTCAAGTTTGTCTCAAGTTTGCCAAAAAGCACCTGGATGATCCTCGAGAGTTCTGGAACAATGTTCTATGGACAGATGAGTCAAAAGTGGAACTTTTTGGCCGATATGGGCCCTGTTATGTCTGGTGAAAACCAAACACTGCATTCCACAGTAAGAACCTCATACCAACAGTCAAACATGGTGGTGGTAGTGTCATGGTTTGGGGATGCTTTGCTGCATCAGAACCTGGATGCCTTGCCATCATTGAAGGAACCATGAATTCTGCTCTGTATCAGAGAATTCTACAGGAGAATGTCAGGCCATCCGTCCGTGAGCTGAAGCTGAAGCGCAGCTGGGTCATGCAGCAAGACGATGATCCGAAATACACAAGCAAGCCTACATCAGAATGGTTGAAGAACAAGAAATTTAAAGTTTTGGAATGGCCTAGTCAAAGTCCAGACCTAAACCCCATTGAGATGTTGTGGCAGGACCTGAAACGAGCAGTTCATGCTCGAAAACCCACAAATGTCACTGAGTTGAAGCAGTTCTGCATGGAGGAGTGGGCCAAAATTCCTCCACGGCGCTGTGAGAGACTAATCAATAACTACAGGAAGCATTTGGTTGCAGTTATTGCTGCTAAAGGTGGCGTAACCAGTTATTGAGTCTAAAGGGGTGATTAGTTTTTCACATGGGGGCATTGGGTGTTGCATAACTTTCTTTAATAAATAAATGAAATATGTATCACATTTTTGTGTTATTTGTTCACTCAGGGTCCCTTTTATCTAATATTAGGTTTTGCTTGAAGACCTGATAACATTCAGTGTCAAAAATATGCAAAAATGCAGAAAATCAGACAGGGGGCAAATACTTTTTCACAGCACTGTATTGTATTGTATTTGGTTTTTTTTTTTATTTGGAGTGTCCAATTACTGTATTTTTCCCATTTTTTCCCTAATTCAGAATTTCCACTTTTGTTTCTTCACGGTAGCATCTATGACTTCGGTCAGCTACCAGATGGCAATTCCTCTAATCAGGATTCTATTGCTTAATCAGTTTGAAGTAAGGCTGGGGTAATAAAGAGAACAGGAAAGTGCCAGTTTATATTTTAGTGGTTACAGCAGGAAAACCCTGACGAGGAAAAACTGTACTGTACAATAAGGATACAGGAAGAAACTATGTGGGCGATTACTGTATGATTGCATTTTCATACATTTCAACATCAAAGAGGAGCAGATTTAAAGTTCAAAGACAACTGTAACTGATACAGGGGAAGCACATCCCGTGCACAGATTTTACACACCAGAGCAGTTTAATTCCCATGCAGCAAGCATGCCATGTGGGGCAAGTGGCACGCAGAGACACAAGGCAATGCCAGGCAGCAAAAAGAAGGGAGGTCATGATTGTTGGGGACTCCATATTGAGAAACACAGCAAGTTCAGTTCGCAGTTTGGACCCTCTCACTACAACAGTGTGCTGCCTTCCAGGAGCCTCTGTCAAGCACATCACTGAGAACGTGGACAGGCTCCTATAACCAACAGGAGACGACCCGGTAGTAGTCGTCCACATCGGTACAAACAACATTGGAAGAGACAGACCAAGATCTCTGCAAAACAAATTCAGAGAGCTAGGAAGGAAATTAAAAGACAAGACCAAAACTGTGGTATTTTCTGGGATACTGCCGGCACCTTGCAAAGGACCATATGGACAGCTGGAAATACAAAATCAAAATGCATGGCTGAAATCGTGGTGCACACAGGAAGGTTTCACCTACTTGAACATTGGAGCACATTCTACAACAAGGATTATCTATATAGGTGGGACAGACATGGTCTCATTTGAAGTGTTTTTTAAAATCCCCAAAATAATGCCTAAAGCTAAGGTTTACAATTTTAGAAAAGCAAACTATGAAAGTATGAAACAGAGACTAACAGAAGTAGATCGGATTAAAATAGAGAAAACATCCGCAGAAAAAGGATGGCTGTTTTTCAAAAATGTAGAGGCGCAAAACAATTACATCCCAAAAGTAGACAAATCTAAATCTAAAACAAAATGGCCCAAATGACTTAATAGATCAATTTAAAAAAATATTCAGCGAAAAAAGGCACTTTTCAGAGCGTTTAAAAGGGACCAAAATCAAAGTACACAGAAAGAGTACTTGGAACTGCAAACAAAAAGGAAGTAGAAAGGCCAAGAGAGAGATAGAAATCAATATTGCTAAGGGGGCTAAAACCAATTCCAAAATGTTTTTCCAATATTATAACAGCAAGAGAACATTCAAAGAGGAGGTTAAATGTCTAAGAGACACAAATGGCACAATCATAGACAAAGAAAAAAAATAGCAAATATATTAAATGATTGCTTTTCACAGGTTTTTACAAATGAGGACATGGCCAACATGCCCCACATGTCGACCTGTTCCTATCCAGTTTTAAATAACTTTAGCATAACAGAGGCAGAAGGGTTAAAGGGACTAGGCGCTCTTAAAATAAGCAAATCCCCTGGGCTGGATGAGATCCTCCCAATAGTACTCAAAGAAATGAAAGAAATGATTTACAAACCGCTAATCAAGATCATGCAACAGTCTCTTCACACAGGGGTTGTACCAACAGACTGGAAAATTGCAAAACGTAATACCCATCCACAAAAAGGGAGACAAAACCGAACCAGGTAACTACAGACCAATAAGCCTGACTTCTATTATATGTAAACTTATGGAAGCTATAATAAGATCTAAAATGGAAAATTACCTATATGGTAACAATATCCTGGGAGACAGTCAGCATGGTTTTAGGAAAGTGAGATTGTATCTAACTAACCTGCTTGACTTTTTTGAGGATGCAACATTGACAATGGATAATTGCAAAGCATACGACATGGTTTATTTAGATTTCCAGAAAGCTTTTGACAAAGTCCCGCATAAAAGATTAATTCTCAAACTGAACGCAGTAGGGATTCAAGGAAATGCATGCACATGGATTAGGGTTAACATGTAGAAAACAGAAAGTACTGATTAGAGGAGAAACCTCAAAATGGAGCGAGGTAACTAGTGGTGTACCACAGGGATCAGTATTAGGTCCTCTGCTAGAATATTGTGTTCAGTTCTGGTCACCTCGTTACAAAAAGGATATTGCTGCTCTAGAAAGAGTGCAAAGAAGAGCAACCTGGGTTTAAAAGGCATGTCGTATGCAGACAGGCTAAAAGAATTGAATCTATTCAGTCTTGAACAAAGAAGACTGGTGATCTGATTCAAGCTTTCAGAATTCTAAAAAGGTATTGACGATGTCAACCCAAGGGGCTTTTTTGACCTGAAAAAGGAAACAAGGAACAGGGGTCACAAATGGAGATTAGATAAAGGGGCATTCAGAACAGAAAATAGGAGGCACTTTTTACACAGAGAATTGTGAGGGTCTGGAACCAACTCCCCAGTAATGTTGTTGAAGCTGACACCCTGGGATCCTTCAAGAAGCTGCTTGATGAGATTCTGGGATCAATAAGTTACTAACAACCAAACGAGCAAGATGGGCTGAATGGCCTCCTCTCGTCTGTAAACTTTCTTATGTTCTTGTGTTCTACAGCAGATGTCAGCTGTCATATAATGTGCGTATGCAGAATTCAAATAGGTTACAGTTGCATTGATAATTTCTTGGTAGTAACATTAAACTTTGTGCAAATAAAGGTATATCATTTTAGCAATACAACAAACGTTCTGTAAGGTTACAAATGGTTAAAACAAGTGATTACATCTCCTTCATAACCACAAGTATAGAAAATGCTAAAATATTGAATTATCTAGGTTGTCTGTAAGAAATTAACTCTGGTCCTGTACACTCTTTTCTCTGTATCGTCAGCCACGCTCTGTTAAATTTCTTTTTCAAGGTGAGTTACACACTGTTGCATTAATTAAAACCCTTCTTTTCCAAGTGCAAAATAACTTCTGATAAATTATGACAACACAGATTTGCTTTTAAATTCCCACACAAACAAAAGAAATAGTCAAAGAAGCATTGCTCGTTAAGCTATTAACATTATTTCGTAAATCAACATAATTTTGGAAGTCACATTAGGATGATTATTTCATAATGAAATCAGCATAACGTCCACTTGAAAATGCCAAAATCAATACTACATACCGATTTCTTGATTAACACTGGAGTTGTCATTTACGTGGTTTTGAAAATCCAGGCCAGTATTTCAAGTGGGACATTTTAAAATCTAACATGTTTCTCATTGTACATGTATTCTACACTTTTGGCTAGGCAACCTAACATTCAGGTTGCCTTTATAATCACCTTACCAAATTCAGTATCATCAAACATTTAACACTGGCATGACCAAGGCGGTCATTTTGACCGTTTTGGAATTTAAATTTAAATTGCTGTGTGTGTGTTTAAGATATGGAGCTGTGCTTTCCTGACTTTTCTTAAATATATGTACTAATTACCCTGACAAAGAAAGAATCGCGTAACTGCAAAAATTAGGAGATAAAATATTGTCATACCTATTCCGACCAGGCTCAGTCAAATTGACCGATTACATATTATAACAATTAAATGTTGCAGTATTATTTGTGTTTATCAGTTGGGACGCAGCCATATTGAAGTTTGATTTTATCAGTCTGCATTCCTCAAGTGAGCTGTCTATTGACATTTCTATTGATTCAATGAGCCCCTGATAGACGGCGCCAGGCTGTCTGTCTGCACTGATTACTGTAAGTCACACGTTTTCTAAGAAATTCATTGTTACCCCAATACACATTGCAAATGGATCAGGAAGAAGCAGGACAGAAAAGAGTGTTTGGAATTACTGCAGATTATACCAAACAAGATTCTGACGGACAATGCGGTAAGTGACCTACATATTTTGAAAAGCGCAGAATCTGTGTGATTTGTGCCAGCACTTTGTAAACAATAGTAAATGAAGCCCATTTTGTTCAAATGTTTATTTATTCATGTCATTTCGATTATAGGATGTTTGTATATAAACGCATACCTTCAGTTGCGCTTTGTTATGTAGGCAATATAAACCTATTTATTTAAAAAAAAATGATACTTATATTGTTTCAGTCGTACAGTTTTGCATGTATATGATATATCTGTATATACACAAATTTATTTTCACATATTTGTTTATTTCATTTTTTACCAGTTTTTTGAGGATGTGCGTTATGTAATATGTCTGTATATAAACACATTTCTGTTCAAATGTCTGTTTATTTACAATGTTTCGGTTGTGTAGATGCTTTATATGATGTTCCTGAATAAAACTGCGAATTACATTGAATTGTTTGTCCTTTCATTATAATATTTAATAATACGTCAGTCAAAATGACCGGTCATGGTTGTTCTAGGTATGCCTTTATCTGAGGTCGTTCTAGTGTTAAAAATCAATATCACAAATAAGTACTATGCTTTCTCTTATAGAAAAGTTCAGAAAATACTATTGGGATACCATAATATCTGTGTATTACCGTACAAAAATCCCATTAGCAGAATAGTGCATTGGCAACACAATATATTTGGAACAAATATTAGTTGTCCTGATACGGTCGCAGACAGGTTTGGATATGGTACCATTGCACTGCAATGGATTACCAGTGCATCTGTAATAATGACTTATACCATTATACCTGGTACAATTTCCCCTAAGTCCAGAACCATTACATTGCCAGTGGAGTACCACTGAATTGTCTTAGAAGGTTTACCATACGTCTCTGTGCTGTAATGTGCTTTCCTATGCTTTAATAAACTTGAATGACATTATGCAGTAAACTTTTATAAGGTTTATGTTCCTTTACTAGACAGCTGTAATTCACTTTTTTTTTTTTTTTTTTTACAGCTTTACATGCTTAGGATACATAAACACTGTAGCCTGTCAATACACCTTAAATACAAACTGTTCTAGTCTATGTGAACTTAAAAGAATAGTTCTAATGAAATAAATGGCAATGGACGTCACAGTACTGTATGTCTTCTAAGAATTTGTGGCAAACCCATTGCTTAGATCTCAAGCTAGTGACCATATATTGAGCAGGCCGTGGTGTCCCTCTATAATACTGTCTCAGGATCCCCTCATGATTGACGATCCTTTTGTTAAATGCAATTTATTGACTGTTGTGTGATTGAGGTCGGCCCCAAAGGGCCTGTGTGACTAGTTCCTAATGTGTAGGGGTCAAGTAGGTTCAGGTGGTTTTGTTAGTCTTTTTGTTAAATTGATTGTTAATAAATCAGACAGGAGGAGTGGAGTTCTTGCAGGTTGATGCACTAGCACATGCACATAGGTAAGTGAGGTGGAGAGAGGACTGCCAGGCTGCAATCCTGACAGACTCCCATTTCAACACAGTTTGATCTTCATCTGCTGCTGATGGAAATTAAAAGGACCGCTTTTGAAATCACTCAAGTCTGCACATTTTTTTCAACCAGAAAAATTAATAAAATACTTCTCTCCAAAAATAGCATGAATGGCTGTGGCAGAGTGTCCCCCTTTGTATATATTTGTTTGTTATTATTATTATTATTATTATTATTATTACTATTATTATTATTATTATTTATGTATATATGATGGTGAAAACGTATTATTTGTGTTTTATTATTGTGTGGCAGGACGAGCAAGGTGTCGTCCTCCATGTTATTGTTTATTTTTAAATACCTCGTGAGGATGCGTGACTGTCAGCTACTGATTTTTTTACTAGCTATTATTTGTTTGTTCTTTTGGCCAACGTACCTTTTGTTTTGAAAGTGTTTTTTTTGTTTTGTAGAAATCTTTTTTTTTTTTTTGTTTAATAAAATATAATAATAATCTTTATTTAGCACCTCTCATAGTGGAGCACCATCACAAAGCTCTTTACAACATACAAGACTAGGGTGTGTGAACTATGCATCAGCTGCAGAGTCACTTACAACAACGTCTCACCTGAAAGACGGAGCACAACAAGGTTAAGTGACTTGCTCAGGGTCACACAATGAGTCAGTGGCTAAGGTGGGATTTGAACCAAGGACCTCCTGGGTACAAGGCAGTTTCTTTAACCGCGGGACCACATAGCCTCCTTTAAAAGCACTGAGCGCCATAGCATCTCAGTTTTGCTCCGCCATTCCTCCTTGTGTGTCATTTCCCTGGTCTCATGTCACCCCTGCAGCCATCTTTGCTACAATGGCCAATAGTTTTTTTGTGTCTAGGCAACATTAGTGGGTATTCAGTTACAAACTCCGGTCACCACTGAATCTGAAGGCATAAAAATGGTGCCTATTTTGCTGCCAAAATAAAAATATAAATCATTTTTTACAGGATATATTTTGAACATTATTTCTGTAACTAAAAGAAAATATATATATTTATTTCTTTATCCAGGGCGACTTACAACTGTTACAAGATATCACATTATTTTTACATACAATTACCCATTTATACAGTTGGGTTTTTACTGGAGCAATCTAGGTAAAGTACCTTGCTCAAGGGTACAGCAGCAGTGTCCTCCACTGGGGATTGAACCCACGGCCCTCCAGTCAAGAGTCCAGAGCCCTAACCACTACTCCACACTGCCCTGGGTTAATAGATAATATTATATTGTCAACTAACTGGCACCAATAAAAACAGCTGGATATATTTTCTGGAGAATTCTGAATAATAAGATAAGTAAAAACTGTAGTAATCATTTACTAGCAATATTTAATATTTTCAAATGTATTGAAGCTGTTATTGTTATGGCTTGTTTTTACAGTCAGTCTAAATGGCTCTGAGGTATTCTCGAACCTCCTCCGAAGGTTGTCTAGAGTCAGGCTGACTTTGGATAACAAGAACAGCTACACCAATTAAAAAGACTGCGTTATAACCAAAGAGTTTCTGGCCATCGTAGAAAAAGTGATCAGAGTACTTGAGTGTGAGTACTAAGGGGTATATGTACTAAAATGGGCCAGTCACATCACAGACATACCACAATTTGCATTTTAGTTGCGATAATTTGGAAAGTATACATTTTGTCATATGTACTAAGCGAAAATCTGTTAATGAAGAGAGCAATATACTAATTTAAATATTTGTTGCATCATCTTAGCGAGATCTCTAGCATTGCGAGAGTCGTGTGATATTTTTTCGAATACATAGCAGGAGCTGAGTTGTGGTTTGCTACCGCAGAGGGTGCCTGAAAGATAACGTCTATACACCACTCTTATCTGACACTGTATTTTTCAAGAAGAGGCAAGTGTTTTGGATACTTGGCTACTACATTTGTGATTAGTAACTGTGACTCACAAACCACCTGCACATTAATAGAACAGGTGTGTTTCCTATTCCTATACAGATGCTCAGAATATCGCCCTGGATAAGGGCGTCTGCTAAGAAATAAATAATAATAATAATGAGGTGGAGGGGTGTTAGCACCACATGTGTGCAGTCTATAGCTTCAACATATTGGGGAAACCAGAAATGTCATATCAATTTGTTTTCAAGGCTTGTGAAATAGATATTTGGGTGTTCACCTCAAAAATGCATTGAGCACAACTGGCAACACACAAGAAAAAGCAGACTGGGAAATGCCAGCAACAGCTGCCACAGTCCCCTGAAAGGACCCACATGCAATATAATGCAGGGTGAGCAATAGTTTGACAACTGCAGGGATAGCATGGCTTCTCATGGGTGACTGTCTCCAGGTCATCTTTTAAATCAGACAGCAGCTCATGAATTATGTGGCTGCCGAGCCTGTAGCTGTGCTTAATTTGGTCTTCATTTAAATCAAAGAGGGTAATGCCGGTACAAAATACCCTTTCTCTTCTCATCCTACAAATCACTCGTTCTTGCTGAAGACAATGTCTCCTTTGTATTAGGGGATAGTGTTTTTCATACTGCCTTTTAAAGGTTTGCTAATTGCAACTGCTTAAAACGTGCTTTCAAAAGTTCTTAACAAATTCAAGCAAATGTAATTGTGTCGCTTTTGTATTATTATTATTTGTTTATTTAGCAGACGCCTTTATCCAAGGCAACTTACAGACACTAGGGTGTGTGAACTATGCATCAGCTGCAGAGTCACTTACAATTACGTCTCACCCGAAAGACGGAGCACAAGGAGGTTAAGTGACTTGCTTAGGGTCACACAATGAGCCATTTCTTTAAAAAAACATTTCTTTAACCACTGGACCACACAGCCTCCTAAAACTTCCTAGTTATCAATTGTTACTCCACTGTGTATTTTGCTGCAAGGAAATTTATACTTCCAATGCCACACAGCTAGTTCATTTAAGTTAATTCAAACTGTCATGATGTAATTTACTAATGTTATTTTTAACATTGACAAAACTGATGCAACCACGTAGCCAGGGGAAAGCCAGTGCACAAGTTTGGTCAGTGGGGTGGGGTGAAGCGAAAGCTTCACAGTGCTTCCTGTGGAGCGATCATGTTTTTGAAGCACCAGGATATCGTGGGAGGGCAGAGCCAGTAGAAGTCCAACAGGCCTTCAACCAGATAACTCACTCCAGAGCCAACGGCTTATTTGACCATTTTGGCCACATGGTTACTGGGATGGAAATGCTCTTTGTCTCTCGGTTCTGCTCCTCCCCACTCCTTCCTGCCAGGAGGTCAGTCTGAAGGCAAGGCACGCCAGTGGGAGGAAGACTCCCACAAGATATATGGACCTGAGCTGCTGTGAGGAATACTCACACATTCACACCAACAAACGCACACACACAATTATTTAGTGCTTGAGGTCCAGATTCACAGGTACTTGTACAGGAAGTGCCACCAAGTTACCTGAGAGTTTACCCCAATATATCTGCAAATGCAGCTTATATCCCAAATGCCTCATCACTTTGTTTTGGGCACCTCTCAGCTGTGCTAGCTTTGTGAAATTGGTTAATGTTCACTGGGATTAGGTTAACACCACCAAATGCATTTGTGTAGGACAATGAAATCTGCAGCAAAGTGTGTTCTTTGGGAAGCAACTTTTGAGACTGTTCCTCGTGAAACATCAGCAAATCTTGCTATCATGGATACAGAAGCCACTCAAACCAAGCGCCTATTGAAACTGACTTGCAACAAGGATATACATTGGTCTTGAGAGGTCCACCTTTTTCACACAAAAGTGTGCGTTACAAAATGCAGATGCACTACAACTAAACACAATCTAAGAGTCTTATTGACAGTCCTGTTTGTTTGGAATTGCATTTGTTCTTGTCGGAGCACATACTTCCTCCTCTCTTTTAAACCTGTATATTTGTCACACTATGAGCCAGACAGGCATGCACCTGCTACTACCTGCAGTGGGAGGAGGTTATAAGTGACCACTTTAAGGTTTGTTATAGTTCAGGAAGTCAGGCTTTGAGGGTAGAAAATGAGCCAAGGGCCCATACAAACACTATGTCCATGTTCAATTTACAGTGAACATGGCCTCAACAGGAATGAACCGCATTATGGAATCCTCAAGGAATATTATTACTGTGGGCTTAGAAGGTAACACCCTTCAAAATATAATAAATCTTTTTTCACTTATTCACTGTTTTTAATATTTCATTGTTATGTGTAAGTCAGATAGCGAAGCACTGTATATAAAACACTGCACCTTAAACAAACAAACAAACATGCCAACATTTTATTTTGTTTCATCCATAAAATTAGTCAGGAAAATCACTGCGAATGGAAATTGCTCACCCAGAGGATCTGCAACCCTTTTTATATTTCTTTATTTTGTTAAACTTCAGAGCCACTTTAAAGAAAAAGCATACCCATGTTGATTATGCAAAATCAAACCAACTTGGGATGTAAAGCAAGCTGAATAACCAAAAGATTATTAATAACAAGGAGCTCAGAGTCAGTGGTGGGCAGTGCAATCTGTGTGAACCCCTCTGGAGGAAATTCACAAAGCGGTAAGACGTAAGAATATAAGAACGTTTACAAACGAGAGGAGGCCATTCGGCCCATCTTGCTCGTTTGGTTGTTCGTAGCTTATTGATCCCAGAATCTCATCAAGCAGCTTCTTGAAGGATCCCAGGGTGTCAGCTTCAACAACATTACTGGGGAGTTGGTTCCAGACCCTCACAATTCTCTGTGTAAAAAAGTGCCTCCTATTTTCTGTTCTGAATACCCCTTTATCTAATCTCCATTTGTGACCCCTGGTCCTTGTTTCTTTTTTCAGGTCAAAAAAGTCCCCTGGGTCGACATTGTCTATACCTTTTAGGATTTTGAATGTTTGAATCAGATCGCAGCGTAGTCGTCTTTGTTCAAGAATAGATTCAATTGTTTTAGCCTGTCTGCATACGACATGGCTTTTAAACCCTGGATAATTCTGGATGCTCTTCTTTGCACTCTTTCTAGAGCAGCAATATCCTTTTTGTAATGAGGTGACCAGAACTGAACACAATATTCTAGGTGAGGTCCTACTAATACATTGTAAAGTTTTAACATTACTTCCCTTGATTTAAATTCAACACTTCTCACAATATATCCGAGCATCTTGATGGCCTTTTTTATAGCTTCCCCACATTGTCTAGATGAAGACATTTCTGAGTCATCATAAACTCCTAGGTCTTTTTCATAGTTCCCTTCTTCAATTTCAGTATCTCCCATATGATATTTATAATGCACATTTTTATTGTATGCATGCAATACTTTACACTTTTCTCTATTAAATGTCATTTGCCATGTGTCTGCCCATTTCTGAATGCTGTCGAGATCATTTTGAATGACCTTTGCTGCTGCAACAGTGTTTGCCACTCCTCCTATTTTTGTGTCGTCTACAAATTTAACAAGTTTGCTTACTATACCAGAATCTAAATCATTAATGTAGATTAGGAATAGCAGAGGACCTAATACTGATCCCTGTGGTACACCACTAGTTACCTCGCTCCATTTTGAGGTTTCTCCTCTAATCAGTACTTTCTGTTTTCTACATGTTAACCCTAATCCATGTGCATGCATTTCCTTGAATCCCTACTGCGTTCAGTTTGAGAATTAATCTTTTATGGGAC